>BMAV01010906.1:0-65908 GCA_019973955.1 Trichonephila inaurata madagascariensis
TTTTTTTACTTCTCGGGGAACGTTGCTTGGAAGCATATGAATTGAATGAAGAAAGTTTTTTATGTTTTTTTGACCATACCTTTTATACAATGGGTTCATACATAAAACATTACTACTTATGTATTGTACCATCGACCAATTTCTTCAAATAGAAAGACGTCATTGCAATTTGCAGCCAATAAGGGAAAACCATTCCCGCGCATGCTCGAAAACAATAACAAAGTTAACAGCATTTGGCCACATTCTTTGAAGTGGCGATATTTTCTCATTTGGCGATTTTAATCAGTAGTATAGTACATAGAATATTACCAAAATATTCTATCTTAAACGCACATCTTAAGCGCATAAAAAAACAAGCAGTTATCAAATATTCAAATATTTCAAATGCAAAAAGTACAACATTCGTATTAATAATCATAGTCATAAAATATCCTTGAAATATTTAATCCACACATAGAATTGTCTTAACTGCATATGCAGTTGTATTATTATATGCAAAATATTATGTAAATATATAATACAATTTCAGTTAAATAATGCTTCCTTTCTGTATCAAAAAAAATCTTTCATTAATTTACAGACACTTAATTGGACATAATTTTAATATGACTTAAATTAGTTAGAGTTGTTAGATTAGTTAGTATTAGTTATAGTTGTTTTAAACCTTAACGAAATTTCTCTGCCGTATATACTGCTTTGTTTCAAGCTTCAATTTATCTTAAAAGATAAACAAGTCATGAGAAAATAATTAGATTTTCTGCTGGAAAAGACAGTTTCTAATAAAGGAATTAGGCCTGAAGCAAGAAAAGTTCATGATGTAGCCTTGGAATTTTCATCTAAACTCTCAAGAAGCAGATAGCTCTTCAACTCTGCAACGGTTTGTAATTATCTGTATTAAGTGAAAATTAAATTTTATACATCTTCTATGAGAGATAACAGATGTGAGTTCCCAATATTTTCAAGATCTTATTAGTTTTATAATTGTACAATATCTAAAGCCAAATTATTTTAAAATATATTATAGTGCGTAATAGTATATACTAAACCGATTTAATTCATTTAATGTTATTATGTATATAGAATGAATATATGTTATTATATTCAGGGTTTAACGAAGTCTTTGCCAATTATTGACACAATTCAATTATTTCACATTCACAAAGTCGTGAGAAACAAAAGAGAAAAATCATTAAATCAGAAAAATTTTCTACAAGAAAAAAAAACGATTAAGTATGATTAAAGGAAGGTTGAAGCATCAAAAAACAACTGAAATGAATTTTTATATTGATCTTTTTTATGCATAAAAATGATTTTCATCTCAGCGCCATCTATATGACAAATATTCAACTACTTTTTCTATTTTATAAAAAAAAATGATCTTAATGTGTTCAAAAACATATAAAATATTTTTCTCTCCCACTTTACAACAAAATATACATATTCTCGTGATTGTAGCATACTACAATTCGCATTCGCAATCCAGTTTATGAATTGTGTCTAAATTTTCAAAATATACTATGGAGATATTGTACCCATTTTGTGTTCTACGTATCTAATTCATAAATGTAATCACTTCTCAGTCAAAAATAATGTCATTAACAATTATTTTCGAGCTCCCGAAAAAGTAGGTATGTTGACTAATGGTTGAAAATTTCTAAGGCTAAAGTAAATACATCTGAACCCAGACCATATTTAATAAATGGCTTGAATCTACATCTACGAATTTGGCAAATATTGAAATCATGGACTCTTCACCCAATTCTTTCAATGTCCGTTACATATCCGTATATCAGACCAAACACAGGACTCAACATTTCTCACTGAGTGCATATGGACGTTGAAGAATGAAAGAAGTATTGTTTTCGACACCCAAAAGTGGAACAAAATTGACAGATCCTTTGTAACAGCTTTCATATACCGTTCAAATCAATATTTCAGAAAAAGTAAGACCTATAGTGGTAATATGTGATTTGTAAACATGTAATCGTATTAAAAAATTGCATTCTCATTCTTGTATAAGCTGATGCAACCAAAAGTATTTAAATATATTTTTTTTTTTTGTATTTAAACAATTTTCTTTCATATCTTCTTTAATTCTATTTAAATGTATAAAATTTCCTTTGCATTTTTAAGATTTTTGCAAGCTACTAGAAAATTAATATTTTAAGGCAAATTTTAAAACTAAATTTTTACATAAAATGTATGATATATTTAGAAATTTTGAGCCGTAAAACGCTCTCCTTTTCAGTCTCTCTATTACTCTCCCTTTTCTCTAACATCTCTCCTTTCTCTCTCTCTCTCCTCTCTCCTATTACTCTCTAATATCTCTCCTTTCTTTCGCGCGCTCTCTCTTTCTGTCTCTATTCCTTTCTCTCTTTCTCTCTTTTATTCTCTCTATTCTTCTCTCTCTACCTGTCTCTTTTATTCTCTCTCTATTACTATCTATTTTTCTCTATATTTTATATATACTCTCTCTTTATCTCATTTTTATTCTCTCTGTATCACTCTGTCTTTATCTCTTTTTTTGTTCTCTCTCTATCACTCTCTATTGATCTCTTTTATTCTTTTTACTATCACTCTATTAATCTCTTTTATTCTCTCTCTATTACTCTCACTTTTTCCATTCTATTACTTTATCTCTTTCTCTCTTTATCTATCTCTCTTCTCAATTATTCTATCTCTATTTCACTCTCTTTATCTCTCTATTTCACTCTTTTTATGGCTCTCTCTCCCTCAATTGTTCTCGCTTCTCTCTCTATTACTCTCTTTCTTTCTCTCTCAAATATTCTCATTCCTTTTCTCTCTCCTCCATTACTCAATATATCTATAGTATATCTCTCTCTCTATTACTCTCTTTCTTCGCTCTCTATTGCTCTTTCTTTCTTTCTTTCTCTCTCTCTCTCTTTTCTCTCTCTGTTGCTCTTTTTGCTTTTTCTCTCTCTATTATATTCCCGCTCTATTACTATTTATCTCTATCATCTTCTCTATATTACTATATGGATATCTCTCTCTTTCTCTCTCTTTCTCTCTCTCTATTACCTCTCTTTTCTCTCTTTCTCCTCTCTCTATTACTCTCTCTTTCTCTCCATATTACTTTCTCTCTCTATATTACTCTCTCGCGCGCACGCGCTCTCGTTCTCTTTCTTTCTCTCTATTACACTCTCTTTCTCTCTCCGTTGTACTCTCTTGTTCTCTCCATATTTCTCTCTCTTTCTTTCTTTCTCTCTTTGTCTCTCTCTCTTTCCTTCTATCTCCTTAGCCTTATCTTACTCCCCATCTCTTTCTCCCATCTCTGTGTTCCTACCTAAGCATTTACTTTGAATTCTGAGACCATTCCCTAAGACTTAAAAGATACACTTAAACAGCTAACGTTTGAAAATAATACAAGTCAATTTTTAAAAATAGGAATATTTTCCTCCTTTATAAAGAATCCTTCAAGCATAAACCACTCAATCACGTCCAAATTGTTTTGTTTTGTCTGTAGAAATGCATCAGTGCTATTCGCGAAGTAATACAACACGACAAAGAAGATTGACGAGGAGATTGCTATTTTTCGTTAAGAATTTTAGCTGTTTTTACTCAAAACCTATTGCGGGAGCATCCTTATACGCGATCTAGATGTCTTCTTTAAATTAACATTTTAAAAACGATTCAGATAATTACCATTTATATTTTACAGAACGTAACTCTCTTTTATATTTTTTTCTTAAAATAATGCGATTTCACGACAAAAACGGCTAAGCTGCTTCATCTCTGAGAAATTTATAGGAATAATACAAATTATAATGATACTAAGTTTTTGCCTTAGGAATTATCATGGATGATAGAAAAAGTGACTATGGAAGCGTTAAAAAGCAATGTAAAGCAATAATAATTTCTCAACACTTTTACGTATACATCAATTTTTAATGATGAAATCCCAAAATGTAACTATTTGTGTATAAGTATAACACTACAAAAAACCCCTAACAATACGATTTTTCATGTATAAATTTAGCATAAGTTTGCTTCAAAATGCTTAAAAGCATTATAAAAAATTTTAAATAGAAATTTCTACATTAAATTATAGATTCTGATCAACATTATTAACAGATCGAGGAAACGATTCGTACATGCTTTCAAGAGAAAGAACAATTGGAAAATGGAAACTGACTTGAACAACTGACTTGACATGGACTTTAACATTTTCATTTTATTTTATTTTATTTATTTATTCATTTTTAAAAAGATAAAAATTGTTAAAATTACGATATCTTACTCTTATACAATCAGTTAATCTTAGGAAAAATTAATTTTCAAAATGTGGTGGACACGAGTTTTAAAAGAGAAAGAAAATAGTAAAAATATTAAATATTAAGAGTCTTCGCTTTATTTTATTAAATTATATCTGAGATTCTAAGCTAGAGGAAAGCAAAAAGAAAAAAACTCAGTAAAAAATGGTGACATGAAAATTGCAATTAAAAATAAATGAAGCCAAAACTTATCTTAAGTCAACTTATTCAAATTTGTGTAAATTGTATAAAGTTAGTCAGTGACTTATATTCTTTTAAGAGAATTAATGTAATTCCAAATCATCAATATTTCCTATTAATTGCATCCCAGATTTTTTTATATCCACTTAAGGTATCTGACTATGTTTGGAACCGGGATTTTGCAAAATCGTATAAGTGGATAATATTTATGATATTTAGTAAATTAGATTAGAAAATGTATATAAAATTGTTTTAAGAATAGTATTACATTAAAAAAATTATTTAAGTACAATATTTTGACAAAAAATTAACATAGAATGACCCATCTTCAAAATATTCTCCTTTAGCTAAAAATGCTTCTATTATAATAATGTTTTGCCTTTCTATAGCTCAGACCTCTTTACAGAAGCTCAACTAGAATTTTTGAAATATATAACTTAGAAGTGGGTTATCCATGTTTTACGGCAACAGAGGGGAGAAATTTTAAGGAAAAACGCCGATAATTATTTCAAATGGCTGTAACTCTGAAAATAATGTGAATTTTTCAAAAATCATAGTTGAGCCTCTGTACAGAGGTCTGAGCTATATAAAGGCAAAATATTATTATAATAGAAGCATTTTTCACAAAATTAGAACATTTTGAAAAAAAGGTTAATCTAAGTTAATTTTTTGCCAAACTATTGTATTTAAATAATTTTTTGGCGAAATGTCCTTAAAACAATTGTATACATGTATTCTAATCTAAGTGACACTAAATATCCTGAAAATTATCCATGTATGCGCTTTTTTAAAATCACCGTTGCAAACGTAGTCAGATACCTTAACGATACCTTAACATAAAAAATATTGCTTCATTTTTTATATTTGCATAAATTGCTTCAGAAAAAGAAGTAAACGCTTTAAATAATAAAAGCCGAAATAAAATACATTAAAAATGAAGTTAAACCTCTCAAAATAACCAAAAATTCTTTGAGGGGTAAAAAATACCATCTCTAAGAATTAGGAAATAAAAATAGAAAAAATATTACAAATGACCTGTGACAAATAAGGTTCATTGGTAGTGAGACATCTTCACTCAATAAAGATCAGTCTTAATCTTCAGCTAATTTATTCAGTCTTTGAATAATCGATATCCCTATCCACTAACCTTGCGATCTTTAGGCAATAAATTGTTAATGACAAGATCGATTCAGGCAGACGCGCTTCGAATCTCTTCTTAAATAGATGTTTTGACCTCAGTAATGCTTCTATTATGTCGTCTTCTATATATAATAATTCTCTCTTCTCCCATTCGCTTCTCTTTTACTTTTTTTTATTTCTAATGGCAGATTATAAACAGTTATTAAAAGAGTTCATCAACCTACCTAGTACATTGACCGGAAGCTGGTATCTCTTTTTAGTGCGGCGCCCTATTGGCGGATACCAATCGCCGCAGGTAATTTTGACACCCAGTTTCCTCCACAGAGGGAGGCACCTGAGCTCTGATGATGCGAACCTGTACTAAGATTTAATTTTGCCTAGAGAAGCCCCTAGGGATCTTTTACATTCCGTATAATCATACGACATGTCCCCTGTCGATTTTCTGCATCAGGAAAATCCATCGACTTGGGCCGGGGTCGAACCTGCAACCTTGGGTACAGAAGGCCAGTGACAATTCAACCAGGCCACCCAGTCGACTCATTTACTTAAATAATAATGTTCATTTATTCATCACAAGTCTCTTACATGTAGGACGGTATTTCTTTCTTCCAAATGGTCTGCGTTTTGGCAGACAAGCCTTTGCAGATTCGACAAGCCCCCGAGCGTGAGAGCCCTTTCAGTAGTGGCACCATCTACGGGCGGCTTTGCAGCTAAATTTTGTTGCTAGAATTAACCTTTATTCAAGATCTCGTCGGAGGCTAAATATTGCCGCAATTTAATTTTGACGAGAGTATTAGATCCAAATTGATACTCAAGGAATTTTTTACATGCTACATCATCGTATGATATGCGTGCTTACGATTTTCTCATCCAGGAAATCTATCAATTTCAGCCGGGATCGAAACTACAGTTTTGGGTTTAAGAGGCGGCACACTACTGTATTGTCCCGTCGACCGAGGGTTTTATGGATTCAAGAATACATCAGCCATTTTAACTACTAACACAAATTTATTGTCTGTATCTCTTAATGGCTTGAAACAACTTAATTTAGACTGCACTTAAATCACTAAACCCGAGGCGAAATCAATCTTAATAAATTAAATATAATAGAAATAAGATCGCTTATCTAATCTCTTCAGCCCTCTTACTGCAGTACTTGACTAATATTTCACTTGAATTAACTACACGACCTCCGGTCTCTAACGCTATGTTTTTTTCTATCACAATTTTCCACTATCATCACGCCTACTCTTCGACTAACACTTAAATAGATGTTATAATTTACGTAAGCCAAGTCTTCTTTACAGAAAGCGGTTTTCAACTGAAATCACAGTTAAAAAGGTAATTTTACCCAAGAGGATTATTAGTAGAAGCGCGAATAGACCCGTTATACTACCTCTATACCACCGAGCCGATATGTTATTATTTCTATCGAGTCATGGGTTGATTCTGCCAAACAGATGTACTCAAAATAAATTCACGCGATTATTCAAACTCTGGGGTGGAAATCTGACGGGGGTTCCCCTTTTCAGGTATCTTTCCCGTCTCTATTTTCCAATTAAAGGTTCATGAAGGCCAGTAATACTGAAGGGTTTTGTTAAAAGCATTCAATCAAAACAACTACACAGGTTAATTGAGGGAAATAAATATAAAAGCCCAGACCAATAAGAATATTTTTTGTTTGGGGGAATTTTTAAGAGGACACCATGATTCAATTGAACAAAAATTGATCAAAAAAAAACCCTTTTTTGTAGCCAAATTATTTTCTTTTTTTTTTTATACTCTCAAAAAATTTGAAAGCTCTAAGTTTAAAAACCAGAGTTGTGGTAATTTTTACGTTCATTTTATTCACACCCAATGACGAATAAAAACTTTTAAGGTATCCGACTGTTCAACCGCTATTTTAAAAAGCGCATAAATGGATTTTTTCATGATTTTGTGTCACTTAAAAATAAAATGTATAAAATTGTTTTAAAGGGTATTTTTACAAAAAAAAGATTTAAATAAATATTTTAAAAAAATTAGAAAATCTTTTTTAAAATGTTCTCCTTTTGGAAAATTTCTTTTCAATAAAATTTTTTCCTGTATTTAGACCTCTTTTTCAGAGGTCAACTAGATTTTTGAAAAATTCACATTATTTTCGTTACAGATTTAAAAAAATGATCGGCGTTTTTTCTTTCAATTGTCCCCTTGTTGTCAAAAAAAATGGATAAACCCACTTTTTAAATTTTATATTTCAAAAAAACAGTTGAGCCTCTTTAAAAGGTTGAGCTATAGACAGGAAAAATTTTATAATAAAAGTATTTTTCCAAAAAGGGGAACATTTTGAATAAAGATTATTCTGTTAATTTTTTTCCAAAAATATTTTATTTTCTTTTTTTCTTTTTTTGTTTGTGTGGTGTGGGGTGTGTGTGTGTGTGGTGTGTGTGTGTGTGTGTGTGTGTGTGTGTGTGTGTGTGTGTGTGTGTGTGTGTGTGTGTGTGTGTGTGTGTGTGTGTGTGTGTGTGTGTGTGTGTGTGTGTGTGTGTGTGTTGTGTGTGTGTGTGTGTGTGTGTGTGTGTGTGTGTGTGTGTGTGTGTGTGTGTGTGTGTGTGTGTGTGTGTGTGTGGTGTGTGTGTGTGTGTGTGTGTGTGTGTGTGTGTGTGGGTTGGTTTGTGTGTGTGTGTGTGTTTTAATCTAAGTGACCCTAAATATAAAAAATTTTCCATTTATGTGCTTTTGCAAAATCAGGTTAACTATTTTGATTTTAAACATTTTCCAGAAGATAAAATAATAGGTCATTTAAAATGTAAGGCTTTTTTTTATTGTGCCAACTTGGAAATTTTATTTCACTAATTGCAATGTACAGGAAAAAAAAGTTGTATTTTTCAATCAAAGCAATACTTTTTTTTAAAATAATCGAATTTAGAATTTCCACATGTGTTTTAAGGAACTTTCAATAAGCATTCATAAAAAGAATACCAACCATGTTATCGCAAAACCTATACCAACTTTTGTTATACATGGTTTGACGCAGGTACTTGCAAATCAAATTTTATATACGTACGTCAGTTTTTGTAGGAGGATTAGCATTTTAAATCACTTCGTAAATTTTAAGTTTTTCTTTTAAAAAGTTAAATGGTTAGTTTTTTAGGAAATTTTGAGCCCAAAACCGGTTTTACATAATACATGCATATAGGAGGCAACCAAAAAAAAATTATGAAAATCATTAAATTAAAAAAAATTGTGTAAATCGTACCATGTTCCCTTAATACAAATAAACGGTGTCTGATTTATCAGTTAAATGAAATTTATTCATTAGAAGGACCTTATTACCTTCACTCAATAACTCCATGTACATATTTAATAAGGAAATAATTCTCATCCAATTTGACTCTAGCTTTCACATAATTCGCTAGTTCATCATTACGTCACTAAAAGTAGTGTAAATTAATTGTTTAATTTAAACAGTCCTCACTTTAGCAAGCATTATTACCTAGCTAATTCCTGAACGCTCCCGGATTATATATGCATTTTAGTTAATATTTGAAGAGAAATTCACTATCCACTACCACTGAATGATATGTAGTCCCTGTTTATGAATTCATGAACTTGTTATGAATGAGGGTTGCTTAGATACTCAATAGAAAAAAGGTAAGGTCTGCATAAAATATCTATGCTTATTGACGGTTCATCAAAAACATAAATACTTCTATAATTTATCGTTTATGTGTATTATATAAATTGCTGATAAAAAGAAAGATAATGAAAGGTTAATAAAATTTTAATTTCACTTGCATAATGTTTTATTACTTCAGTAATATTTAGTTCAGTTATTTCGGTAAAGTTAAATGCAAATGCTCTCAGTTTTCTCTAGACAAACTCTTCATATTTATTTCAATTCCTACTATTAGTTCACAATCTCTATATATATATATATATATCTTTTTCTTGTTCAAATTTTCAATCGTCAATAAATACATTCTATTCATCCATTAAAGTTCAAATACATTTTTTTTAAACTTGTACGGGATGACACTTCATGTTAATAAATTTTTTTCACATATTAATTCATTAGTTAAATTTAATTAATGAATAAATAGTAACAAACAAAAATAATAATACAACGCCTTATATAGAAAGGAAAGAGAAAAATCGCTTTCTATTCTGCCTTTTAATATTGTGGTTCTGTCATATGTATATACATATTTATATTAATTGTAATTATTTAATAAAAGGTAACTAAAATTAAATTTTTCTTTGTTGACCTAAATAGGAATTGACTTTAAAATTATTTTTTTATATTACTTGTTTAAAATTTTTATCGTTAAAACTTGGGATATCATTAATCGACCAGCTGTTCTCATCGTAGTTGGACAAAATTTATTTAAGTATTCATAGCTGAAAGGGAACTCAATTGTGGTACAGTAGAGTCCCGAAAACTCGGCAGTCCGGATAACTCGTTCACACCCTTGCAGGTCGAAAAAACCCTGAAAAGAGTTCCTGGTTGTTCAGAAGCCAATAAAAGGGACATCGAACAGTGCCTCCAGAACGATACCGAGCAAGGTATGTATTATGAAGAGTGCAGAAATTATTGTTTCTGTCATAGCTAATGAAAAAAAGCCGGAAAGGGACGAAGACGTTTCGTTGTGGATACCGTACAAACTCTTAATATATCACACAATGAAGGACTAAAGGCTGATGAAAAACCCTTCAAAATTTTGAATAAGATATGCCGGTACTGGCCGTATTATTCATTCGTCTTTTTTCAAGATAAAGCAGCAAAACGAAAAGGTAGACAACAGGACATAAAAAATTTCTTTGAAAATGTAGCCAGTTTTTGCAAAGTCGACTACTTAATTTCATTATAGATTGCTTTATGACTTCGTAAAGTACTTTTCTGGGTTGTGTCTGATCAGTTAAATTACTGCATACTATGTATTCATTAATTTTCATTTTCATATAGTAAATGTGTGCTCTAAGCCTTCCTTAAGTACGCCCTTTTCCTTTGTCTCAGGGTATTTTAACAGTTTGTTTTTGTTGTACTCTCAAGCAATAATACATAAAAGTGCAATACAAAATTTTCTGATGAAACATTCGTACTTTTTTTTTTTCATCTCATTCTGAATAACACGGCATTTTCACAAACTCTGCCATCTTTCGATTGACATTAGGTCGAGTTAAGAAAGCGAAAAATGAGTTCTACAAGAGTATTTTTTCATTACGTAATATGATTTTCTCTTTATGTACTTAATTTTTCAATTTAAAAATAGCTTAACTGTCAAAATTTAAGAATGCTGAGTTTTGGGAGCTCAAAAAGTATTCCCTTAACGTTAAACCCCTCAGGGGGGCTCACCTTCTTTAGGTGGGTACGGGTGTCATAATCCCGAGGTACCCTAGTGATCTTTTCCTTTTCCCAAGGGGTTTACTATCTTTGGTAAACACAGGTGTCACGACCCCGGGGTACCTCAGTGATCCTTCTCTATTTTCGACCCTCCATCTTGTCATCCAATTTCTTCTTTTCCCGTCTAGACCACAGACCTATGAATGTTTGGCGCAGTATAGCCAAAACTGGCTCTTGCGCCATAAAACACCAAACTCAACTCAACTCAACCCTTAACGTTAAATGAGTGTCATAAACATTTGACGCTAGAAATTTTACTTCTCAACACTTTTAAAAGTTGATTTAACCCTCTAAGCGGTCTGCACGTAAAGTCTTGCCATTCTGGAGATGCTTTAAAAATGCACTGCACGTATTTTTTTGCCATCAGGTGGGTTTCTCAAAAGTGGTTGAGCCATATTTTTAAGAATCGGGCTCGGCCGCTTTTGTGAATCTTGCTTGAAGGCAGAAAAAGCATCTGTGGAATGACGGGATTTTAGGCTTGGAGGCTTGGAGGGTTAAATGACAGCTTTATAAAAAAAGGAAAAAAGGCAATATTTTTATGACAAATATGAGTTATATTGAATAGAGCTACGAGAAAACAATGAATTAAAAACATCAAATTTTTTTCATATTTTTATATTTCATACCTAAAAACTTTAAATACAAAATTACGTACTATATCCTCTGAAATTTCACAAAATCTTCAGTTCTGAACTTAAATCAAAAATCTAAGAGACTAATAGGTTTTAGAATAATTTATGAACCATAGTTATAGATCTATTAACCACGTGGTAATAAGAAACTCAGTGGCATAAAAAAGAATACTACGCCCACCCCCTGCAAAATATGGTTTTGGGCCACAAGCCTAAATACGTAAATGATATCAGACCGGCTTTGAACCCCTAGAACACCTGGGCCTCCCATAATGCAAGGGTTTCAGGGATGTACGCTACGCCACTGAAGAAAATAGAAAATCATATGACTCTTTTGAGAGAAAAATTAAACGTATACGACCCCCTAACAGTTTTTCCCAAACTCCTCAGGAACTAATGACTGAATATGAACGAAATTTGGAAAATACTCTATTTAAATCTAATTCTACTCAAATATCAGATTATGTAATGAGAAAACTCTTCCTTAGAATTTTTTAACTTTGATAATTAAGCTAATTAATCCATTAAAACCATAATTTAGTTCCCTTTCAGTCGCTAGCAAGGATGAAAATTGAGCGACTTAATGAGTGTTTTTACGACTCTGCAGTCGTCAAAAAAGTGAGAAATTCTAGATAATTTCCTTTACTCTCATTATATTTTGAAAAAAATTGATGCTACTCTTAAAATTTGGATATAAGTTAAATTAGGATTTAATATATTAATTAATTTAGTAATATTGAATTAGCTTCTTCAAAGAATTTTTCTAATTTTCGCCATTTTTCCCCTTCTTTTTTGCATAATTGATGATTGATCATAAATTGAGCATAAATTCCGAATTTCAAAAGATTTATTTAAAGTTTTTGAATTATTAGGTTTGGAAAAATAAGTGTCCCTTTATATTAAAAAAATATCTCAAACACCTGAACACGAAAGAGTTGCTAGATAACCATTTTATAGTTCTAAAAACAAAAACAAATATTGTAAAATAAATAACATTTTAATAATAAACTATGAAAAAATGTTATATAACAAGTGGGGGAAGGGATTTTTGCATAAGAAATTACGATTTCTGATATTTTACAACACAAAAAAAATCATATACTGGTTTATATTATTACATTTACAGCCTACCTATTAGGTAATACTCTAAAAAAAGGAAAAGAAAGTGAATGATATTTTTTTTAATTTTGAACAAAGTATATTTTTCAAAAAAAAAAAAAGCATCATACAATATTTAACATGAAGCCGCTAGGTGGCGTGGTTAGTTTGTCGCTGGCCTTTTGCACCCAAGGTTGTGGCTTCGACCCCGGCCCAAGTCGTTGAATTTTCATGATACATAAAATCAAGAGTGGCCATGTCGTATGATTATACGACTTGTAAGAGACCACTAGAGTCTCTGTTTGACTTGGATGCACTCGGTAAAATTAAATCCTAGTACCGGTTCACATCATCAGAGCTCATGTGCTTCTCTCTCTGGGAAAGAAACTGGGCGTCAAAATTACTTGCGGCGATTGGTATCCACCGATATGGTGCCACACTAAAAAGAGATATCAGCTTCCGGGGAATGTACTAGGTCTTCAATGGTAAAATACCAATACGCAGCCCATTAGAAATAACAAGTACTTAGATCAACAAAGAAACATTTTATTTTAGCTACTTTTTATTAAATAGTTACAATTAATATAAATATGTGTATACATGTGACAGAATCGCAACATTAAGTGGTAATTCATTTTTATTAATTATTATTAAAGCATCGTATTGTCATCCAAAACCATCGTGTATATAAAATTTCAGTTCAACTGAATGCTTTAAAATGTGAAAAAGAACCTTTTGAAGTTTTGACACAAGTCGCCAAAAGGGTCGCTATGTCGCCAAACTTGATGCCAACGTGGCTGTATATGTAATTCTTTAAATAATTAGTTTTAATCAATTAAAATGTCTACTAATTATAATTAAATTACTGTATTGTCATCCAAAATAATAATGTATATAAAATTTCAGCTCAATTGAGCGCTTTAAAATGTATTTTATTAATGATTAAAAATCTCTCCAAGGAAAATAAATAAATATAGAGAGAGTGCGAGATAATAGTGTGTGTAGGAATTGAAAATGAAACAAAAACTTGAAAGAAAAGAAAAAATAAACATTGTTAAAATAATATAACATAATTTTTAATAATCAAATGTTTTGCATATTAATCGTTTGATGTAGAAGACGGTCCCTTGAAGGCTTTTCTCGAATATTTCCAGAACTAATTAACGGAGTATTGGAAGAAAATTTTTTCGAACAAATCAAATCAAACACTCTTATTATACAACAGTTCATGACTGGAAAAAGTATGTTCACAAATTATATTGACCTAAAGAGTTAAATGTAATATTTTTTTAGTCAGAATCTATTTTTATTTGTATTAATAGCTAGACAATTTCAATGCTAGACATTTCACAAACTGGTTTTATCCTATGATTTCTAAACACTAAGCACATCAAGGATTTCAACCATTTTTGGATGCACTCTATACGGAACTCAAGATAATCGATAAGTATATCAATTAATACAAAGAATACTTTAAATAAATTATAATTTAAAAAACTAATAAACATGCTTTTTTATAGTTAATCGAACTGAAAAGTAAAAAATAATTCTTGCTATAAGAATAAAAGGATTAACGAGAAAATTAATGCTATCGCGCGGTAAAAGAGCCGGGTGCTCGATATCAATTGATATAATTTCTTACTTGATCTATACCAAA
Organism: Trichonephila inaurata madagascariensis; assembly: GCA_019973955.1. NCBI lineage: Eukaryota > Metazoa > Arthropoda > Arachnida > Araneae > Nephilidae > Trichonephila > Trichonephila inaurata. The sequence continues at coordinate 14,383 of BMAV01010906.1, forward strand.
AAGCAGAGTTAATGTAGAAATGTAGTACAAAATACCTCACGATTTTACTACAATGACATTTATTTTCTCGTTATTCTTATACTAAATTTTTTTTTTAACTTTTTGGTTCGATTAACTATAAAAGAGTGTTTTTTTAATTTTTAACTATAATTTATTTTTCATTTTTTAGTTCGATCTACAATAAAAGAGTGCTTTTTTTTAGTCTTTTAAACTATGATTTGTTCATTCAGCAATTAATTTTAAATGCGTCATTTTTTTTAGAATCTGGAATACCCATCTTATCAGTGCGTCGATACGGCCTGGTTTGCAAAATGTAGGATCAGCCAACTGCAGGAAATCTGGAAGAGCTAAGTTTGAAATATTTAATGCGGAAGAAGGTGTAAAATCAATGATATTTTTTACTAAATAGATCACTATTTGTATTAACCAATAGCTTTTTCGTTTTAGGGGTGTTACTTAACATTTTAGTCACCAAATCTGAGAATGGTAAATCGTTAATCCGGATTACCCTGATCAGGACAATGAAACAAAATTATTAACTTATTGAATTGTAATCGGTCTTTGATAAGTGTGAAAAATTTCAAATTATTTTGGTTATTTAAAATGGGTAAAAACAGAATTCAGATTCCGTTACATGCAAGTGATGCTAATAAAAGAGTGCTAAAAATGGGAAAAAAAACATCAAAATTCATAACATCAAATTATCAATCTACTCAACTTCTTGAACGCTTTCAATTACTAAAACTTACTTTCCAATTAAGTAAGTCCATTATACCCTGATATTAAATGATTTCCTAGAAATAAAATTAGTATACACTGGAGACAAACATGTTGTTGTAAATAAAGTACCGCATGAGGGATGCGGGATACCAGAAAAAAAATGTGTCGCACGTGGCCCACTTCCATAGTATCTGCACATTCCTAAAATATAAATATTCAGGTTAAGGAATTGATGTAAGAAAATAAGTGTGATATCCCCTTGAAGAATAACTTGTTCTTACGGTATTCGACTACTTGCAACAACTTTTTTTAAAAAAAATTGAGTTATGGGGTTCTTTTGTGGTTTTAGATTTATTTAGTGCATTTTAAGAAAAATAGGTTAAAATGAAGTAGAGAAAAAAAAATTGTATTACTAAAATGGGAAAATTTACAAAAAATTACATAAACGGGGCCCATTCTGTACAAAAACTCTAAAAACAAATTTTCAGTTTTGAGGTGTTGCTTTGCTGTTTCCTTTTGAAATGACCTGCAGTATAAGAGATATTTAATTTTTACGAAAACTAGATCACTTTATGAATCTGAAAGCTTAGAACACTTCTAATGTTGTACAGAACAAACACAAAAATTTTCAGTTAATTATTTTCAATCCTTTTTGCGCAATCACTGTCGCTGTTTGAGCATTTTAAAAAAAATTTTTAATTATGACATCTTGCTTAAAGTAATGGCATCTGCGTTCACTAAAACACTTGTAGTTTTTGTTCTAATTAACGGAAAATAATAAACTTGGTACTTTTATAAAACTAATAAGATGACCTATAAAATAAAATCATAAAATTAGGTTAATTTTTGAACAAATTCACAACTTTAGGATAGTCGGGTGCCTTAAGAAAACTAGTTTAGTAAAATGTGTAACTATTTTCCTTATTAATTTCTGAAATGGCCTTTGAAAACTGGTTTTTGTTGTTGTTGTTGTTGTTCTTGTTGTTAAATAAAAATTTCATTTAAAATTGAAGAATTAGAACATTGCTCACATAACTGAAATAATACATGCACATCCCCCTAATTCCTGATGTATTATATTTAATTATGTGTAATAGTTGAATTTTAAAAGAGGATAAAAAAAATTTCTAGATCTTTAACAAGTCTATAGATTCACTTATATTTGTTACACAGCTCCTGTCGTACATTCTCTCAATTTAGCTAATATTTTTACATGCTTATAAGGAAACGAGCTAACAGTTATTTCATTGCTTTCCAAACTATTTTGGTTAAGGCATGAGTTTACATTATAAGTTAAGTATAAGTTATTATGAGTTAACATAACAACGCCTATTTCATTTTCAATTGTGTTATCATTTAATTGTAAAATATTTCCTCAACATTAAAACACAGGGACACGGGACAACTCCATTGAATGTGAAAAGAGATATAGAAGAAGTTTCTAGTAAACTGAACAACGGAGGTTTTTGCACCGGAAACGTCCAGAATTCTATTGCTCTTGGCAAGTTAGGATGTAATAAAACCAGTTCATGATTTATGACCACCATAAAATGTGTTAAAAGAGAGAATAACTTGAAATGTGTTCAGAAATACTTTAAAAATAAAGAGAAAAAAAAATTTAATCGCAAAAGAAAAAGTTCATTATATATAAAATGCACTTCCTATAGAGATTATTTTACGAAAAAAAATCTTTAAATGTTAAAGGGTTTCCCGGGAAAAAAAGTTCGCATATAGAAAAATTGAAATAGAGAGGTTCACGTAATACTAAAAAAGGAAATACAGGAGTTTCCGGAGACCTTTAACTCAGCTTCTTCTGCATTTTAACTTACAGTTGCTCACTTTTAAAAAATGCAACTTAACAAAGCCCACAAGAATTCTAAGTTGCTTTTTATGCTTCCCACAATAAAAAGAAAGTAGAAAGGGGTTTTTTATATATATATATATATATATATATATATATATATATATATATATATATATATATATATATATATATATATATAATGCAACAGAAATCGGTTGGTACGATGCGTTTGTCTTAGAAAAAAAGGATACATATTTTCAAAGTATTGAATGTTTTATACAGCAAATACGGCAACATATATCGAACCAATCAATAATGCATTAACCCCTCCCTGGCCTTTATGCAAGATGTTATCTGACATGGCATCGATTTGAAGACTAACTGTCAAACTTTCTCCATTTCTATTATTAGATTGGCGTGAACGAGCGTGGGGTGGTAGCAGCAACCTTCTTATCAAATGCTAAAATGCTGTATTGGAGAAAAGTCTAATGATTGAATTGTCAGGAAGCTTTTTACAAGCAACAAAATGAATAAATAATTGGAATAATTTCTGTTTTGTGATGATCTTATCGAAATGTTCGATACCGTGTGCTTTTTAGCAAAATGACAGATTCGAACTTCCTTGTCTTTACGCAGGGGCTCTTAATAACATAGGGAGAATAGAATTCCCTTACTGGTCAGGTCGTAGTAGAGTATAAATCGGGGTAATGAACTCATGGCCGACGTGTCATGAGTTTGAGACAGGTGCCACTGAAGATCCGCGGCCACAGTAGCCTGGTGGTCAAGGTATCGGATCGTGGCTGGCATGTCACGAGTTCGAGCCCAGTACCACTAAAGCGATGGAAAGGGCAGCGATGCACGTTAAATCTGTCGAGAGCTCTAATGTCCTCCCGTTGGTGTGGTGGGATAGTTAGGATATGGGGGTATCAGTTCATGTGTCGTCCTCGTCACTTGACCCTGGTTCAAAATTACGAGGTCCTTCGCCAAAAGCCCTCGTATAGCTGAAGAGTATGATGCAAATATTCACTCATTCAGTCACACTGTATCGAGATGTTGCAAAAAACAAAATTAAGCTGCTGATTAGAATATTCACTCACTCGCACCTCTGAAGATCCACCATGTAGAGATAGGAAAGGTTGTTTTTAGAATCATTCCTGCAATTTAAATGTAATGCATTTTATGTTAAGTGTTTTTTAGATGACTTCATTGGCAGTTTCTACAACTGATTGCGGATCAGTTGACACATTACCGTACTCTTATGCATATTTAGTCGTGATTTCTGGACAAAATATCTTAGACTGCATCAATTTTACATTGGAAGTACTATATTCAACCAACAGAAGAAGGCTAGAATGTTCTGGAATCTAGTTCGAATTCTGGGTAACCACTACCGTGAGATCTGTTGATTTTAGGACCAGATTTGAATTGCCTAACTGCGGCACATCTAGTAGATATGCACTCTTAAAAAATCAGCTGGAATGTAGGTTCCCTAAGTGCCACTTTACTATTAAATCTTCCTGTCGGTGGATCGGTTTGAGCAGAGCCGCCGCAAATGGGAACCTAAAGTTCCGAAAATGTGAACCTGGAGTTCAGTAAAAGGAATGAGTTACATAAAGAGAAAAAGGATTTCTGCGATATACCTTCCTGTTGTAAAAGATTAATGGGTGACAACCAAAGAGATTTAATAACCAAAAAAATAAAATGCATACAAAATAAATTATATCCGTATCACTATCTTCCAGAACAGTGGCTCTTAAACTATGGTCCGAGGATCGAAGGGGGTCTCCAGCGTTTTTCTGGGAACTCCGCAGAGGTCTCTCATTTAATGTTAAGATGTTCCTCTTTTACAGACTCTACAAGGCCTCGTAGAAAAACTGAAAGATGTGGTGCCATCCTAGACTAAATCAGCGAAATTGCCCCTTATGAAAAAACTTTATCAAAATATCTATTTTGCCCAAAAATATTAATTCAGTTATTTAATTGCTTGCAATTGTATATCCATTACTATAACGAAAAATGGCAGAAGCTTACAGAAGTGTTAAAAAAAGTCTGTATAAGGAGCAAAGGGAGACTTAGGATAGTGGAGGAAACTTTAAATTACTCAGCCATGAGTTAGGAGTCTGGAAGGTGTTGAAGTCTTGGGGTTCGCGATGTCTGGCAGATTTATAAAGGGAGGCCACTTTGATCAAAAGCTTAAGAACCGCTGATCCTGACCATAAAGAAGAGATAGAAAACACCGCACAATGGGGCGTGATGTAGATGGGCTACCATGTTGTGAAGTTATCTTGGAGGATAAAAAAGGACCATCAAATAAAAAAAATTATATGTTGGCCATGATTCCTGGATGGGAGATCGTGTAGTAGCTGACATTATTGTAGTGTAGAAATAATGAATTAACAATATTTTATAAGAGCCGAGAGCTCATACTCCGTTCTTTGAGTCACTTATCTATGGTTTTTAAATCACTCCAAGTTGGTGAGCTCGGCTTTGATGGGAGCGCCAATATGCCAAAAAGGCTACTGTGAAAGCGTCGCTAGTGGCAGTCCACTTATTTTGTTGTGTCGGAGAGAGGGTCGCATTTTCTTCGTAAACAGCGGGATCAACGTCCCCATAATAAACATTGGATTGGAATCGCATCTCTTTGTCGTTCTTGAATTTTCGTTTCTTACACCTCTCTCGCCACACTCCGTATCAAATGATTTTTATTCTATTCTGTTTCAACGATTTATACCGACATCATCGAACAATAATGTAGAGTGATTCTTCAATTTGATCATCGGCATCAATAACCAATTTATAACAGAGACATAAAATTTTTGACATCATGCTGAGAATCATATTCTAGTAAGCCTGTTAGAAATTATTTTGCACGACATTGGTTTGATGTAGTCTTGTCCAAGTAGGGCAGGTAAATCAAATGGCGCCAAAGGCATCGAAAACAGCCCTTGAAATGTCGAAGATCTTTGGCAAAAAAAGCAGTTGATGGTCCATGGGGTTTAGGTCTATGTTGTGGAGTTTAGTCAATATAGAAGGACAATTAAAAATATGATTAGGAGAAAGTTGAATGTTAGGACAAGTATTATAACTTCTTTGGCCATCAGAGGATATTTTCCTCCCTGTAAAGTGTCTTGTACGTAGTCTGGCTCTGGTGATTTAAATTACACTGTTACGATTAAGTTCTGAAATGAAGTGCTTCTTAACTGGATAGGAGGTAAATTTAATCCTGGCTATTGCATCAGCTCCATTAAGGGTAAGGCTATTACAAAGTTGAAGGATATTTCGGGCCTCCTTGGCAAGGATATCAGCCTACTCATTGCCGAAGATACCTATGTGGCCTGGTATTCATTGCAAAGTACCAGTTTTTTGGGATTCAACTACTCTGCTTATAAGGGCATTTCCTGGGTCAGTTGAGAGTTGCCCGACTGGATTGCCTGGAACGCAAATCTAGAGTCTGAGATGATGCTTTAAATAAAAGTAATAAAAACAGTAATGTTTACTAAACTTTAAGAATAATAAGAAAATACGAGGCAAATTCCTCATATATCTCCGTAAATAAAGAGAGAAGTCCTTTTCTTTCGTCATTTACCCTTGAAACAAAAACTTAGAAGAAAGTCATTAAAAGTCCATTGGCAGATTAAAGTAATTAATAATAATAAATAATAAAACTTTAATAATAAATAATAAAATTTAATAATAAATAATAAAAATTTTTATTATTATTAATTAAATTTTATAAAATATTTAAATTTATATAAAAAAAATTAAAATAATTAAAAAAAAAATTAAATTAATTAAAAATTTTTTTAAAAGTCCGAAATACTTTATTTTTAATAAAAATTTTTTTTTTTTTAAAAAAAAAAAATTTTTAAAAAAAAAAAAAAATTTTTTTTTTAAATTTTAAAAAAAAATTTTTTTTTTTTAAAAAAAAAAATTTTTTAAAAGAGAAGTTTTTTTTTCCCCCCCGAAAAAAAAAACCCCCCGGGGGGGTTTAAAAAAAAAAAAAAAATTTCAAAAAAAAAAAATTAAAAAATTTTTTTTTAAAAAAATTTTTGGGGGGTTTTTTTGGGGAAAAAAAAAAAATTTTTTTAAAAAAAAAAAAAAGGAAAAAAAGGAAAAAAAACCTTAAAAATTTTTTTTTTCCCCAAAATTTAAAAAAACAAAAGTTTTTTTTTTAAAAATTCCGGGGGGCCCCCCAAAAACCCCCTTTTTTTTTAAAAAAAAGGTTTAAAATTTTATTTTTTAAAAAAGGGGGGGGAAAAAAAAAAATTTTTTGGGGGGGGGAAAAACCCAAAAAGGTTTGGGGGGGGGGGGAAAAACCCCAAAAATTTTTAAAAACCCCCCGGGGGGGGGGAAAAAAAAAGAAACCCCCCCCCCCCAAAAAGGGCCCCAAAATTTTTTTCCCCAAAAATTTTTTTTCCCCCCCCCCCCCCAAAACCCCCCTTTTAAAAAAAAATTTTTTTTTGGGGAAAAAAAAAGGGGAAAACCCCCCCTTTTTTTAAAAAAATTTTTTAGGGGGAAAAAAATTTTTTTGGTTTTTAAAAGGGGCCCCCCCCCCAAAAAAAAAAAAATTTCCGGGGTTTTTTTTTTTTTGGGGTTTTTTGGGGGAAAAAAAAATTTTTTTTTAAAAAAAAGTTTCCCTTTTTTTAAAGGGGTTTTTTTTTCCCTTTTTTTAAAAATTTTTTTTCCTTTTTTTTGTTTCCCCTTTTTTTTGGGGGGGAAAATTTTAAATTTTTTTCCGGTTTGGGGGGAAACCCTTTTTTTTTGGGGAAAAATTTTTTTAAAATTTTTAAAAAAAAAACAAACCCCCCAAAAAAACAATTTAAAAAAAAACCCCCTTTTTTAAAAAAATTTTTTTTTTTTTTTTTTTGGGGCCCAAAAAAAAAAAAAAATTTTTAAAAAAATTTTTTTTTTAAAAAAAAAAAAACCCCCTCCCCCTTTTTTAAAAAAAATTTTTTTTTCCCAAAAAAAATTTTTTTTTTGGGGGTTTTAAAAATTTTTAAAAAAAATTTTTTAAAAAAAAAGGAAAAAATTTTAAAAAAAAAAGGGGAAAAAGTCCTCTAAATGGCGTGGTGTGGAATATTGAAGAAAGGTCTCCAGCTCAAAAGTCGATCCTCATCGATTGACTTTGATCCTAAATTGTGAGGTACGTCACTATTAACTTAAGTGTTGTTTAACAAGTGAACGTAAACCAAAACCATCTATAAAAATGTAAAATTCCTCAAAATTTTTTTTTAGATCTGCAAATGCATACCGTAAAATCCGGCGTGTAACACGCACCGCCGTATAACGCACACCCATACTTTAGGGTTGCATTTTTTAATTTTTAAATACATCCGAGTATAACGCACACCCCCTTTCTTACGAAAAAACCTGAAATGTACATATGTAATGCTCTTATGTTTTTAAGTCATTTATTCCAGGTATTATCTTAGGTTCTTGAAAAAATATTATATTTCCAGAATTGCAACTCTTAGTGTTCATATGGTTATGTCATATGTTTTAAATAAGCAGTATTTCGAACGGTGTAGAAGTCTTAATTTTTTTTGTGCTCATCTTTTTTTTTATTTTTCAAGCTATCATTTTTATACCCGGCGTATAATGTGCACCTTTAAATTTTAATCTTATCTTTTGTGTTAGAAGTGCGCGTTATACGCCGGATTTTACGATAATTATATCTCTAGATTATAAATGAATTCAATAAATAAAGCAAACACTTCAGCAATGGTTTTAGTCTACTTAGTTAAAACAACCAAAAAAAATCTAAACTTTATTTCCATTGATCATTTCTTTTTTTTTTTTTCATATTTAAATTATTGGCATTCTAAAGACTAGACCTTCACTTAAAAATATGAATTAAGAAATACAGTGCAAAAAATAAAATAATAAATAAATAACGATTGAGCACAGAGTCCCACGATTTTATCGAAGACAATTAATCAAATTTACAGAAAAAATATTAAGAGTTCATAAAAAGTTCGAGAAAATAAAACGAAAAACTATTAAACCAAGTTAATTAGAGACTGAGAGAAAAAGCGAACTAAAACCTTAAACACAAAAAAAAGGAAAAGCTAGATAGGGAATCAAAAGAAACTCTTAAATAGAAAACGAATACACAATATTATAAATTGAGGCTTAGTAAACAAATAAGAAATTAATCAATATTTAACTATAACTGTGAATTGAAATTTAAAATTGACAAAATTATAAGAGTGATAAATAGTTGATTACTTATCCCAATAAAATAATCTTAAGACACTTACGGAAGACTCAATACGAAAAACATATTTTCGACAAATTTAGTATAATGCGAAGATTATTGATATACGCAAAAGTATAACTATAGTGAAAATTGTTTAAACCGAAACTGAGGGGACTGAAATATTTTTTTCGTGATAAAAGAATTTCGTGTTAAAGGATATTGCAAAAAAAAGCATACATATTCAACAAAATTGTTAGAGTACATTTTATGTATATAAATATGTATATATGTATGTATTTAATCAAAATCAGGGGAAAAAAGCATTCACAAGAAATTAATAAAATATTAATACAAAATTCAGCGATACCAAAATCTTTACAGATTTCCGTTTTCGTCTTCATTTTAAGCGAAATAGCAGTTAGCTTTTCCCCTGAGGTCTTTGCCATTGTACTCGTAAAAAAAATTCTTCTAAAATTAAAAAAAATAAAAAAAAACGCGTTCCAAACACACTGCTATGTACTTTCCACCGAATTCTAAAGCCAATTGATGAAATATTAGAGGATTTTGTGTGGCCTTTATAGGGGTGGTGGGACAAGGTAGCTTAGATAAACAAAATTATTCCGTGTCACAGGCTATTCGGAGGGTATTTCAAAGCCAAGTTTGTCTCATTTCTGGGGAAACATGTGAAACCACCTCTCTTTCATTTCACACCCCTCTTAAATCTCGCCTGCGCCGCTGGTGTGTTTCCGTATTCAGATCATTGAAAGGAAATCTTTTCGGTTCAAGTGATTTTTGCTCCGTGTTTAGAAAAAAAGAATGCATGAAAATACATAATAGTTTGTCGGGACCATTGTATTATTTCGTGTTAACCGATATTTCGTCTTAAGTGTTTTCGCGTTAAACGTATTTCACTGTATAATTAAAATAAAATAAATTATATAAATGTAATTGTCATGATGATATCAAAACCTTGTCAAAGGCAATATGTTAAGAATAAAAAAAAAGAATTTAAAGTATTGAAAAAGACCTAAAGTTAGAGTAGGTGAGGTGGGCGGGCGGGTGCGTGCGTGCGTGTGTGTGTGTGTTGTGTATGAGTAGGTAAGTGCGTACGTGTGTATATGTGGGTGAGTTCGTGCGTGTACGAGTGTATGCGTGTGCTCCCGCGAGCGAGAGTGTGTATTTAATTCGATTAAAATTATTAACTTAGCCAATGCTTTGAAGCAAAAAACATACTGTACAAATAGATTATAGTGTAAATATAGTGAGAGAGTTTCCTTTTATTTCATTACGTATTTTTTATTGCACTTAAAAAAATATATTATTATTATTTTTTCTTTTTGGACTCAAGCGTATTTCGAATATATAAACTCTTTAGTATTTCTTTGGTCGAATATTATAACAAATATTCTAAGTTGGTGACTTCTATTCGTTTTTTTAAAAAGGCTATTACTATATATTTTATTATTTTTCTGTATGCAGTATAAAAACTTTTATTTAGAAATAAATTTATTATTTTTTGCACAACACTAATTTTTAATATTTTGCTTTATTTCAGTTGTAACGTATTTAAAGCAGTGTTCTATTTAAAGTATCAAACAAAACATATTATAATAATCTTTTCTATTATAATTAGTTTTTCTATCTAGCCTTTTTTGCCAATGAGAATTTTAAAACAAAACACAATCGTTACATTTCACAAATTAAATTTAGAAAACTTCAAATGTTAAGTCTGCAGTTTTTTTTAAATGAATAAGTGTAAATATAAACTAAACTGGAACAGTCAAAATGTTTTAATGTCAAAATATACAATGTATATTATATGGAAATTAGAATGTCTTAACAATTTTCAGACGCAGTCAGACATAAAAGATGAAGTAATCGATCGATGCTTTAAAAGAAGATTAAGGGAAAGTACAAAGAGTATATGCATAAATTATTCTATATCCTTCTTAATCTCAAACTTTTACGAAATCCTAATTAAAATGTATTATGGAAATGTCTTGCAACACTTCATTATTCCAAGAAGTATCTTTGAACTTCAGCGTTTTGTAAGCTTGCGAATGTAGCAATTTTAAGACTAGAGTAAATATAACATTTTTCAGCTATCAGTTTATAAGGAATTATTACTTGAAATTTTATATACGTAGACTGGAATATCTTCAAAATAGTAATCATTAATTAATTGAGAATATTATATATATTGGAATTCATTTATTCATTCATTAAATTGACTTTTTATTTTGAGTGATATGGAAAACAGTTTCAAATAATTGAAATCATTATAGTGTTATATAATATTAAAGAAAACATAAAATATGTATTTGATAAGCATTTTGAAATCATTCAGTTCTTAAATTTTTTTTTCTTGCAATATATTGTAATATTAATTATAACACTTTATGTCATACAGCAAACACGTATAATTGTTAATAGTTTAATTTTTTACAATATGTAAACTTTGAGGTCGGATTTTAAATTATAAAATGGTTTACTCAATTTAAGTAAATTCAAATATATCTGATAATTTATTGTAATTGAATGAGTGAAAATGAAAAAGATTAATAAATTTTGAAAATCAATATAGGTTAAATATGCCTCTAAGTAATAAAAATTATGCATGCATCATAAAAAAAATCAACCAGAAAATAAAATAATTCATGATGAAAATCATTATTTAATGCATGGATTCTTATTCATGATTAAATTTTCTGCAACGAAAAAAAAAAAGAATTTTTTTTTTAAAACAGGAGTGAATTTAATCAATAAAGGCTTAATTCATTGGGTGTTTTTTTACACTTTTTATGTTTATTGTAAGAATAATCAGAATAAAATCCCGAAATTTCAAAATATTTCAGATTAATTTTTAAAATTTTATAAACACGCATTCTAATAGAGAGTCCATATTTTTTAATCGAATTAATCATTATTTAATATCTTAATTAAAATAATTGCATGTACTCAATACCTTTCAATCAATCCCCTAGATATTTTTTTAAAAAATTGAAACTTTCATTCATAAATGTAAAATTATTTTGCATTTGTTAACATTTAAATGCAATTTTATTTTCAGGAAAAAATTATAAGTTCTTCCTTTTAAAAAAGTTTTAGCAAAATATCGTCAATCTGAATCGAATAAAAAAAATAGCATATAGCATCTGTAAGTAAACATTTACTAACGAAACTAAGTAAAGAAATAAAAATAACACATGCATGTATTTACCTTCAAAAGAGACGTTTTGATAACGCTGAAGACATTCGACTTCTTGTTCTTCCATCACAATCATTATATCTTGCACTTGAGCCATTTTCTTTTAGAATATTAGTATCACAAAAATTCAAGTTCAAGCATAAAGTTTCATCTTTAAATAGTTCTTGAATAAAGCATAACAATAGAAAATGTCTATTTGCTGGTGTATAATTAAAGACAAAAATAATTCTAAGGTTAAAATAAACCTGTCGGCAAAATGAGTGATATTAATTCGTTAATATAAGCTGTTTAAATACCAAACGATTCCCTGAAAATTCTAAGCTACGTTGAGTTGTTCTCTGATATTTTCTATAATATTATTAAAAATCAAATATTTTAAGGTATTCCATAAACATTTTCTTTTATAAAATGTTTCTAGAAGACTCATTAATTTTTAAAAATAAAATTATATAAGTGCAAATCATTGAGCTATATTTAAAGAAAGAAATAATAGAAACAAATATATTTGTGTAATAATCGTATTCCAAAATAAAATATTTTGTCAATTTAGGTAATTTATTTATTACAAAATAAGAAAAATTTATGAAACCTTAAAAGAAAATTTTATAGTTTATCTTTTAAATACATTATATTTTATCTTTAAAATATTCCTTAATTTTAAGTACAATTTAATGTATTATTAATGCAATAAAATAGTTCCTGGATTATTATATTTTTTCACTTTGTATAATATATTCCAAATTATTAAAATACGAACTTATAGTATCATCAAAATAATTCCAATATCATAAAATATTCCTATTCTTTTTTCAATCTCAGCAAAACCAATTTCTTAAAACGCATATTTTATTAAATGGACCCTTCTAAAAATCATAAACTGTGCGGAAAAACTTTTTAAAAAGTCTTCAATAAAAAATAATTCTCAACTCAAAAAGTTTGGATTAAACTTTTAACAAAAAAAGAAACAATCTTTTTAAGACAAATCGAACATTTAAAATAACATTTATAATTCAATAAGTTAAGCAGAAAAAATGAAAAAATATATAAACACTTTAGTTTATAAAATGAATCCTTTCGATTCTGTAGTCAGATCAACAGGATTTCAAGTTTGCATCTGCCGTTCTCAACGCGAGTTTGGAAACTCCGCTGGAATAAGTTACCGGCCATGCACTGATTATTACGTGGTCGCCATGGTCGCCAAGAGCTTCTCTGTTTCCTCGCCAAAGATTTGCCACTCTCGTAAGATGTGATCAAATATTCACTTAAGTGTATTTATACTGTTATTTGTTGTGAACATTTATTGGATCGCTATTCGATCCAATAAATGTTCGATATTTATATGAATTGAAAAGAAAACTGATCTCTACTATTTCGTTTCTATATTAAAAGAGGTATTATTTCTCGCTGTTCTGCAGATATTTTCTTGAGTCCTTCGTATATTTAATGTTATTTTAGTGTTTCTTTTGTTTTGGAGATAGATTAAATTAAATGAAAACACGTAAACTCTTATTGAAGCATTTCTGAGATGGATTTAATTTGAAGAAAATATTATTTCTGAATGTTAGGGTTATTATTCCAAACTGGGATTGTTAATTTTACGTAACTTTTAAAGTAACTTTTTATATATATATATTAGCGACAAGAAATGGAGAGTATAATGCACTTTTACAAAGCTCTAAATCAGTATACTTATTTATTCAACTGATGTTATGAAGAATAAATAGAACATGTAAGGTGTTAATTGTTAAATAACTATTGACACTTTATTGGATAGCTATCATTGAAAATATTTGTAAAGGAATGTTTGAAAATATTGACTAAAATGGTTTCCTTAAAATATCCGACTACTTGCGACAACTTTTTTTTAAAAAAAATAGAAATATGTAAATTTGTTTGTGGTTTTTAGATTTGTTCAACACATTTTAAGAAAAATATGCTAAAATGCTAAAATTAAAAAGAGAAAAAGAAATTATTATTACTAAAATTGGAAAAAATTGTTACAAATTTACAAAAAATAACATAAGCGGGGACCATTCTGTACCAAAAGTTTGTGAACTAATTTTCAATTTTTCAATTCTGATGTGTTGCTATGTTATTTATTTTTGAAATGTCCTTCAGGATAAGAGATATTTTATTTTTTACTAAGACTAGAGCACTTATTCTTAGATATTATATGACATGGCTTAAAAAAACACTGATTATATTCACATAAGAGACCATAAATTTTGTAATAAAAGAGTGATTCATAAATCTGAAGGTAATATTCTATAATATTCATAATATGAAGGTAATATTCTTCTGTATAATTCTACTATTATACAGAATGTACACAAAAAATTTCAGTTAATTATTTTCGAAACCTTTTCTGCAGTAGCTGTCCCAGTTTGCGCATTTTCAAAAGACACATTTCGAGTAAAACGCATTTTAAAGTATGACATCTTGCTTAAAGTAAAGGTATCTTCTTTTACTGAAATACTTGCAGTTTTTGTTCTAAAGAACGGAAAATAATAAACTTGGTATTTTAATAAAGCTAATAAGATGACTTATAAAATAAAATCATAAATTAAAATTTGATAATGTTTGGCAAAATTTACACTTTTAGGGTAGTCGGATACCTTAAAGCGATATGAAAAATAGAGCATTGAATCGTCATAGCATAGCCATTTCAATGATTCATTACCTTCTTTAAGAAAGCTGGAAATTTATATCCAAGAAAACCGAATGTTCGTTTCTTTTTTTTTTTATTAGATTTACTTTCTATGATAAACGGGGAGATGCTACCCTGGGATATCATATTGACCAATTCCCCTTTCTCCTTTTCAACAAATATATACATCATAACTCTTTTTTCCCTTTGTTTCTATATCACAAGTGAACTTTTGAAGTTTTGAAACGACTATTTTTATAATGTACTAGAAAATTAATAAACGCTTGGCAAGGATTGGCTAAATATGATCTTTTCACCAGTAAAACCAATGGACTAAACTTATGTGACGTCCTAGTCAAATGATAACTGAGTCACGCGTTCATGTGATTCACTGTTGCCAACTTTTGCTTTTTGCTGAAACTTTCTTTTTAAAAAAGTACATATTTGTCAACGATATAATAATGCACATAGTTAAACAAAATGCACACTTAAAAGTATTCGTATAATGTTAGGGTTTTTTTTTAATTTTGAAAACTGTTTGAAGAATTTTAATACGTGAACCCTTTACCCAATCATCAAATTTTAAATGTTATCTAAACTTTACAAGTTGAACAACTAGTATACCAATTTTTAATCAATGGGAAACACATGGTTGCCTTTATCATGTGACCATCATGACTTTAGTCCATTAATCAATAATTTCAAAATTCAAAGATCTACTTTTTATTGTGTATTTACTTATTATTAAATTATTTCGCATTTGTCCAAATGTTTTAGTAAAAAAATGATTTTTTTTTTGTCCAAAAGAGCGATATATGAAAATTACTATTTTTATTCCTATATTACATAAAATAGAAGATATTATTTCAATTTTATTTCATTGAAATACCCCCAGATGGTAAGAATTCAATTTCATTTCTTAATTTTTCCATTTGTACGCCGAAATAAAAGATAAATGATATGGAAGATGGAACATACATCATGTATCACGATGTAATTTTTTTGTTTTTTTTTTTTTGTTTGTTTTTATAAGTGAGAGTTAAGAAAAGGCAATTGGCCTGGAACTCGTAATTTTGAGCCAGGGTCAAGTGAAGAGGGCGGCAGCTGAACTGTGGCACCTCACTTTCCTAACTTCCAAATCACGTCAACGTGAGGACTTTGAGCCTAAACATATTTAATTTGTCTTAGCCCTTCTACACAGCGGGTCTTTAGTGGCATCAAGCCTTGAATTCATGAGTCAACAAAGGCGAACATGAGTTCGTAACCTAGGATACCGCGTCTACGTGGATTAGCTAAATATGGTCATTTCGGTGATAAAAAAAGTCAATCATTAATTTAATTGAAATTGAAAATATCTACTTTTTTTATTTTATTATAAATCATTTATTAGTATTACATCATTTTACTTTTGTCCATTTTTCTTTTTAAAGGGGACATGGTACGATTTACTCAAAAATTTGTAATTTAAGGATTTTCAAAATATTTTTAGTTGCCTCCTATGGTGTATACAATGTAAAACCTATTTTGTGCTCAGAATTTCATAAAAAGATAGCTATTTAATTTTTTAAGGAAAAAACTTAAAATTTGTGAAGTGATTTTAAAATGCTACTCCTCCGACAAAGATTTACGTGCGGGCAAGAAATATGATTTACAAGTACTTCAAACTATGTATAACAAAATTTGGTATGAGTTTTGCAATAACATGATTGGTATTTGTGCAATACTTCTTTTTATGAATGTTTATTGAAAATTCCTTTAAAAAATGCGTAAATTCTAGCTTCAATTGCTTTTTTAAAAAATAAGTATTGTTTTGGTTCAAAAATGCATATCAACTTTTGTTACATGTACTATTGGCAATAGGTAAAAAAATTTCAAAGCAGTAGGCACAATAGAAAAAAGCCTTAGCATTTTAAATGAAGACAAACTGTTTATTTTGCCTTTCTGAGATAAGTAAGTTAAAAGTTTTGATTTGACGAAGGGATGTGAATAAAAACGAATGTAAAAGCTATCATAATTCCGCGTGTTTCTTAAGTTTAGATCTTTCAAATTTTCTGAGGTTATAGAAAAATATATAAAAAAGCCTTGGCTAGAATTATTAGAATTTAGGCTTGAATTGGCTAGAATTTAGGCTAGAAAAATTAAATTTGATTTTTTGACCAAATTTTGTTTTCGAATCGTACTGTGTCCCCTTAATAAGAAGTGATCTGCAGTTTCTGTTTAAAAGAATATGTCGTGAGAAGCAATAATTTTATAACTCCACATTACATAAAAAGGAAAAATGGAATTTCAATTTTACTGCATTAAAAAATCCAGGACATCATACGAATTCAAAATAGATTTTTCAATTTTAGTATTAAAGTTAAGTTTATTTAGTGCATATTTTTCTGAATCAAAAAATGTACAACACTTATAAGTTCTTTGATAAAATAATCTTTAAATATAAAAAATAATGGACAAAAATGTAAGCAAATGCTTACAAATGTTTATTTTTTTTTCACTTTTCCTTCAAAGCATAATTTTTTGCTATTAGGTACACTTTTAAAAAAATCTATTGCACTATATGATTCTAAATTTCTAATACTTCTGTACAGGATATCTGTGCATGTAGTGAACTTGTTTTCTTTTTATCAAAGTTGTACATAGTTTTTAAAAACTAGTTTTATGTGTAAATTTTCAAAATTACAAAATTTTATAATTATTTTAATGAAGCAGTCTTAATATTTTACGAGCAAAATAGGTGCTTTATATTTTGTGTATTCATTCATTCATTTTGTGTTCATTATATTTAATATATGTGTAAAACATGATTTACTAATTTAAGAAATACTTTTTTAAAAAAAAATAGTGCATATAAATATAAGTATGTATTATGAGATCCCAAAAATTATATCCAACTTAAATTAAACAAAACACCAAATTTTTAACGAAAAAATTATTTTTGTATTTCTACAGAATGATTAAAATATCTTTATTAAGTTTACAAACAAATCTAAGCTCTATTGGAAATTTTTAAACCTATATGTCCCATAAACAAAAAATCTTAATTTTGGCATTTTACTTTTTCTAGCATGACTTGGTACCCTTATAAAAGCACCAAATGATAATAACTTAATTCCATTTTTTTAAACCATCCCTTTTTTAGGTTAAAATAAAAAAAATAATAAAAGATTTAGAGAATCGTATGTACAGCACGCATAAAGTTAAAATTTACTTTTATGTTTTGTTGCTTTTATGAACAAACTTACTAAGTTTCTTTGAAATGAAATTAGCAAGACTCTAGTAATTTCTCCAGAGAATAAATAAAAGCTCATTATATAGCTCTAAGAAAACATTAAATTCAAAGCGAAATACATAAACCAAATTCAATGTAAAGAACACTTTGCCGCATTAATTGCAATCAAGGATTGTTTTAAAAATATGTATGTATTGTTTCTCATAACTATACAATAACTATGTACTTCTAATAGTTATTATTTTATACACCAAATATGTCTAGATTCAAACACAGTTTGCCCATTTTTAGCCTTTTAATGTTATACGTTTATTGATTGCTTCTTTTTCTCGGTAATATCCAGTCTCTTATTGTTTAAAATTCATTATTAAGTTATAAAACATTTAATTTTACTAACAAATCATACTTAAGTAGGATTTGCAGCTCCGAAACCGCAAAATTACGGGATATCGGCGTTACTTTAATTACCGGGATTAAAATCGTTAATCCAGACTTTAATATTTGTCTAAATTATATTTCAAATTCTTTTCTCTTCAAAATTTTCTAAGAATTTAATTCTTGGAAAATTTATATTTATTTTAATGAAATATGTACGTAGAATTTTTTTGTGAGCAATTATAAGTGCTATAAAAAAATTATATGCAGTTGTCGTTTAGTAAAACGTTGCACAGATCTAAGTGGTTTACTGTAATACTTACACAATGGTATATGCAACTTCTCAGGAATAGATTTTGTTCACAGTTAGGTCTTCAATTAAAAGCCGTAACTTAAATAACGGACCTTCTTGAAAGACTTGATTTTTCAAATCCCACTGCGTTACTAGCATGCAAATGGATCTTCTGTTTCAATGGAGGTAACACTTGAAATTGATTCACATTCTGATTCAATAACTGAATCAATTTGTACACAAAAACCATTAAGTGAAGTAGAAGAACTAGATAAAGTTATCAAAGAGGGATATGCACCAAAATGCAGCCTATTACATTTGAGACGCAGTCGTCAAAAATTCAAAAAGAAAGTTTCCTTTTTGAAAATGGAGGGAGACGTGGAGACGACATGAAAAGAACATACCCCTATTTAAAGATGATAAAGCCTACTAGTGTAGAGCCTGAATGAGCAATTTCTTCAGCAGGACAATTTGCAACAAAAACAATTAATATAAAAAAAATGTCTTTTTAAGTCAATTCCTGCTTAGAAACATTTTATTTTAGCTACTTTGTATTGATTAGTTACAATTAATATAATTATGTATATGCATATGACAAAATCACAACATTAAGGGGTAATTAACTTTTATTAATTATCATTAAAGTATCGTATTTTCATCCAAAACAATCGTGTATATAAAATTTCAGCTCAACTGAATGCTTTAAAACGTGAGAAAAAATATTTTAAAGTTTTGACCCAAGTCGCTAAAAATAAAATCAACGTGGCTGTATCTGTAATTCTTTAAATAATTAGTTTCAGTCAATTAATTTTAATTAATTATAATTAAATTATCGTTTTACCCCAAACAATAGTGTATAGAAAATTTCAGCTCAAAAAGGCGTTTTAAAATGTGAGAAAAAAACCTATTTTAATTTTGACATAAGTAGCCAAAAGGGTCGCTAAGTCGCCAAAAATGATGCCAACGTGGCTGTAATTGTAATTCTTGGAATAATTAATTTTAATCAATTAATTTGTATTAATTATAAATAAATTTTTATATTGTCATCCAAAATAGTCATATATATAAAATTTCAGCTCAATTGAGCGCTTTAAAGTGTGTTTTATTAACGATTGAAAATTCCACCAAGATAAATAAATAAATAAAGTGATAAGAGATAGATAAATGTGAGCTAATAGTAGGAATTGAATAAGAAACTGTTTAAATGATGAAACGCTCGAAGAGTTGTGGTTGTTAAAAGCTTATTTACAGAAACACAAGAAATGAAAAAAAAAGCTTTTTTTATTTCATAATGTACTATTTTTATTTGTTTTATGTGATGAGTTATGTTTTATCTTTTGATTTGTTTCAAAAAATTATATTGTATCAATTTCTTAAGAATGATTTCAGTTTTATAATGTAATTTCCTTTGAGCTAATGGGAAAGTATTTTCATAAGTAGCCCAATCTTAATCCCGGGACTAATCTCGGGATTCCGGGATTTGTATAATTTAACCCCGAAATCCCGGGATTGAAAGTATAACACTGGGTTGCAAACCCTATACTAAAATGTGTGAAGACTCAAAGACACCGTTGAATCAGTAGTAAAGATAGACATAATGAAAGAGAATTTTTTTTCACTTATTTTAAATACAAATATGAAAAGTACGTGGGCCCCTGAGGCGTACCTTGACATGCTAAATAATTAGCTAAATTATTAACGAAATATAATTCTTATTATTAATTAAACCTTCCACAAACTAAGTTTAAATGATGCATAAGTTGGTCATTCAATACTTATTTTTTAAGTCAATCTGGCTTTGAACAATCTGTCACTGGTCCATGGTTCCAAAAATAAGAGATATCGCCAATATCTCTAGTATTCTTTCCTTATGTGATGCTATGATTGACCTCTTAACGTGTGCGCTCAAGTTAATTCGAGCGCACGAAACAAGCCAAACTGGGCACTTTCGAGATACTTTGAGTAAAGTCGTATTTTATACTGCTGTAATTTTCACATTCGAATATAAGCGATTGCAGTCTGTGATATGTCGTCGCGATTTCGTAAATTTAGATAAAGACCATTGTTTCTTATACTGATATTACAAGAAATAAAAAGGGGAGTATTATATAAAATTATATATACTGGAAAGCATATGCTTTGTATAAGAAGATTGAAGTGAAAAAAAAAAGAGAGGTTTGGATTTCAGAAACAAATTAAAAGAAAGACTTATGTAAAACTACCATAATGATACAAAATTAGAAATTCCGATAGACCAAAAAGTCCTTTGGAATTCTACGACTAATGAAACAACGACTAATTTTCCCAGTTTGTTCAATCAACATTAAAAAAAAGTTCCATAAGATACTATGCTGTATGTTGTGCTAAAAGGGAAAAGGAAATGAGTGAATGTTAACGTCGCACTTTTCAGCTACACGAGGGATTTTGGCGATGGACCACGTACTTTTGAACCATGGTCAAGTGACGTGAACGAACACTCCCCCCTCCTCTCCTAACTACCACACCAACGGGAGGACGTTTGAGCTCTCGACAGATTTAACATGTATCGCTCCCCACACGATGGGTTTTCAGTGGTACTGGTCTCGAACTCGTGAATAGCCAGCCATGATCCGAAACCTTGACCACTCGGCTACCACGGCCACATGGAAAAGGTAAAGAGGAGATTCATTATATGTGTAATTGCAATGGTGGTCTATGTGCTGCCCCATGCTTCCAAATATATCATACAAAGTAAAATTTTCAGTAATTTTTTTTAAATAAATACTATTAAATTATTATTTCTCTTGAAGAAGTATAAATAAATATTTTTACTGATAAAAATACATTTTTCCCAACAACAATTCGAAAAGAAGGTCAATAAAAGTCGATGTACGTGCAAAAGTGCAATATTCAGCTCTTATTTGCAATATGGGTAAAAATCAAAATTTTAATTTATTTTGTATTTGTATTTTTTTGCTAGAACAAGGTTATAAAATGTGTTTCCTCTTTGTATATAAAAAAAGGTTTTTCAAGATTCTGTAATAAATTTATTTCCATATGAGGTATGTTTAGTAAAAATGGGTTGTACAAAGTTGAATTTAACTGAAGAGGAGCGCCGAAAACGAATATTCCGAAAAAAAAGAATAAGTGAAGAAAGTGTACAAAAGACATAAATTCTGAAAGAAGAGATTTGTTGAAAATTAGAGCTACATAATACACGTAAATTATAGTTTTACAATTTTAACAATAAATATGAATAGTTGTATAATTTGTACAATGAGGTTTGGTCCACCGTTAGGCGGACACCCGCCCTAGTCTTAAATAAAAAATTAATTTTTTTTTTTTTGCCAGCTTTTTTTTAAAAAATGTGTGCGTTAAGGGGTAAACATGTAATCGTAAGCCAACACACATGTATATACTATTTTCTATACACTTCTCACCAAACTTAACTATAACTAAGCGCGTCAAATTTTCCCGCACTTCCTACCTTACTGCAACTTTATAACTCCGCGGGTTGTGGAATTGCAATTGCAAACAGGAAACTCATCGGACGGACGTAGTGTCTGTTCATCTTCGTCATAAGACTATAGCAATTTAGACTCTAAGCTCTAAACATTCGCAACACCTTCAAAGGTGTGATTTACATCTCATACATTTCACTCCATGAAATGCGTGAGATGTAAGCCGATGCATCTGCATTTCACTTTGTGCAATTAAAATTAAAAGTTTGTTTAATCTCCATTTCTTTCTACTACGGAACACTCAAGCTGCATCATCACATACATTATTTTAAATAGTTTTATGAAATAAAAATTTTTAAACTAAAAAATTATGAAATTTTTTTTAGGGATTTGCAGAAAGATACCGAAACAGTTTGTATTGATAAGGTGCCTGGCAGCTATGTCATTACTTGTAAATATTATTAAAACATTATGGTTAATAAGTATTTTCAGAGCAATGAGATTTCTTTCATTAACCTATAAGCCCTGAAATTAGGTATACGTATACCAGAAATTAAATTTCAACACTTTTTTTAACTCCTAAATTTCAAACTTAACCAGTTAAATTTCATGCTGAAATTAATGGATTTTGAAAATATATATTACTACCTCAAAGAAATTTTTACAAACCATTTAACAAAATACTACCAAACATCTCTGTGAAAAAACTATTAAAAAACTAAAAAAAGATCTTATTAGTTATTTAAAAGACAAAGATATTTACTTAAAACATATTTGCGAATTTGAGGATCTAAGTAACTCAAGAAATATCAAGGATATTAAGGTACTATTGGAAAATAATACTCATGATACAAATAATACTATAAAATTCCACAAATTTAATAGTCTTATTTAATTGGTTCTTAAGGAAAGTTATATTAATTTAAAAAGAAATTTATATAAACAAATTAAAGCCCTATCACAAGGTTAATCAGCTAACGACAGTACCATTAATTATTTTTTTCTTCTTTTTTATGCAAAACGTTGAATGATTAATAATTATTTTTATCAAGTATGTTTATGATTAAATAATTCTGATGAAAAGGGAAAGTTTATACCTAATATTTATTTTTTGTTCTATAATTACTTAAATCTTATTAAAACCAACAATAACCAAATTATTACAAAGTACCTAGATATAACTTGAAATAATATGAATAATAAATTTAAATTTAACAACATTTTTGATGAAAGATATTTTTTTATTTTTCAGTTATCAAAATTCTTTTTGGAACAAAGTTCTTTCTGGGGCTTTCGCGTAACACTGACCACCTAATCGGAACATCTGCTCATGCACCTCAGGGCCCAAGGTCACGTATACTGAGTTGGGCACAGTAGGCCTTGGCCCTCATGATCTGTTGCGCCGCTGAGTTAAGTTAATATGAATCATGAATTTAATTTCAGTAACATTTTTTGATAAAAGAGACTTTATTTTTATTTTTAAGTTATCAATGTGTTTTGGAACAGAAATATCCATATATGTATTTGTAAGAATGCTGTTTTCAATATATTTACAGTTTACAACTTATTTAGTTCATAAAAATAGTAGTGAATTATTAATATCAAGAAATTAGTATGGTTCTGTTTGAAACATGACTATCCCATTAATTTTCTTAATGCATTACATTTGGAATAAGTTTGATAAGATTGATTTTATAAAAGCTTTTCTAAAGTTAAATTTCTATTATAATTTCTCTACATTAAAGTAGAGAGATTAATAGAAAATTAGTAGAATTGCCAAGCAGATCATCAGCAAATTTGCCAAGTACTTTTTTTTTTAATTTTAGAAAATTTGCTTCTTTTTTTTAGTACCTACAATGTTTTTTTCTTACAAGAGAATGGTTATATTATTTATTTTATGTTTACAAAGAGAGGTTAGTATGATATTATTTTGGGATGGGGTCGGGATAACTATTAGCGATGGATTTTACAGATTAATTCCGGTATGTTTTAATTTTTGCATACTTCAAATGTAATATTTTTATAGTATAAGATTATTGAGTTTTATGTTTTGGGAAATCAGTCTTAGTTTTTACAAAAAAGTTTAAAAACTGCATTTTTTCTTTTTATTTCTGCCCAGTGAGATAAGAGGGGGCCTTGAAACTATGTTTACCTTTGCAACCTTTGTCCTACGCTTAAGAGTTTACTGCTGTATTACTGTGACTACATTGATTTGCACTGTCTCTCTATATAATCTTAGATATCGTTTAGCATTAAGTTAGAATCATAACAATACAGGATATACCATTAATGATTGTGGGGGAAGGGAACTGGGAGTGGGGGTCTTGAAAATCCTCGCGTGATTTGGATTTTAATGAGCTCAAATGGACCAAATGTCACTTGCACTAAATGTAAAATCACATAACATCCGTCTCCGAAACCCTTCGTGCACTTGTGAAAGCGGCGATATTTTAAATCAGACTCGTTACTGTGATGTTTCCCAGAAAATACAAAAATGAATTTCATCCTTGACATTTTACATATTTTGGGGATGTCACTTCCACGAATATAAAATGTACAGTTGATATATTCTTTGAAACAAAATGCTTAACGTATTCGCTTTTCTATATGCACACGATCTTATCCACAAAACATCTTAAGTTTGGCTGGTTATAAGAATTTCTTTTTCATTTCTGTGCTTAAGTTTTATTACTCTAGCTCACAGATAAGTAAATAAATTCCTACATAATAGAAATGGAGATCAAATGACTATCGAAGCTAGTTTTAGTAAATAGGTTCTCTTATATAAAATAAACAAAAAAGACTAGAAAAGTCTATACAATCAACTCGATGGAAAATCTATGCCTAAAGACTTTATAGAATTCATTCTGGCACAAGTCTAAAAATGATCCCCTTATCATGAACCTTTTCAATGCAAATACATAATGGAGAAATATAAAACGATGCCTGAGATAATTTAGACGAATTCACCAATACTTGTTTCTATCGAAATAAGGAAATGGAAGACTTCCAGACAGAAAGTCCATTGGGAAAAGTATGACAGAAGTAATCAAGAACTCAGTTTCCTTATAGTCTAAGAATACAAATATTTTCTTCCATTTTCAATAAATAATCTCAAATAGTAATCTTGCTTGATTTCTTCTTGATCTATAGTAGATTGTGTGGTTACATATTTTAAGTAAAATAAATTGTAAGCTACACTGAATTGCAAATGTAAGATATATTGGAATAAATATTATTGGCTTTCAAAATTCGTTAATTCATAGCATTTTTTTCACGAGGATTATCGGCGACAGACCATGTAATTTACCTCGGTCAAGTGACAAAGACGTCGACTGAGCCGGATCTCTATTACCCAAATTTCTACAACACATAAACGTGATAGCATTAAGCCTCGGCACTTTTAACGGGTATCAGCCTCTCAAATCATAACTTTACCATAACGATTGCCATAACTTTATTAATCTGAATTGTATGAATTATATAAGAGGTGTGACACGAAAAAAAAATGCGACTGGTCCAGTAAATCCTTATAGGTACAGAATCAGTTCTCCGTGACATTAATCACCTTCAAAGCAGTTCCTTCAGCATTCACATACTTCTGCATTCGGTGCTGCCATTGCTGGTAACAGTTCTGTATCGAGGTTTTTGAGAATATATTTAGGAGATTTTTCGTTTTTGCTTGAATCTCCTCAACTGAAGTAAAATGGGTTCCTTTTCAGCAAGGTTTAACTGTGGGGCGCGCTCCCCTTCCGGGGGTGATAACTCTACGAGGGGAGGCGCGAGCCTATTGAAAAGTCGAAAACAAAAGGTAATGTAAAAATTATTAATTACTGAAAGTAAACACAAACAAAATACTTTGATATAATAAAATATAAAATACACATTTACACTGATATAATACACTTATAAATGTATCAGTACTATACAATATACATATTATTATTTATTTAACAATACTAAGTTAAGAACAAGTTTGATAATTATCAGTGATCCTATGGGCTTTGTATTAACACTTACCTTGATAATTTGTACGATTTATAATTAATTCCTTAACTGCCGATTAAAAGTTCTCTACCCAATGCCACTGTTTTCTACATAGACGAGCGTATTTTGATGGGTTTTTTTGAGGGGAGGAGAAAAGAAATAAATAAGCAAATCCTCGGAAATTAGTAAATCCTTCGCAAACACTGCCAAGGTCCTTTTATTGCATTCCAAAGTCTTCGGAATAATTTTATGAATAGAACTGCTCAGAAAAGACCGTACTTCGGAAAGACGTATATATACGTCCAGAAAATTAATGCTTTGGCTGTGTGAGACACTTATATACGTCGGTGGCACATAAGAGGTTAAAGTCGTATTGTAGCTTTAGTGTCAAAGTGTAGTATTATTGAATTGGCGTGATGAAATGATGATTGTGTGTGTGAATAATAGTGTGGGTCGCGTATATTTAAAGTTTGAGAAGCACTGCTGTAGAGTAAATAAATAAAGTTGCATAGGGCCAAATCAAGTGAATAAAGAGGATACCCCATCACACAGTAATGTTTTTGCTGGTCAGAAACTACTTAACATATAGGGTCGTGTGAGCGGGTGCGTTGTCTTGGTGCAACACCCATCAGTTACTCCCCAATTCTGGCTTTTTTTTCTGTTTTCACGAAGTCTTTTGAGTACTTCCTTGTAATTATGTTGATTAACAGTTTGACCACTGATATGAGTGGGTTGTGACATCTCTCGCGTTCTTCTTCTAACATAACTCCTACGTTCTTTGACGGCCACGATTAATGGCAAAACTTTTCCAACCCAAATCCAAGAAGTAAAAACGAAGCAAAAATGCAAATAAGATAACCTTTGAAGGGATAGAAAGTTTAGTGAGCAATGATGGCAATTTAGAAAGCTTAGTTCAAAAAGGTAGAAGTGTAATTGACGGCTACCCAGGAATCACGGAGACGCCACCCTCGCTAATCTTTACAAGGTGCATACTATTGCACTCCCAGCTCATCAGTCTACCTGAAAGTAACTGTATCGTTGAGTCTTCAACCAAGGTAGGAGGATTATATTCTGAACGCTAGTAAATTATTGAATCGAGATTAGGTGGATCTAATTAGTTATATTGATAAGTGATCTAATTGCGCGATCTCAGTTAATTAAATCGGCGTAGTTTGGTTTATTCTCACTTAATATAAGTTTGTTCGTTATCTAAGTAATTTAAGTTAAATTCTTAATAAAAGTTATATTAAGAATTATAGAATGTCTCATCCTTCCGATAATCCCACACCTCTAACACGCGTAAACCCCAAGACATAGCTATCGACAGATGGCCATGTCGCAGGGTAACCCTCATATCACGAAATTTGTCAATGTTTTGGTCTGTAATCGTTTACCTTGGGCGCCTAGCATGTTCATTATCTTCCACATAGTCCTTTCCCTCTAAAAAACCACTTATGTCATTCAAACATATGTGCACGAGACAAAGTTTAATCTCCATAAGCCTCGGTTAATATTTCAAATGTTTCAGTAGCTGATTTCTTAACTTTCACAAGAAACTTGATAACCATTCGATACTTTTCCAGCAGAATGTAGTTGCACATGTTCACTCAATGACGCAGTACTCTCGACTAGCTTGGTCGGTTAAGATGAAACGGGCCACATGGATAGAGGAGTTGTGTGGAAGGACGTCACCAAAACAGTTGTTGCCAACTACACTGTTTTTTAAGCTACACACTTAGTATTGTTTTTTCTGTGTCACACCTTGTATTCGTATTTTTAAGTTTGAAACTATTGTGTAAATTTATACTCAAGTGAAGAAATTTATATTTGTTATGAAATAAAGCCTTATCTTACAACTACATTTCGATCACAGAGGATAAACAAGTAATGAAAATTGTGATTACAAAATCTTTTACTGAGATCAGACAATAACAAATCTTTTATTCGTTAGAGATAAGAACAATCAATAAGAAAATAAAGTTGTTTACCCTAGAAATGTTTATTCCTATGTATATTTTATATATTTTGTTCTCAGGAATTCATTGCTTCTAAGACTTTTATGGCATAATGCCATATACCATTGCAGATAAATAGTTTCAAAGTAATCTACATCAGAATACCATTGTGTTATGAACTTCAAAAAGGTGATACTTTTCTTATACTTTTCCATTCCCTCCTAAATGGACTTTTACAGCATATATTTAGTAATTAATGTACTTTAAAATCTATACTCTAAGCAATTATCCCTAGTTTCCGTAAAGGAAGAAACAGAATCCTTACTTTATAAAGAAAAAAAATTTAAAGAGTACAAATTGAAGTCTTCCATAAAATAAGAAAAACAATTACTAGAAGAAAAGTTAAATCGACAGTAACAAATTAACGATTGTTTCAGATTAAATTTAGAATTTTTATCCAATGAACGAAGTAAAGGAACAGTAAATACTTGTCCAGGTAATTTCACTTTGAGTGTAAAGGTTGACATAAGACTAATTTGCGACGGTTTTTGTCCTCTAAGCTTTATATTGCCCCGACTTTCTTTTGTTTGTTATGATACTTCGAAGGCTTCGATTATCCCGAGCTTTACTGTTCCACTCGGATTTCTTTTCAACATTTTATTCTGCTTTCTTACACCGAATAATGATCTAGAGTCTAGGTTCTAAACTAGCGTTACTTGCGTCCCTTTTATATTAACTAAGAAACAGCGAAGCAATTTACTCTTTTCTTACTAATTAGACAAAGGATACATCAAATTACAAAGTAAATCAATTCTTTATGAAATACTATTTTCCTTTTTTCAATTCCTACTATTAATTTACACTCACCTATATATATATCAGTTCACACTATATTTATATATCTTGTTCAAATTTTCAATCGTAACAGAATACTTTTTATTCATCTATTCTAATTGAAATACATTTTTTAAGCTTGTAGTGGATGACTCTGAAAGTTAATAAAGTTTTTTCAAATACTAATTCATTAATTCAATTTAATTAATGAATAAATAGTAATAAACAAAAATAGTAGTCCAAAACCCTATATAAAAAAAATCGCTCGTTGTGTCCATATAGCACAATAAATAGCTCGTTGGACTTCTAATCTAAAGGTCGTGGGTTCGAATCCCACCTGGGATGACAAATTTCTTAGAATGTGATTTCTTTTTACTATACTAATTTCTATTTGAATCATTATATTCTAACTAGAATAATTAAATTTAATTTATGAATAAATAGTAACAAACAAAAATAACAGTCCAACACCATATATAGAAAGGAAAATGGCCTTAGGTAACCTAGTGATTAGAGCACCGGACTCAGGACCGGAAGGCCTGGGTTCGATGCCCGTACCGCCAAATACCCTCCGAGTACACACGGAGTAAGTGCTCGTTAAATCAGTGGGTCCGAAAGTCTTGTGGACTGAATCACGAGTGCAGGGAACTGGAGAAAATTTCCCTCCACTTCAGTTCCATTCCTAAATTGTGGAGGTGGAGATAGATGGTGGCGCCATCTATCGTAATGTTCTATCGTCCCTTCGGGAATTTCACCGAGCTAAATCATACTGTCACCTGTATGGTGCTCAAGGCTAAGGCCAAACGACAGGCGTACATCTAGCCCATTGTCACGATGAATTTCGTGGTCCTTGATCTGACTATGTCAGACAGGTGGCATGAGCAACAACAACAGAAAGTAAAATGGAAAATCGTTTTCTATTTTTCCACTTAATATTGTGATTCAGTCATATATATATTTGTAACTATTTAATGAAAAGTAACTAAAATAAAATTTTTCTGTGTTGACCTAACTAGGAATTGACTTAAATTTTTTTTTATTACTTGTTATATAGAGAATAAAGCATATAACAATCTTATATCATCTCTAGACGGAAGACATATATAATGAAATGAAGTAGAAAATTTATATTTGTTGGTGTCTTTGCGTCGTCTTTTATGTCTGCTTTTACCAGTAATAACTATATTTTTAAAAATATATTACAAGAGAAATGTCTCCTGATGGTCAAATTCATGACTATCACATGATAAGGGTAATCAAGTGGATACTATTAGACTTTTACTCGTAAAATCAAGAGACAATTTCCGATTTGATAATTGGGTAAAGATGTCCAAGTATTAAAAACTTCAAAAAGTATTTCAAAATTAAAGAAATTTTTTATATTATACGAATTTTTTTATACCAAGTTCCTTTTGTTTACCTATGTGTGTTATTGTTAAAGGGACATGGTACAATTTACGCAAAAATGTTTAATTTAAGGATTTTCAAAACTTTTTTGCTGCCTCCTATGTGTGTATACAATGTAAAACCGATTTTGTGCTCAAAATTTCATAAAAAGCTAGCCATTTAATTTTTTAAGTAAAAAACTTAAAATTAGTGAAGTGATTTTAAAATGCTACTCCTCCTACAAAGAATGACTAAAACATTTATGAAATTTGATTTACATGCACTTCAAACTATGTATAATAAAAGTTGGTATGGGTTTTGCGATAACATAATTGGTATTCGTACAATACTTCTTTTTATGAATGCTTATTGAAATATCCTTAAAAAATGTATAAATTCGGAATTCAAATATTTTTTTAAAAAAATAAGTATTGCTTTGATTCAAAAAAGCATACCAACTTTTGTTACATGTATTATTAGCAATAGGTAAAAAAAAATTCAAAACATTAGGCACAATAGAAAAAAAGCTTTAGCATTTTAAATGAAGACAAACTACTTATTTTATCCTTCCGAGATAAGTAAGTTTAAAGTTTTGATTTGCCATAGGGATTTGAATAAAAACGAACATAAAAGCTATCATAATTCTGCATTTTTTAAGTTTAGAGTTTTCAAATTTAGTGAGGTTATAGAAAAGTGTATAAAGAATAATTTAGGCTATAAAAATTATATTTGATTTTTTGACCGAATCGTACTGTGTGTCCCTTTAACAAATATATACCTTTTTAAAAAAGTTTTTTTAAAAGCAAAAAAGTGGCAACATTGAGATGAATGAACTTAACTTCAAACAAGTGATTGCATTTATCATGTGAATCTGCCGTCACATGATGGGAGTCTATAGGAATTAAGGAAACAATGTAACAAGTTAAGCATTTATCCAACCGGTCAGTTGATTGTATCACTTTTGATTTGTATGTGACGAGAAATTTAAGAAATGACTGTAAATAAGTTTAAATTATTCAGAATTTTAAAACATTGATGAGGATGCCATTTTTTCTTCTCGAGACTTTCAAAAATTTTTCTCTTCATATGACGTCCGAAAACTCTGAGATACTGTTGTGTCTTGAAATAATATAATTAAATAACTTACATGACTGTGGATTTAATAATTTCTTTATTCAATTTTAAAAAATTCTGAATTATACATGTGAAGCGTTGTCATAACCGAACTTAATAACATAATAACACTTCTTATCTCTTCGACTTTAACTGGTCTTCTTTCTGCTACATCTGAAAGCTTGATCTTCTGATGAGCTCACTTAGGAATCTACTCGAGCTGTTCTCTCCACTAATCTTACTCATTATTCTCTCAGCACACTCTTAATTGCTTCTGAAACGTCATCTATTGCTTTCCAAACACCCTTCCTTCTATTCACTTCCCTTCTACCTACATAGAAATACTTATTTGCATTCGTAACGGTTCCTCACAGATAGGTTCACATATCGTAAAATGTTACAACGTGTTGTTAAAGTTAACTATTTACATTAAAATTATATCCTCCTTTTTCATAATTCCTACTATTAGTTCCAATCTTCTCTATATATATTTATTTGTACATATATCTTGTTCAAATTTCCAATTGTTAATAAAAATACTTTTTATTCATCCACTCTTCAAATACATTATTTAAACTTAAAGTGGATGACACTTGATGCTGTATAGTTTTTCAAATAATCATTCATTAATTAATTTAATTAATTAATTTTCCATCTTATGAATTTTTGTTACTAGATGGCGACATAGTTTTGTACTTTCAAATCTGTTACAGCAGAATAGGATTGACTTGAAAATTATTTTTTTATATTACTTGTTTTGAATATTATTTTCACTATCTTTCTATATTCTTACTTATATTTTCAAAAAATAATTGTACAGTTTAACAGTACTAGTTTTTTCAGATAATTGCAATACACTAGGGTGTTTTCTCATTCATTTGTAAATCATTAAGAAATCTAATTGAAGCAGAGCTACTTAATTATTGGTGAAGAATTTTAAAATTTTAAACCATGTACAAGTCCCGAGACAAACTCGAATCTAAAAAGAATTTCCCTTCTCCAAACTTCTACTTCAAGTTAAGAGAACACGTTTTGGCCTTAATTAAATTTAAAATACAGCCAGAACACTCTTTATTGCGTTGTTCGACAAATTTTTTGTAGAAGTGAATTCAAGAAATTCTGATCTCTAAACTGATGTTGCGTAAAATTTTAACCACTTTATTTATACAGAAGCAAACAAAACTTAAGCGACAAATGCCTTTTTTACACACAACCGTGAAGTTGTTGAAACGGATTTTTTGTGACCATTCCGTGAAATGGTAGGACAGTATAAAGAATATGCAAATATCAGCACTTTGACGTTAGAATAGATGTCACGACTAGCAAATGAGCTGAATGCGTGCACTCAGTACCAAGGCAAGAAAATGAGAGGTGTAGCAGTATCTAAAGAAACCAGCAATAGCCACTCACGCGATGACGATCATTTTGTCGTGATGACTAAGATACTTGTTTTCGGAACAGAAGGGGTTCAGATCGAATCTTCCTACATTGGTGACATTGACTGAATTAGGAAAACGCAACTTTCTGAACTGTCGTGGCACCATCTACCGAAAGAAAAATAAAAAAATAGGAGAAAATTAAATTAAAAAACAAATAAAGAAAAAGAAAAACACGCTCTCTGTAAAAAAATCCGTTCACCTGATCCACCGACTCACTGGTGGGAGAGTAGTGTAGTGGTATGTAAATAAACCAGTAATACCCACCACGCGATAACGATCGTTTTGGCATGATGGCTAAAATACTCGTTTTCGGTACAGAAAGGTGCTCAGATCGAATCTTCCAACAGGGCATTTCCAGACATTTCTTGCAAGTAAGTGAAAAGGAAATCATATCCTCATAATGGCCACAAGAAACCACCACGATGAATAAACTATCATCAGAACAAGAAACCATCAGCATTTTTTACATATAGGATAATGATCATCAAGCTTGAAAAGTGTCATTCTTAAACTTAAGTTCAATTAATTATAAAATAGCAAAGCTTTTACCTTAATTTACCACGGGCTGAGAGTGATTTTGAGAGTTCGGTTTCTTCATCTAGTTCATGGAAGAAAACCCATACGTAAATAATGAGCAAGCCAAAACCGTCGAACACAAGTAACAACTGACAACTGACGAATAAAAGCTTTTCGCGTTTTCATGTGAAACAAAAGCCGTAGCGGACACAGCTGCAACGAAGCAATAGAAATAATTAAATTAAAAGAATACAAGTGGCGAAAGCGCAAGTCTTTCTTTGGTAAGGTGAGACGTACTTTGACGAATGTAGTACAAAATTTTCCAATTGACAATCTGCAAAGAGTTTATGCCTTTTAAATGACAAGTTCAGTTCTAATAAACAAGAAAGTTGTAAGACATCAGGCAGCATTTCTCATCAATTACGTGCAGCAACCGGATGACAGGTATTGCGATTTACTGTGACCAGACTTCTTCATAAAGGTATCCTATTCGCCTATCATCATGAACTCTGCATATCGTTAACAGTTGTCAAACGGAGTTAGCAGTTAATGTCTTATTTAAACCAGAAACGGCATGGTATATCACGAAAAGCAAACGCGTGGAATGCGCTCATTGGCAAGGCAACTTTAAAAAAATGAAGATGGATGTATTTCTAGAGATTCTTTACAAGTGAAGCGAAATGTACGTTTATAATGGCTACAAGAAACCATCAAGATACCTTTCCCCTCCCTAGGTACACTTGTACCTGTTTCGGTGCAACCACACTCTTAGACGAAGAATGAATCAAGAGATACTTAATACAATATGTTTGTGTTTGCAGGGACGTCTTAAGGCATGTGACAACTGGGCATCGCCCTTGGTGGGGGTGTCCTTTCGTTCTCGATTCTGTCTTAATAAGATCTTGATAAGGATAATTTCCATGTGGTCAAATATTATTCCCGTACACATTCTTCGAAAACGGGATATTTCAAACTGCATGTCAAATGGCAAAAATGGTAAAACTTTTTTATCATGTGATGACCTTTGTCCGTTTCTAGGCCTAGAATAATACCATAAACTATTATTCAACACATTTAACCCTTTTGTGGGCAGTGGCAAATAGGTCTAGCCACATAATTAAAAAATTCTCCAAGCGGATGGTAGATATTCAGTCTATCCACATGCGTTAATTGAAGCTAAAACGCATAAAAATCAATACAGATGGAAGCACGATACCTTTTTTTGCATTTCATGCCCTCTCATGGGTAGTTAGAAACAGTTTTTCTCGGTGTAAATCTACAAGTTGTATTTTGATTACTATAAATAAAATTTCTGATCTGTGAAAAAAATTTCGAGAAGTCTTGAGTATATAATTTTCTCTCCTCTGAAAGAATTAAGCAAATGTGCAATTAAAAAAAATGCTTTATTTAGGTTTTTGGAAAGATTTTGTATGTGGATAGAGGCTCTATCCACTGCTCACAAAAAACAGAAAAATGATCTAGAAATTTTCGTTGTTCCTCCACTCGAGACAGAGCACTTAGAATCACGTGAGAATGTTGGGGTGGGGAATATAAACAAACTTTGCTTACAATATGTTGTACAAGATTCTTGGGTTCGAAAATCTTTCAATATAGCTTCATTGTGCGTACCATTGTCCTACTTGCTTTGAATAGTTTCACAGAAAATAGCTCATCAAATTTATGAAATAACTAATTTAAATCCTCAAAAATATTACTTTATTTCTCTAACTCTTTATACTAAAATTAAATAAAATATAAAATGTGGTTATATACCAATTTCAGTGTGTATTTTAGTAAGTATTCTATATCGTACAATTATTCTATTATTATTTTATTACACTTGCAATTTGCATTTAATATTTATTGAAATAGTCAGAATGATTCATTATTTCTGTCCTGAAAAGTAAGTTAGGTGTCTTAATTGAGAAGTGGCTATAAAGTCTAGCCATCACCCAGGAACAAAACCCCTGAACAGATATTTTTTTGTAATAAAATAATGTTTATAGAAGATGAGAGCATTACATTTATCAATTACTTTACTATAGAAAAATCTTTTATCTTTGTGCCAGCGAAAGGATTAATCACAAAGCGACCATCGGTCGAGTCGGTTTTTGCCTAGGGTTTTGAAATTGTGAGTCGTGCACATTTATTTGTTTCAAATTACCGTTTAAACGAGTATTTCACAATTCATGTTATATACTGCCTACTTTTTAAGATTTCATGTAGGGCCTATTTCTGCAT
Organism: Trichonephila inaurata madagascariensis; assembly: GCA_019973955.1. Lineage (NCBI taxonomy): Eukaryota > Metazoa > Arthropoda > Arachnida > Araneae > Nephilidae > Trichonephila > Trichonephila inaurata. The sequence goes on from BMAV01010906.1 coordinate 49,771, forward strand.
AGGGACCCAGAGCTCCAAAAAATTTTAAGATTTCTCTGGGCACAGGGCTTCAAAAAATTTTCAGATTTCTCTAGGCCCAGGTCCTCAAAGAGTCTTAAGACGTCCCTGAGTGCATGATCTTCAATATTTTATTCTAAAACAATTAATTCAACTTAGTACAGTGCTTCTCAAACTTTCAATATTCCCGACCCACTATTCAATCATAATTTTCATCACGCCCCCCTCCTCCATACAATAACAATGAGTTGAATTAAAATAATACTATACTTTGGCGCTAAACCTACAACATGACTTTAATCTCTTACGTTCCGCCGGCGTATATAAATGTCTTGCTCAACCAGTGCACTAAATTTCCCCCGGGACGTATATAAAACGTCTTTCGGGAAGTGCGATTTTTTCTTTCCCCTCTCGCAAAAAATTTTTCGAAGGCTTTGAACCAAAAAAATCATTTTGAGTGTTTCGAAAGATTAAATTTATTTCAGAGGTTTTTCCCTTATTTTTTCCCTTTTTCACCCCCCCCCTTTCCCAATACTTTAAAAGCCCCGCCTCCCGTTTTAAAAACGATGGCTTTGGGGGAAATCACGTTTTTTTAATCTTCTTTTTGAAGGATTAATTATAAACCATTCAAATTATCAAGGTAAGTGCTAATTTTGCATAAAATTTTTATTTTGAAAACCCATGGGGACCCCCGGTACTTTAAAAACTTTTTTTCTTCCAATTTTTGTTTTTTAATTTCAATATGCTCGCGCCCCCCCCATAGGGGTTTTCACGCCCCCAAAGGGGGGCGCCCCCCTTTTAGAAACACTGACTTAGGGGTATGGGTTTTTATGCTAACTAATTGGTGGATGGATTAAATGGATTTTTCTCTTCAATTGTTGGTGTCCGTGGTAGCCGAGAGGTCATGGTTGTGAATTCGGGGCAGTCGTTATTTTTATCCTAACATTTTTAAAGGGGGTGGGGGGAAAAATCAAAAATTTTTACGATGGGATTGATTGGAGAGAGGAGTAGAAAAACTCCAGTGTAATCTCCGTTACTTAGCAATGGGTTCAAAATTACCAAGTTTTGTCATCCCAAAACCGTCGTGTTGCTTCCCAAATGCAAACCTGTAAAAATAAAAACTATTCACTTATTGAATTTTTTAAAAAAATATTGGGTGGGGGTTTATTAAATTATATTTTCAATCTAAGTAAAAACCCAAAATTCAAAAACTTAGTCGCATCATGGCCAATGTTAAAAACCCAAAAAAAATTCAACTAGATTAATTACTCAAAGATTAGACGATCATTAATTTACGTTATAATTAAATTTATTTTTTGCACAGTTAAAATTTTACATTTACAATAAGAGAAAATTTAACTTTAAGAGGGTAGAACCGGAGAGTAGCATGGCTGACACAGCCTGTGCCGATGGGGGGAGGGGGCAGAAACTGACTTCGCACATCTCAAGAAAATTCAGGTAAATTTTTTGTAAAAAGGAATCTTCCGAAAGGCTTTTTTGGTTTTTCCCTTTTGGGCATCTGACGAAAACAGTCCTCAATCCCATATATGACAAGTTTTTTGGGGGGGTTTGACGAAAGTGGAGTTTTTTTTTCTGCTGAGTGGCATGACGGTGATTGGGGAGGGAAACCCCGGGATGGCTTCGGGGCTTCACGGGTAAAAGTTGGGAGAATTTTGGCTTAGGAGAGCGGGGGCTGCTCTCTGTTGATGCGGGTACAGTGACTGACCCCAATTGGCTCCCCGGGGGGGCTGAGAGAATTTTTCCGAAATTCGGCGTCTTTTAAATAGGAAACCGAATCACCTACAAATTTTGGGCAGGATTTACTACGTTTTCCCAAAGAGTCTTTATAGGATATTTCCAATCGCGCAGGTTACATTTTATAAAATTTTGGGAAATTTTTGACCCCAACGGGGGAATTTAAAGAAATTTTTTCAGACCCTTTTCGAAAGAATTAACGACATCCGGTTAAGGGGGCACATATAGAAATTACCAATATAAGGGGGCCATCCAGCCACTTATCAATATGAACTGGTTTTTTGTGACGCGATATGGGGTAAAGAAAGAAAAGTATACAATGTGATAACATTGGGGAAATTAAATGGTTATCAAGAATATCCATCTTTAATTGTTTTATTAAATAGTAATATAAAAAAATTTTATATACCAATTCCTAATTAGATCAGCAAAGAAAACTAGTATTGTAGTTACTTTTTATTAAACAATTACAATTATATATAACATAAATAAGTATATATATATGACAGAATCCCAATATTATATAAGTGGCAAAACAGAAAGCGATTTTCCATTTTACTTTCAATGTATGGTGTTGAACTATTATTTTTGTTTGTTACTATTTATTCATTAATTAAATTTAATTATTCCAATAAAACAGTTTAGTGAAAGAAACCATATTTTCAGAAATTAGGCCATACCAGGTGGGATTCGAATCCACGACCCTTGGATTAGAAGTCCAATGCGCTATCCCTTAAAAACAGGGACACAACAAGCGATTTTCTTTTCATATATAGTGTTGAACTATTATTTTTGTTTGTTATTATTTATTCATTAATTACGTTTAATTAATGAATTAATATTTGAAAAGATTGTGTTAACCTCAAGGGTCATCCACTACAAGTTTAAAAAAATGTATTTGAACTTGAGTGGATGAATAAAAAGTATTTTATTAACGATTGAAAATTTGAACAAGATATGTATTTATAGGGAGAGTGTGAACTAATAGTAGGAATTTTTTTTAAAAAATAAATCACACAAAGTAGTATTATATTTTATTCTTATCTGCTCCTTTTTATCCAATTTGTCTCGCGCGTTTACTATATTTCGTATAATTCAGATCATTTATTGTAAGTTTCCCATTTTTGTCAGTTATTGGTCATCTATTGTAGATGAAATTATATCTTAGACTTTATAAACTTTTAATACGGAATGCAGTCTACGGATTCTGAGTTTTTATATTTAAGTACAATTTTTTTGAAAAAAAATAGCTAGAATGACCCATTTTCAAAATATTCTCCTTTTTAAAAAATGCTTCTATTATAATAATTTTTTGCCTCTATATCCCCCGACCTCTGTACAGAGGCTCAATTTGAGAAATATTCTTAGAAGTGGTTTATACATGTTTTACACAACAGAAGGGACAAATTTTAAAAAAAAACAATAATTTTTTCAATGGGTTGTAACTCTGAAAATAATGTTTTTTTTTAAAAAATAGTTAAACTTTTGAAGAAGCCCTTTTTTTATATAAGCACACACACACACACAAAAAAAATATTATTTTGAAGCTTTTTTTAAAAAGGCATTTTAAAAAAAGATTATTCAAAAGTTAGTTTTTGCCAAAATTTTTTTATTTAAAAAAATTTTTTTTTGTCAAAATGTCCTTAAACAATTTTTTTACATATATTCTAATCTATGACACTAAATATCATGAAAATTATCCATTTATACGCTTTTTTAAAATCACGGTTCCGAACGTAGTCGGATACCTTAGTACGATATTTTTATTTTTATCTTCAATCGTTTTATTTTATTAATACATAGTGTAATGCTGGGTATATTTGCTTTTTTAAATCTTGGCATCATCTCGAAAGACTGTAGAATTATTAAAGCTGAAATATAATAAATATTTACTGCTGAGTCGAAAAGTTTTTTAAAAACTACATGAGTTTTTGCAGACTGAAAAATGGCTTCAATAAAGTGTGGAATGAAGTTATCTCAAATATATTTTTGTATAGCTAAGAATTGGTTCTGTTATAAATTCAAAGAAAAGTGCATATGATTTTATTACTGCCTTCAATAAAGTGGAAAAACGAAATATAAAAATACAATGATTTAGTAAAAAATATAAATGATATAATAATTTCAAAATCTTTTTATTCTTTTATCTAAAATTTTAAAGGTTTATCTATTCAACCAAACACAAAGAAGCGTCAGGACACATACTAGATACCAATATATAAAATCCTTTAACTTGATAAGAAATGTGGATAACAAATTACATCTGGCAAGGAAATATCATTAGAATAGTTCTTAGTGAATGGAACATTTCTGTCTCTGGATATAATCGCGATGAATTGGGAGAATGTCTGGACAGTTGAAACCTCTTGTATATGCAAGAAAAATATGACTTTAGTTAAGAGTAGATCTGGATATTATATGCAGGGAAGAACTAATTTTATAACTGAGCAGAAAAATATTAATATTTGGAAAATTTAAAGCCTTTTTCAGAAGGAAATAAATAATTTAGTTTAATGTTCTTATGAATAAGTAATATAAAAAAAATTTAACTCAATTACAGCTTAGGCACAAAAAATTTTATTTTTTTTTACTTTTATTAAGGCTGTTTTCGCAATATATACAAAGGGTGACCTTAGGGGGAGCAATTTTTTGGGCAGAAAAATGCTTCAATTTTTTAAAAAAAAGGGCATTTAACTCTATTTGTTTATAGTATGGTTTTTTTTAAAAATTTTAGAATATTTCATAAATAATTAGTTTTCTATTTAACATGTTAAGGGATAGCTCATTTAGTATTATAGTATAGGAGAAAAAATGCGAAGCACATTTTATAAAAGAAAAAATGTGTCACCTCGTATAAAAATGAGTAGTATGATAAAATAAGTTATTCTCTACAGATTTTCAGATGACAGGAGATTCTTCGCCTGGCTACACATTAAAGTAATTGAAAGACTGGTACCGTTCTAAGATCATTGAGTTGTCGTCTTGGCCTGGAAACAGTCCTGACCTCGATCCTATCGAAGCCTTGGGGGCACTGTTTAAAAACTCTTGTTCAAATGAGGTACCCATGAAATAAAAAAGAACTAATTGACGATATAATTGTTTCCTGGTATCATGTAATAACGAAAGAAGAACTTAAAACTATTTTCAGATCAATGAAACATCGATATGAAGCTGTGATAAAGAATAAATGCAACCTCACTAAGCTCTGATAACTCACTGCTATCATTAGTATCTATGTATTTTGGCAGTTATTGCTATTATTATAACTTGTTTTGCGTTGCAAATATTTGAGTTTTTCTTTTTGTATTGAATTCAGTATTAAAATTTCTTTAAAAGGATATAAAATACTTAACATAAAATTTTTTTGTAAGCATAAAAATTTTAAAAACATAGCAATTTAAAAAAGTGTCCATAATTTTGGCCACAACTGTAGTTGGACAGGTATTGCACAAGAGTTTGGAATTGACGAAAATGTAGTTTTAAGTATCACTGTTTGCTATGCCAAGACGTGTGCATATATATAGTCAATTCACTCGTCTTCATGAACGCTGCATAGCAGTGCTTCTCATAGTTTCAGTACTAGCGACCCAATATTCAATCATAATTTTCATGCCCCCTACAATAACAATGTATCAATAATACTATACTTTGATGCTAAAACAATGACACTACTTTAACCTCTTAAGTACCAACAGCCAAACTCAGCCAAATCGTTTATTTCCCCTGACGTATATATACGTCTTTTCAAAGTACCATGTTTCTGTGCACCGCTATCCATAAAATTATTCCGAAGGCTTTGCAATGCAATAAAAGGACTCTGATAATGTTTGCGAAGGATTTACTTATTTCAGATTTTTTTTGCTTCTTTATTCCTTCTCCCCCCCCAATATATCCTATACGTGGGCCTACGTGGAAAAAGGTTGGCATTGGGTAGCGAATCGCGTAACTTTTAATCGGCAAATTGGGATTTATTATAAACCATACAAAAATTATCAAAATAAATATTAATTTTTATATATAATTTTATATATGTTAAGACCACATGGGGTCACTGGTAATTATTAAACTTGTTCTTAACTTTGTATTGTTAACTTAATTATAAAATACATTATGTAGCACTGATATGTTTATAAGTGTAATATACTAGTGTAAACGTGTATTTTATTTTTTTATTATGTCAGAATGTATTTTGTTTGTTTACTTTCAGTAAATTAATAATTTTTTAAAATAATCATTTGTTTTCGACTTCTCAATATGCTCGCGCCCCCCTCGTAGAGTTCTCAAGCCCCCGGGGGCGCGCCCCACAGTTTGAGAAACGCTGCCGCATAAAATTACCAGAAACTCATCGAAGGCATTGCTTACAGTGACACGCAATATTAAAGATTTCTTTCTTACCCAGTAGATGGAATTATTTTCTTAATGTGTCTCTCCTTTCGATCTATCGGCTATCGAACACATCTAATCAATGATTCGAGATTGACTGCCCTTGTGTACATCCCTCGCTATTACACCAAATGAACATTGGAAAGGAGTGAAGGCAGCATGGGTTACGATACTCCAACAAGACATCCAAAGCATTTTTATTCATTGTCCAGGTTTGTAGCATAGATTATTGCCAACCATAGCGACAAGACTCATCACTTATTTCTTTGTATTTCTCACCTCACAAAAGGCTGTATTTTCAATCATTTCACATTTGTTCTGTATATTATCTTTTGTGAAAATCTGTCTTTAATACTTTTTATCTTTCTTGGTGTTTTTTGAATGACCAACAGTGTATTTGACTAATGTGTCTCAGTAGGCATTGGATCCTGACATATTTAACATGCATTAATCATTAAAACTTTAAATTTGACCCACTTCACTTATATGCACTTTAAATTTGAAATAATAATAAAAAAAACTTAAATCTTTGCTAATTGTAGTTTAAAAGTTTGAAAACAAAATTTTAAATCAAATATCATTTCCATCTGGGTTTTCGTATGTATGTGTGTGTGATATTCAGGATTAATAGCCCATCTTAAAAATTTAACGTATTACTTGTTCCAAATATTTTTTTAAATTATCAATATTAGTTTGAACTGCTTTTCATTTGGTCTTAATTACTATAATGTTTTATCTGACACCTCGGGACTGTTGTAATTAGTCTGAATTATACGGATGAGCCTCAACCTAGGTGATTAGTCTAAATTATTATGATTAGTGTGAAGTATTGTAATTAGTTTGAACTGTTATAATTATATTAAATCACAACAGTTAATCTAAATTTTTTTAATTTAGTCGAAATATCATTATTAGTCTACGTGTCTATACATTTCTCGTTTTGCAGTAAAACTTTTATATAAACACACGATACAATCAACTCATTTAATTTATATTAGCGTCAAAAACTACACCTATATCTTTGGATATGAAAATATCTTCACGGTGCAAAATCAAAATCTTTTTATCACAAATATGCGTAAAGTGGTAAAAAGAAAACATTTTTAAATGAATCATCAAACCAAACTGAACTAATGAGATTAACTGATTTTTTTTGTCAAACATTTGTAATGATCACTTTCCAATATACCTTAGAAGAGAGTTTCGGATATTAAATTTGCTTCAGCTGCATCTAAGTAATTCTTTACCTACTTCAGATAAAATTCTATATCGGGAAGAACTAAAAATAATCTTCTAGAAAAATGATAGAGCAAACATCTCACAAATGTTTTCCTCCGTCTCTATTTTCTTTCCAAGTTAGATAAACGTAATTTGTTATCTTTACACTAAAAAACTTTTAATATAGTTATTTTTCGATTACTGTGTTTTCTTAGCTATCTGCTTGTGGCAATCGAGGACAAATTTTAAAAGAGAAACGCGAAGTGTAGGGGTTTTTAATATATGGCTAAAAAGTAAAGGATATTAAGTATTAGAAGAGAAAATAAATAATATGGAGTAATTTAACATTTATAACAAATTCACTGCCAACTACTAGATATCTAGTAGTTGTTGTTACTAATGCCACCTGATCGGCAAAGGCCAGATCAAGGTCCATGAAATTCATCATGGCAAAGGGCTAAGTGACGCCTGTCGTTAGCCGTAGCTTTGAGCACCATACAGGTGACAGTACGATTTGGGCCGAATCCACCCCAATTTAGAGGGAGAACACTCTGGGGGTGGTCAGAGGCCTTCCCGAAAGAACGATAGATGGCGACACCACCTATCTCCACCTCCACAATTTAGGCATGAAACTGAATTGGAGGGAAATTTTCTCCAGTTTCCTGCACTCGTGAATCAGCCCACAAGACTTTCGGACCCACTGATTTAACGAGCACGTGCTCCGCGTGTACTCGGAGGGTATTTCGGGGTACGGGCATCGAACCCAGGCCTTCCGGTCCGGAGTCCGGTGCTCTAACCACTAGGCTACCCACGGCCACTAAGCGTGTGTACCAAATTGCCAGCTAGGAAATATCTCGTAGAGTGTGCTGAAAATTAAGATTGATTACATATCTCCACACACTTAAGTTAGGAATTACAGTCGGACCTCTATACAACAAAATCGCTAAATAACGGGGAAAAGTTCGTTATATGGAAAATTCTTTATATAGAGGTTTATCTTTTAATATACTTTATAAACATCATAAAACAAATTTTAAATTCATAAACACTATATATTAAAAAGTAATTATTCATACCTCTTTTTAAATTAATATATGTTTATTTTATATATCTTACCCGTCAAAAAACAAGCAAAGAGAGAAAAACTGTAAGGAAAACAAGAAAAAGGAATGTCGAAGAATTCAATGTATTTTTACTACTAAGAAAATAATTTTAAACTAAAATTAATGAATTTTATAAGGACATTTTATAATTTAAAGCCTACAAGTCATATTAAACATACATTATTTTATAATTAGAACACGAGGACAAGGGACAACTCCACTGAGGGTGAAAGAGAAGATCGAAGATGTTTCTAGTAAACTAGTCAATGTGGGTTAAAGGTTGCACTTCTTGGATGAAACGTCCAGAACTCTATTGCTCTCGGCGAGTTAGGATCTAATAAAACCAGTTCAAGATTTATGACCCCTATAAAACATGTTTAAGGGAGAATAACTTGAAATTTTTTTCAGAAATAGTTTTAAAAAAGGAAAAACAAAAATTGAATCACAAAAGAAAATGTTCGTTATATAGAAAATTCCCTTCGCTACAGAGAGGTTAATTTACGAAGAAAATCGTGAAATGTTCAAGGTTCCAGGAAAAAGTTCGCCCTATAGAAAAATTCGCAATATAGAGGTTCGCTATATAGAGGTTCGACTGTGTTAGAAAGGATGAATGAAAAATATATATAGTGCAAATAAAACGTATTAATTGCCTATTTTTATTTTTAAAATTATTACTTAGATGATTAGAATATTAAATGATAGCTATATATCTATATAGATAAAGGAGAAAAGCAACTCACTCATTCATCACGATATCTGCTGAACTATTAAACCTACAGAAAAAAGAAAATTTTTAAATATGAAGATTTTTACTGAATAAAAGTCACCACGAGATAACTCGTAAATGGCAATACACACAAGAATCTTATTTAGTGACACCAGCTACGAGATATCTCGTAGTGTTTCTTTTTTAAAAAAATAAATAAATAACAAGTAATATAAAAAAAATTAAGTCATTTCCTACTTAGATCAACAAAGAAAAATTTTATTTTAGTTACTTTTTATTAATAGTTATAATTAATATAACTATGTAAATACATATGACAAAATCACAACATTAAGTGGTAATTAATTTTTATTAATTATCATTAAAGTATCGTATTGTCATCCAAAATGTGACGAAGCCGGTCGCTTTCCCCTAATTGTTAAGATTGATGCCGTCAGACTTTGGAAAAATTCCAGACATTTCCATAATTGCTGGGAAAGAGTTTCGTAACTGGGTGGTCAAAGATTTGGACCCTTTTTTCCAGGCTGTCTGGACCGTCAAAAAGAGATGCCGTAATATTGTGCTTTCGTTTTCCCACGATTCGGTGACGACCACGCGTCTGAAAACTTACAATGTGCACCGAGCCATCGGTGCCCATTGGGCAAGAAATCAAACGAGCTGAGACCGACAGGGGCGGCAGAAGAACAAGAGATCACAGAAGGATGATTAGGCGAGAGATGGTTAGAGATGGATATAAGGGGAGCGAGAGAGTCCGAAAGGAGACTGGATTTTGAGGGAGCCGCTTGACGTCCCTTCAGCGATAGGAAAAACGATAGTGAGTCCGCGAAGTATGGCAGATTCCGAAATGGGGAGATTCGGGAACGGACTGAGTCCCGATCAACGATAGGAAAGCGATACTGAATCCGCGAATTAAGGCGGATTCTGAACCGGAGAAACTTTACGTGAGGGAACCGATTTGAAGACCCCTCCCGCTAAAGACTTGTGATACAGCTATACCTTAGTCCGCGAAGTAAGGCGGATTTTGGAACCGTGGAAATTGCGAAGGAGTAACTGCACAGCTGATTTAGAGCCAGCGAACTCCCCAGACTCGGTGTGGAATTACTGAGAGAGAATGTATAGGACTTTTCTCTAGCAAGCTAATTTACGTCATTATTTTATGCGATGAGAGAGGAGACATTGCAGCGAAAGAGACTCGAAATCTGTGGACCCTTTTGCTAATAAACTATGATGGAATATTCTTTTTTTTTTTTGATGATGATTTTTTTTACTGAAATAAATAGTTTATCCCAGAGCTGTGTGTGAAGTCATTACAAAAACAATAGTGTATATAAAATGTCAGGTCAAATGAGCACTTTAAAATGTGAGAAAAAACCTTTTCAAGTTTTGACACAAGTCGCCAAAAATGATGGCAACGTGGCTGTATTTGTAATTCTTTAAATAATTAGTTTAAATCAATTAATTTTTATTAATTATAATTAAATTACTGTATTGTCATTAAAAAAATGCATATAAAATTTCAGCTCAATTGAGAGCTGAAAATGTATTAAATGCTTTAAAATGTATTTTATTAACGATTGAAAATTCCATCAAGATAAATAAGTAAATATACAGAGAGTGTGAGCTAATAGTAGGAATTTAAAAAATTACTGTAAATTCCATTACAATATTATATCAGTAACTTAATATTAATATATATTTTTTAAATTTCATGTTTTCTTTAAAATAAAAACCTTGGCACCCAAGGCAAGACGTTATAAATTTGCCTTGCAGTGAATTGATTAATGGTGTGATGAATGGAATCCCTTTATTGTGTACCATCAGCTTAGGCTACAGCATCATCTTCGTCATTTTATTAGCATTCGCAATTAGGAAATTCAATATGTTACTCTTGTATAGTTAATCTAAATAGATTAATTCATCTCTCTCTCTCTATCTTATTCTCTGTGCGGAGGAGGGGATATTTCGCAATTGAACTCTTAGGCAATTAATGATAATAAAATAAATATTGATTATGGGATGGAATTCTTGGGAGAAGATATGAGGTTATCCTTGTCCCAAATTATTCCTTTCAAATTGGTTATCTTAAAAAACGAAACCTAGATATTTCGTTAACACTTTATTTACCGACGGTTCTTATAAGTACAACTCACTTTAAAATTTTTAGCTGGAATATTTTTTGAAATCCACTCTTACAAGATATATGGCAGCATTGGTTCTATGATGAGTGTTTTAGTGAAGAAGGTGAATAGTTTTACATCAGAAATGGCATTTTCACACAGCTGACGGTTTTCAGCGGATTGAGAAGATTATCATTTTTGTCCCGAAAATGTCAAAATTTAACTAATATCTAATTTTTTTTATATGTTAATGAAGACCTTAGAAAACGATTTGACTATTTATTTTAAGTGAGCAGTAAATGTGATTAATTTTACAGTTGAATATCTTTAATTAATTAATTAGCTCTAATGGATTAAATTTCCCAAAGTTGAGTATTTTTTGTTTATGGATATCCCTTAATTTTCGATGTAGTAATCCAAAAAAAAATATTGCCCGAGAAGAACTGCAGTAAATCATAATACGGTAGATAAAAGGTTAAATGATAAGCTATAAAGAGCAGAAAAAGAAAATTAATATAAATATTTTAAATATTCTTTTTATTTTTGTTTCGTTATAAATCATCCGAACTTTTTCTAAACACCTTGAGTACCAGTCTGCTATTTCTAGCATCTATGTACCTTGACGTTACGAGGTACAAAACAATTTTTCTTTTGACACTAAGGCGCACTTTCATTCATGTTTCGTTTCACTTTCTTAAGTTTGTATGTTTTGTTTATTTTTTTTCCTGCCAATATGTCATCGTCGTTGGATTTTAACTAAAGTGATACAAAATCAGAATCTTCGCCGGAAACCGATGAATACGATACTGACTCTGATACGGATTTATCTATTTGTGATGAAGAAACTGAAGAAATTGAGCAAAAATGACAATACACTCATGTAACGCATGCGAAAAAAGCCTTTTGTTCCTAAGAACATTTCGAAAATTCCACAAAGATGTTAGAACCTCCACTGAAAGCCAGGTTTTGCCTTTAATATTTTATAAAGCCAGATTCTTTGAGAGTGGATAAAAAATATGCTGGGATCCAGCTTTCCAACAAATGGGAAAGCACTTTCTTCAAATAGATAACAATTAAGAAAGGAGTGTAAAATTCCAAAAAAGGCTTCAATCATGTATATCTGGTTTATCTGACATTTACAGCAACCGACCCCCCAACTTGTTAAAAAAACTTATCTCTTTACTTTATGTTTGCCAAAAATAAATCAATTGAAATTGTACCTTCAATTGACTAAAGGACTTTTTAACTTATTCATTCAAGGTTTTGATTACGATGAGTAGAATGAATTGTTTGCGCATTTTTAAAACTTATCTGGGTATACAACGAGAAACTATATGTTTTTAAAATGTTTCCATATGTAATATATGTAATATTCCATTATTTATTTGGTTATGGAAGTACTCTAACAAAAATTTCGTAAATAATTGGCATATTTTAAAAATGCGACTTTTTTTATTTGGTCCCTATCCACCCCCATAAAAAAATTTCTGTATATTTCCACAGGTTAGTTTGTTTTTTTGTAGAATTTATGAAATTATTTTTTGTCGTTTATTTTTATGCGGTCTCTATTTACCGCACAAAAACAGGTTCAACTGTATTTTATTAGTTTACCTTCAGTAAATTAATAATTTTTTAAAAAAAAATCTTATGGTTTTTCGACTTTTCAAAAAGATCAAGCTCCCTCGTAGTGTTGTCACACCTCTCTAAGAGGCACACCCCACAGTTTGAGAAACTCTGGCCAAGTAGAAGTTAATTTGAACCAAACCCTGTTATATCTTGCGATTATCTTTATTGGAACAAAAACTAGTATCCATGACTAGACTAGAATGACCTAAGCCATGAATTGTGACTATAAAATGTGCATTAGAGCACCCAAATAAGATATACCTATGAGACATTTTTCATGTCAATATTCATTTGATAAAAGATTTACCTTTTTATATTTCTTCACATTCACATCATGCTATGTGAAAATTTCTTAATTCATCTCTATTTCACGTAAGCCATAATTACGATGTTCATTACCAAAATCCCTCGAATTGATTCAGAATATGACGTATAGTTAAATCCAATCAGATTAAAGTCATGGAAGCCATTTTTCAACGGAGCTGTTTGACTGAGTAGTTAACCCAAGGGTCTTAGAAATATTAAACCAATCTTTCGGGAAAGCTTTTACCTCAGCACTTAAAAACCCAGCAACCGGAGCAACTTGTCTAGCAGCATTTATTGAAATAACAAGATTACGTTAAATGTTTCAACAACACAATCTAACTTATATATCTTTCCAGAGTAATATACAAATTGTTCAGGTAAATTGTAGTACACAGTCATAACAAATAAGTATCCCAACTGCAGATAATTCACGAATAAATAGCATAAAAAAAAATAAATATTCGATCATAATATTCATCAAAAATGAACAGCGAATGAACACACAAGAGGTAATACCAATACAAATAACTCTTCTGAAATGTATTTACAAGAAACATTCGCGCTTATATTAATACTAAACTAAACTCTGTGATGCAACAGCTCATGAGGGCCAAGGCCTACTGTGTCCAACTTAGTCTTCGTGATCTTGAGTGCTGAGGTGCATGAGCAGAAGTTCCGATTAGGTGATCAGTCTGAAGTGAAAACCATCAGTGTTTAGTTCCCAAGCGAACTTTCTACTCATTTAGTAACCCACTGAAGGGATAAAGAGCTGAATCGTCCTTTCACAGTCCGAGATTTGGGCCACAAACCTGCTGTGTTTAAACACGATTCGCTACCCCTCAGCCACTGGGCTTCCAAATTGATACTAACACTTAATTAAAATTGACCTGCCAGAATCCCATACAGGCAAAAAAAGAGTAAGAAACTTTTTGAAAGTAAGAAATTCTTTTAAGAAAATTGTATTGGGAATATGGGAAAAGGTCGTACTCCAAATTAATTTTAAAAATGCAATTACAGTCCGATTAAGTATAATTTCGCATGTTGATGGTTATGCACTGTAATAACCAGTATCTTTATTCCTCTTTACCACTATATTAACACAAAAGAGAATTAAAAACTTACTTATTCTAAAAGATCTTACGCTGTCTATACGCTAATATAGAAACTTCATTGGTTAATTAAACTAATGCAGCGAAATACGATTAACGCGAAAACTCTTAAGACAAAATATCGGTTAACAGGAAATAATACAGTTATCCCGATAAACTACAATGCATTTCATGCATTTTTTTTTCTCTTAATATGAAAGGATTTTCCTTCCCTTAATGAAATGTTTGAGAAAGTTTCTGATTTATTGGAATTTCCTAATGTATGATCGGAAGAATTCGGTGCAGTAGATGATGACAATGTGTGTACAGACCGAATTATGGCAGAAAAAGTTCTTCTGGAGTTTGTGTGTGATCAAAACCCAAAAAAATTATCCTTTATATATATTAAAATGACAAAAATTGAAATGAATATTTCAGCTCCTGTCCTGACGTCATCCGAAATGAGAAACACCATGAAAAGTATGCACAGTTATTTAGATGCAGATTCCAATAGTGAAATGAATAACAAAATGAATGACATCAAACAGTTTGTTGAAAATTTGGTGCTATGAAAGACAATTCGAAGAAAAATATCAGATTATTTTCAGAAAACTCAATAAATGTTTTATTTTTCTAAAACCTGAAAAGTTTACATTCAATTTTCATTAAGTTCTTCTAAATGTTTTCATCCCATTGATCTTTATTAAATACATGCATATATGCATAGCTATGTAAGTAAAATGAACTCTAATAGACTTGATTTTGTTGAATGTATATATATATATATATATATATATATATATATCCCACTCTTTTATATAAATAATTATTTTATATAATAGCTGTCCTAAGTCAGTAATGTTTATAACACTGCAGCATCCATTTTATAATTTTTAATCTCGATACTCATATGTCCTTCATTGTGTGATTTTCCTACTGTCTATGTGTTTTTCGAATGTTATTGTTTGGATGTTATCCCTTGTTTGTAGAGAATTAGCCTATATATATATTTGCAGTATCCTTTAACTCGGAATTCATTTAACATGAAAAATTATTTCGGTCCCTTCAGTTTCGTATTAACCGGTTTTCACTGTATAACATAAGGTACAGCATGCTAATATTAAAAATACAGGTGCATTTAATGAAAAATGAGACATTAAAAATCCCAGAATTTATTACCAACAATTTAATGAATTGGGAAACTAAACTCAAAAAATCCAATAGGCGAAAAAAAAAAGGGATTTAGATATTTTTATGCCATATATAAACTAAATGAGTTTCGAAATGGTAGTCTTTTTCACAATGTTATAGGCCTCGAACTAAATGGCTTACAATATTCAGGCCACGATATCGAACCCTGATTCCACCGAAAACCCTTGAGGCAGAATATAACGTGGGCTGCTACATTTTAGCTCAAATTAGGTTCCAAAATCCCCCTTAATGAGACGTGGAAATTAATAGGGTGAAGCACTAGTTAAAGTGTCCCTACTCATAATTTTATTAACTCCATTAATTATTTGTTAACCTATTATTAATTACGACCTTCATCGTTAAGACCGTCAGATTAGCTAACCTTCTCTACCCCGGACGACTTTAAAGATCATTTTAAAAAGATTTAGATAAATTTAGATTTATATCACGTTAGCTTTGGTTATTCCACATGAAATAAGGCATGCAGTCAAAAGTCAAAACAGTATTTAAATTAAGTCACATTAAAGCAAAAATGCTGAAGTGTGATCATTTATTTATGTATGAGTATTTATTGGTAGGAAAACATTTTTAAAGTTCATTCAACATTTGTCCATCTACATACCTGGT
>BMAV01010908.1:0-14073 GCA_019973955.1 Trichonephila inaurata madagascariensis
TTTGGGGAAGTAAATAGATTAGTTGAATCATGTCGAGTGTTTCTTCCCTACCCCCGCCCCTCCACATCTAGATGTCAGCGAGAGAGGCACGATCCTCTTACAACCTGTTACCATTACTTAATTTACATCTCTTAGTTACAGTGATCCGCCATATAGTGGTTAATTGTATTAGTAGACTGTGTTGTATAGTGGTTTATCATATTGTGGTCCGTTAAACATAAAATTATACTTTTATTGGTCCACGGAGTTTTAAAGATTGACGACCACTAATTTAGGGGTGAGGTTTGATCCTTCAAATCTCACCCTTGTGTACACCCAGTAGCACACACAAGAATTTTTCAAGGGGGGAGGGGTCCGGGGCCAAAAGTTCACCTTTCTTGTATCATGCTCCTTTTGATTTTGTCGATTTTCGGGAACAAAACGCAGTAAAAAACTAATTATTGAATAAATAATTAGCATTAATTTTTAAAATTAATCATTAATAACAAATACATAATTAAATTTTACGTACTATATACTTAGAATTATAATCAATTGGAAAAAATATCAAGGGCTTTGGGGGGGTCCGGACCCCCAGGATCCCTCCCTTGTGTGCGCCACTGTGTACACCACTTTGTTTTTCGACCTCAAAGTTAAAAAAATGGTATAAAGAAAATCAAATTATTAAAAATTTATGAATTAAGGAAAACTTAATTAATGTAAAGCATATGCACAAAGTTAATAAATATTTCGAAATGAAGATGACAAGTAAGAGATATATATAATATAAATAAAAATATTTTTTTTAAAAATTCCATTGAAAGTGGCACTGTTTTTTTATGTGAAAATGTTATTGATGCAATGTGTTTCTTAAAAGTTTGTAAAGTGTCTCTTGCAATTAAAAAGTGCTTTATAGGCTTAAACAAAACCTTTGCCATGTTAATTTTAAAGAAGATAATAAAAATGCACACAAAACTGTTGAAAACCGTATCGTCTTAGGATTCGAAAAATCACGATTTTGCAAACGATATACTCCCAGCGGTAACTCCTCTACGTCGACGATCAGTTTCGATTTTCGAACATTCGAAACCCACTCTCTCTCTCCTTTCTTTTACACCTCAACCCCCGCAATGAGAAACACAAACCACGGGCACGTTTCGAGTAAATCGTTTGGTTGGGAAGGTCGAAAATGTTTCATCCGTACTCTGCACAAAACGCAATTTAGAGGGGGGAGAAAAAAGAAAAGAATCAAAATAAAGAAAAGTGTGGGGGATTGAGAAAATGAAAAGAAAACGGAAAAATGAAAAGAAAAAAAAATAAAGAAAGAACAGAAAACCACCAAACGAAAGTACTCTTGAAGAATCTGGTACTTGCAAAAGCTGATAGCGCGTTAGCAGGCTGCGATGCGATCCCCTGTTCCACGCCTTCGGATCGGGCCCTGGGGGATGCTAGAACTTAGAATGCGAGAGAGAGGGGTCGGAATGGCCCAGGAAATGGAATTGCCAGACTAATGGTACGTCTCAGACGGGAGGGGAGCATTCTAGAAAGAGGCATATCCCCATTAGTTGTTCTACATCCCTCTTAGATAGAATGCTAGATCTTCTCATTAAAAAGGACCCGACAGGGAATTGGTAATTAGAAGATCTTCTAATTCTAATGTTCTAAATTCGGTATTAGGCATATCTCGTTATGGTGGTGGGTACGTAGTGTTTAGAAGAAATTCAAAACTTAATTGGATATATAATTTTTAATAATAGATCCATATTTAAGACTGAAGGCTTCTCTTAGATTCTAAGACTAAGGCTTCTCCAAAAAAGAGGCTGTAAGACTTCTCCGAAAAAATATCTATGGATATGAAAATTTTAAGAGTGATGTTTGCGAAGGTATAAAAAAGAATTATTGACAAATGTTCGACAACTGAAATAATTCTACACAGTGTGTTTCACATTATATGAGGGGATATGATACACAGCTAACAGAAAGCACAGCATTCAGTAACGTACGCAGATTTCTCTTATTGGAAGGAGCTTGAATTCTGGAAAACACGTAGACAAAAGAGCCGAGGGGTAATCTTGATGGTAATAGTTAAAAATCTGTTGATCTATGGGGAGGAATTTAAGCCCCGAGCCCTACACTGCGTACGCCACTGATAGGAATAAAAGAATATAATTAACTACAACGAATTTCAGTCTGTAACACGAATATTTGATCATAAAAAGAGATTGACGATAAACAGTGGGACCACTATATAACGAAGAAAAGTTCGTTATATGGAAAATTCGTTACATAGAGGTTCATCTTTTAGTATGCTTTATAAACCATATAATAGACAATTTAAATTAATAAACACTATATATTTAAAAAATACTAATTTACACTTTTTTATAAATTAAGATTCATGTATTTTACATATCTTACCCATCAAAAAGAAAGAAAAAAAAAGTGCAAGGAAAACACGAAAAAGAATGCGTGGAATATACGGCAATTTCAACATTACGAAAATAATTGTAAATGAGAATTAATGAATGTAAGTACAAGTAATTTTAAACATGCATTATTTTATAATTAGAGATTCTAAACATACATTACCACATGCGTGCTTAAATTTAATTACTCATAAAATCTCTTAATTTTGTTTGAGTATTTTTTTTAATTGAAAAAATGCTTTGTTTTATAATAAGCCTCACACATCTTTGTAAAGCACCAAAACCCCTTTATGACCACGATAAAATGTGTTAAAAGATAGAATAACTTGAAATGTCCAGAAATACTTAAAACATAGGAAAAAAAAATTGAATCATAAGAAAAAAAGTTCGTTATATAGAAAATGCACTCCGCTACTGAGAGGTTATTTTACGAAGAAAATCGGGAAATGCTCTTGGTTCCATGAAAAATTCGTTATATAGAAATATTCACAATGTAGAGATTCGTTATGTGGAGGTTTGACTGTATTTATGTGATCAAGTCTTAATTCCTGCAGTAGATATAACGTTTAAAAGTATTCATTAGTTTTGTTCCTCTTTCTAGGCTTAAATAAATCTCTTTACGTCCCTTTTATGAGTAAATTTCTTTTTAATCCCTCTCATGTATAACGATTAATATTCATAAATTTCGAAGAAACAATACACAAAGATCATAAACTATCATTGTCTAATGTCAGTGGCGCACACAAAGGGGTGTCCTAGGAGTCCGCCCCCAAGCCTTTGATTTTTTCCCCAATTGATTATAATTTTAAGTATATAATACGTAAAATGCAATTAAATATTTGTTTTTAATGATTAATTTTATTAATTAATACTAATTATTTATTCAGTATTATTTTTTCTGTTTTTTTTTCCCCAAAAATCGAAAAAAAATAAAAAAAAGGGCATGATACGAGAATGGGGGACTTGACCCGGGATCCCCCTTGAAAACTTCTTGTGGCTACGTCTGATTTGTAGATGACATATTTTTTTAAAAAGTATATAAATGTCATTCTATAAACCTGAATTGAATTGGTTTTAATTAATGTTGCACATATACGCACAGTTGGGGAACCCTGCCATCGAGGGAGCTTAAGAGGGCGATATCAACCTTGACTACATTTTAAAAGCGATGAGATGTTATTTTGAGGTGTTATTATTCGGTTACATTAAACTATCGTAAATATATCAAAAGCAACGTAGAAAACCACACTGAGCAGTTTTATAAGTATTAGTCAATTTATGTATCGTTTGTTAATGATTAAAAAACTATGTTTTTGGAGAAGCTAACTTTAAAATAGTTTAATGAGAATTCCGATATTATGTTTTCAGTAATAACTGTGCAATTTTCTTGATAAAATTTTCTGATACAATTCGTATTTATTAATATTTTCTATAAATGCACACGCACCTATTTTTCTGATTAATTTTCTCAATAACCTTGCATTCTGCTATTTTTTTATGTTTTCTGTGGGGGGTTTTTTTTTTGAGACCCTTTAAAATAGAAACTATCCAAAAGTTATATTTTTTAAAAAACCATTACCCCCAGCTTTTGGGATAACATTTTAAAAAATGACTATATAGTGCTTATAAAATATTGATATCTAAGTTCTAGAACTAAGATTTAGATTTTATTGAAAAACAATCTTATCACCTTCGCCTCTTGATTACAAAAGGAGCAGGTCTTTCATTTTTAAAACGGTAGAATAATCATCTCTTGCCCCCCTTTTCCCCCGGGTTCCCCCCCCCAAAAAATTTGTTCTTTGGGATTTCTATTCATTAAAAGAAACATGTTTGCCGAATTTCAAGTCTGTAAGTATAATAGTTCAAAAAAGAAAATTTTTATCTGCACCCTTCCTTAGTCTTGCCATCATTATCTTTTGGAATCGTTTTCCGTTAGTCCGTTCTTAAAAGATTCCCGTAGTCAACAAAGAAAACATGTCTGTCAAATTTCATGTCTTTAGGTCTATAGTGTTTCATGTGTCATTTTTCTGACTTCCACACCATGAGACTTTGGCATTATAAAGTCCTCAACTTAACAACTCATAACACTGGAGCTGAAAAGTTTTTGATGGCTGCGACAATCGAGTGGTCACGGGTAATGTTGTTGCTATTCAGTTGTAGGTTCCAGTATTAGTGTCATTAAGGATTCGTCACTTAGTAAAACTGATGCACCTTAAATCTGGGTAAAGTTTTAAGTCCCTACGTGTGTGTGGTATGAAAGTTTGGATAACTGAATGTTATCCAGTCTTCGCGTTGCTTCTAAGTATGACGTCAATAAACAGTTATTCCTAAAGTTATTAATATAAATGTTAGGATTCCAGGTTTAATTTCTCATCTCTCATTAGAGAAAATATTATTTAAGATATGATACCAGGTAAATTTCAGCCCACAAATAATTATTTAAATATTAACAGAAAAATATTACCGGGTGACTGACATTAAAAAAATAAAAAAAACGTAATGTGTTTCCTCTTTATTAAACGTATTTAGTGTGGGTTCGCATTTACATATTCAATTTTCAACTCAAATTACACTTTATTTAATCAATCGTAGAGCACTCTCATTTTTGAATCAGTATTTTATTTCCTAAAAAGAATGTGTCATTAAAAAATAAATTTTTTTAATATTCTTCAATGTAATGGTAAATATCCAAGATGTTTACGCCAAAAACTACCCTTCATAAAACTTTCATATTAAATTGGGTAGAGAAAGGGGGACTACTAATGAAATAAAACTACAGAATGGTTTAAAGAGCAAATTATGCAAATGGATTACTCTCAAGTCTAAAAGAGTGCTCTGGAGAGAGTGATCATTTCTATGTAAATATAGTTTTATGCAAAGTTCCAAGCAACAGAAGGGTGCAAATAGCATATTTTTCTATGTTATTGTAAATAAAGTCGTTATATGTAGAGCATTTAAAGAGGAATTGAATTAAATGACATTATACTGGATGAGAAAACTACTTAGATATGTGTATTCTTATGTAAAATGGGAAAGAAATACAAATATTTTGGCATAAATGTGCTTAAGAATTCTTTGAAAACAGAAATTGTAATGGCAGTTGTTATCTATTCTAAAATAACTCTCTCTATTTATAACCTACATAAAGATTATCTATTTTAGTTTTCTTTAGAAGAAAACTAAAATTCTTTAAAAAAAAATTTTTTCCTTTTTCCCAAATTTTAATTTTTTTTAAAATTTTTTTTTTCCCCTTTAAAAAATTTTTTAAAATTTTCCAAAATTTAAAAAAAAAATTTAAATTTAAAAAAAAATTTTTTTGGGGGAAAAAAAAAAAAAAAGAATTTTTTCTTTTTTTTTTGGGGGTTTTTGGGTTTTTTTTTTTTTCCCCCCCAAAAAAAAATTTTTTTTTTTTAAAAAAAATTTTTTTTAATTTTTTTTTTCCCTAAAAAAAAAAAAAAAAATTTTAAAAAAAAAATTTTAAATTTTTTTTTTAAAAACCCCTTTTTTTAAAAAATTTTTAAAAAATTTTTAAAAAAAAAAAAAAGGGGAAAAAAAAAAAAAAAAAAAAAAAAAGGGCCGGGGAAAGGTTTTTTAAAAAAAAAAAATTTTTTTTTTTCCCCCCCTTTTCCAAAAAAAAAAAAAACCATTTTTCTTTTTTTTTAAAAAAATTTTAAAAAAAAAAAAAAAAAAAAAAAATTTTTAAAAAAAAAAAATTTTTTGGTTTTTTTAAAAAGGGGAAAAAAAAATTTTTTTTTTTCCCCAAAAAATTTTTTGAAAAAAAAAAAAAGGGGGGTTTTTTCATTTTTAAAAATTTTCCTCTTTTAAATTTTAAAAAAAAATTTTTTTTTTTTTTTAAAAAAAAAAAAAATTTTTTTTAAAAAAAAAAAATTTTTTTTTTTTTAAAACCCTTTTAAATTTTTTTTTTTGGGGAAAAAAAATTTTAAAAAATTTTTAAAAAAAAAAAAAAATTTTTAAATAAAAAAATTTTTTTTTTTAAAAAAAAAAAAAAATTTTTTTAAAATTAAAAAAAAAAAATTTTTAAATTAAAAAAACCTTTTTTAAAAATTTTTTTTTGGTCAAAAAAATTTTTTTTTTTTAAAAAAATTTTTTTTTTTTTTAATTTTTTTTTTTTTTTGGGGGAAAAAAAATTTTAATTAAAAATTAAAAAAAAAAAAAAAAAAAAAACCCCCCTTTTTTTTTTTAGGGGTTTTTTAAAAATTTAAAAGATTTATTTTTTTACTTTTAAAAAATTTTTAAAAAATTTTAAAACCCCTTTTTGGGGGAAAAAAAAAAAAATTTTAAAAAAAAATTTTTTTTTTTTTTGGGGTTTTTTTTGAAATATTTTATTTTTTTTTTTAAAAAAAAAAAAAAATTTTTCTTTGTTAATCTAAATAGGAATTTTGACTTTTTTTTTTTTATATATTACTTCCTTAATTCAGTAATCTTGTTGAAGAAAAAATTTTTTCATAACATTTGGAACTTCTTAACCTTTGTTACGAAATTTGATATTTTACCAATAAAACAACAAGTACAATGAATTAAATGTCCGTTTTGAATTGGATAGGGGAAAAAATTTGATATTTATTTATGTTTACCCGTCATAAATTAAGCCCCATTTATAAATTTTGACAAACTTTATCCAAAAAGACGTTAATAAAAAAATTTTTTTTTAGATTCAAACACAAAAAAGTGAAAAAATTTTCGAAGGGAAATTTAAAAAACTAAAAAAGATTTGAAATTCTTTTAAACACGATTTTTGTACACAAGAAAACCAATTATTTTTAAATCCTTATTATTATGACAGTTTATAGAATTGTTCTTTTAATTCAGAAAAAGAAGTTTTGTTTTTTAATTACCAAATGAATTATCAAAGAATGTTGTTTACATATTTATATGTATATAAACTGCTCACACAAAAACCACACGAGTTATATAAAAATATAAATAAAGCTTATCTCTCATTTGTTTAATTTTGACCCCAAACGATAATAGTGAATTCAACACAGCATTAAAATTACAAGGATTCCTCCCTCGAGAAATGGGAAGGACCATTGCCACGAGTAGCAAACGATTAGAAAACTTTCCATTCCTGCTTCAGATAACCTTAAGATTCCGGAGAAGTTGAGAAGGAACAATTATCTCCACTCAGCAACATTAAAGGCATCTAAAGCATTACCGTTGTTTGAACGAGCTTTGTTAAGCGAGCCTTGCTTGGAAGATTCAAACGATTTGCTAGAACAGCGAACAACACGATTCGACTCTTGTTAAATCCCGAATTTTAACATAGTAAGCGAGAGGGGGGATTGAACCATTTACGGGCGACCGGGCCAAACGAGACGGAAAATTTACGATAAGTGCTCCATCCTGTTTGGGGTGGGATGAAACAGAAGCAACATTCTCTCGATACTTGATACACCCCTAGAAGAAGCTAGAGTCGCAAAAGACCGATTGGGGACTTACACTTCTTGATTAATATAGTTTGTTTTTATGGGGGCCCTCTCTATCTCTTTGTGGAAAAAAAAGTTTATATTTTCGAACAGTTCGTTCGCTGATTTATACGGGACGTTGGGGTTGGTTTTAAAAACGTCGTCAACCCCATTGTGTAAAGGACAGACGAGAATCGGTTAGTGTTTTTCTTGAGTGATTAACGAGGTAGAGAGGGTTAATGCTTCTCGTTTTTTTTTTTGTAAAGGACAGTCGAGGCACATTTTGGACGTGAATGTTTTTACTGGAGAGTGGGAAAGGGGATACTAACGGGCATAAACGAGATGTGCTTGGTGCTCAAACTCATGAAGAGTGTTGCCCACCATTGGATATCTCCGTGGATGGTCTATTTACTGAAGATAACAACTTTTCTCTGTTTAGAGCAGCATAAATTTTCTTAAAGGCATAAGGCCATTTCCTTAAAGGGATACTTTCCATTTAACTTTAGGATTCTTCATTAAAACCTTTATTTAAAGAATATGATAAAAAAAGTACAAGTTTATAAATATAAATTACGATGTATTTTTAGTAAAGTAGGTCTTTCAGAGCTCCCTTGTTGCTTCTTAAAAATAATTTATTCCTACCTTCCTTGTTTTCTTCCTAAAGAACATATTTAGTTTTTTCCCACTTTATGCGCAACAGTTATACGTACATAGAATGATGCTCTATATGCAATTTTGATATACTGGTTCAATTTCAAGAAGTGGTTGAAAACTATAAAACCAACCTAGACCAGTTAGACCTACAACATGTTAGTTGGAATTAAATTAAGTCAGAAATCTATCGTTTGTTTATAAACGTCGCATTTTGATGAGGATTATTGTCGATGGACGTAATTTTCAAATAGAACCATAAACGAAGACAACTCTAAATCTGACACCACGTCTCCAAACCTCTTCATCGCTCCAACATGAGAACTTTGATTTCTTATGCATCAATCCCTCTACACAGCAGGTCTTTCATTTGCATCTGGACTCAAATCCACAATTCGACGGGGGTAATGCCGGCCACGAGTTCGTGAATATGACAACTCGGATACCGCACTCGCAATTCGCAAATCAAAAAGACCCTGTATTAGTGTTGGAGTCGTTTTAAATAATATGATTTTTAACATTTAAATAATAATACATACGTTTCAGAGCGGAACCAGCACAAAAATTACTCCTCTAGGGTAAAGGAAGCCTGCCGCATCCAACTTATGCCCATGTAATATCCAATTTGGATTATTTCCTTTTTTTTTTTTTTTTTTAATCTTAATCTTTGGACAGTAACGTGTTTGGAAAATAGTTTAATAATGAAGGATTGAAAGAAGATGTGTCGACATTGTTTCAAAATAAAAGTAGGCAGTTTAAGGTATCCGACTACGTTCGGAATCGTGATTTCGCAAAAGCGTTTAAATGGATAATATTTATGATATTTAGATGTCACTTAGAAAACGTATTAAAACGATTTAAAAAATTTTTAAAACAATCTTCTTTTTTTGTACAATAGATTTTAAAATGAATATAAATACTTTTTAAAATACTCTTCTTATGAAAAGTCTGAACTAATATTTTGCCTGTATATAGCTCAGTCCTCTGTACAGAGGCTGAACTAGAATTTTTAGAATATATAACTTATAAGTAGATTTATATACATTTTACTACAACAGAGGGGAGAAATTTTAAGAAAAAAACGCCGATAATTATTTCAATGGGTGGTAACTCTGAAAATAATGCGATTTTTTCAAAATTCCTAGTTCAGATTTTCTGCAGAAATCGTTACTTTATATTAGCAAAATATTATTATATTACAGAAACATTTTTAATCAAAGGAGAACATTTTGAAAAAAGGTTATCTTAAGTTAATTTTTTGCCAAAATATTGTATTTAAATAATTTTTTTTGTCATAATGTTCTTATAAATCAATTTTATACATGTATTCTAATCTAAGTGACACTAAATATCATGAAAATTATTCATTTACGCACTTTTATAAAATCACGGTTCCGAACGTAGTCGGATACCTTAATGGAAATGAAATATATATAAATTACCTTTTCACTGGGAAGTGTGACCACCGCAACCTAGTGGTTATGGTCATAGATTTGTGGACGGCGGTTTGAGTCCTGGTGCCACTAAAAACCTGGGCGAGTAAATTAAGTTGATGAACGTTAACGCTAGAACGTCCGTAGGTGTCGACTGGACACCGGAGCCTGTTCAGTTTGTTCTCATTTCTGCAATTTTCAGGTAATTCGAAAAATTTTCGTGACTTTTAATCATTTTCTACAGTGATTACACAGAAAAATTTTTGTGATTCTAGGTTAATTAGGAGAGATTTTACAATTAAATATACCTGGAACGTCCACTGGTGTTGTTTTATCATTATAAATAGCTGTCGTTCAGCAAATGATAGTTCACTAAGTAGATACCCTAAGTAAAACAATCTTCATGAAGTAATATAGCACTCTTATTTGACTTTGAAGGCCGTAATTTTGGGTTCACACTGGGGATGAGTCAGTTATACTAAAATTGTTGTGTCTAAGCATTTGGTTACGTCTTATTTATCTGCTCAAAAAAAAATAATTCAAAACGTTCGACTATGCAGAGCAGGTACCCTGAAACGATGTCTCAGAGAAAAGATCTTATCCCTGATTAAATTGCTAATTTGTTGCGAGAGCTTTCTGAGAATGAATTTGATGCTGCTGAGCTGTGTGTGTGTCTTGTCCTAATCTAGATTCCGATGAAGAGACATAACTGACTACTGAGTGAAAGTGAATGCGAAGAATCTGAAGAAAGTGCATATTAAATTGATAATATTCTAGTAAATCCTGATATATATGTCGCTAGGGACGGCAGAGAATGAATATAGCATAATAGTAATGTTCTTGGTAAATTTGCAACTTGAAATGTTTTGCGGCAAACCAGGAGCATAAGCTTCGCGAAACGTAATGTCAACGTCAGATTTTTAGGATATAAAAGGTCATAATATATGATAATGATATAAAACAATATTAAAAAGTCTTAAAAACTAAACCCTAGGGAGCAGTAGCCCTGCAATTATTTAATTATTACAATTATTTTATAATACGTGTGTAAAAATGCTTATATATAATATATATGTATCCGCGCGGCGTATGTTGAAACGACACCAGTGAACGTTTAAGGGTAATTGACATCTCGGACGTTCTAGAGTGTTAAATCTGTCGATATCAATTCCTCCTGTTGACTTGGTGCGGTAGTTTGTAATTTGGACAGGGAGGTAGGTATGTGCCTGAGCTCTGGTGTAGACCTCCTCATTTGCTGGAGGCTCAAAACTACGAGATTCATTGCCAATAGCCCTCGAGTTAGTTTATAGTTCGACGTTTATAAACTTTATCTCACAAAGGCTTGGTGCGACGGTCAAAATTCTGCTGGATTTTAAATAAAAAAAACACTAGAGGAATTTTTCAATTCAAAACTGATATTGCTTTCCTGTCTAGCTGATATTTAAAAAAAAGCAAATTTGTATACTTCATAGACAAATCCAATGTATAAAGCAGCGTTTCTCAAACTGTGAGGCGCGCCCCCTAAAGGGAGGGGGGGTGATAACTTTACAAGGGGGCACGAGCATACTGAAAAATCGAAAAAAAAAGATTATTTAAAAAATTATTAATTTACTGAAAGTAAACAAAATACATTTTGACATAATAAAAAATAAAATTAACATTTGCACTTATAAAATACACTTATAAATGTATCAGTATTGCACACATGTATTTTATAATTAATTTAACAATACTAAGGACAAGTATAATAATTACCAGTGACCCCATGGACTTGTCATACAAAAATTATATTAAAAAAATAGCACTTATCTCTCTTGATAATTTGTACGGTTTATAATTAATTCCTTAATTGACAATTAAAAGCTACGCAATTCGCTCCCCATTCCCACGTTTTCCAAGTAGGAGAGCGTATGGGATATATTTGGGCGGGGGTGGGGAGGAATAAATACGGA
The DNA here is from genome assembly GCA_019973955.1 of Trichonephila inaurata madagascariensis. Taxonomy (NCBI): domain Eukaryota; kingdom Metazoa; phylum Arthropoda; class Arachnida; order Araneae; family Nephilidae; genus Trichonephila; species Trichonephila inaurata. The sequence continues at coordinate 11,868 of BMAV01010908.1, forward strand.
AATCCTGTGAAATAGGTAAATCCTTCACAAGCATTGTCAAGTTTTTTTTTATTGCATTCCAAAGCCTTCAGAAGAGTTTTTTGGATAACAGTGCACAGAAAAGATCGTACTTCGGAGAGACGTCCACATACGTCCACGGCAATTATCACTTTGGCTGAGCGAGACGTTTATATACGCCGGTAGCATTTCCGAGGTTAAAGTCGTATTGTAGCATTAGTGTCAAAGTGTAGTATTATTGGATTTAATATATTATTATTTATATGTAAGGGGGGCGATGAAAATTATGTGTTGAATATTGGGTCGCAAATATTGAAAATTTTAGAAGCACTGGTATAAAGTGAGTTTTCTTGAATACTAATTTAAGGAACTCTTGTATGTGCATGCAATAACAGAGTCCGTACTTAAGCTTTTAAACTTTACAAATGCCTACCATGTACTTGAATCTGAAACGGCACAAAACATCCGGAAAATACGACCTTAGCAATTTCGACCATTTCGGAGAAATAAAAAAAGGAACAAAAGTAAAAAAAGACAAACAACGTTACTATTTTTTTTTAAGCTCAGTACAAAATTACATTTAAGAACAGCAGAATGCTGGCTCTGCAAAAGGAATTCAATTTACCCCATTCTTGGGTAAACAAGAGAGTAAAAGCAAAGGAAAAAAAACTCTCTTCCTCAAGAGAAATTAAATTGCTTTCTGTGATAGGGACACAGGTCAGACGAAGAAAAAAAAGCTAAAAAAATTATCGCAAAACATAAAGAGGTGCACATACTGGGATCAAGAGAGCACTTCTTGTATTGGTCTCAAATAGCGTGTTGAAAGTAATTGTAAAATGTAATGAATGAAATGTGTAATCTAATTGAAAGAACGGAGAAAAACTGATGGTGGTGTATAAAAACATAATCGTGGACTGACTAAAAGAAAGCTTAGATTTGGAGCATTTTTTTTTCTTTTATAAGAATAACAGACTTCCTGTGGCTTCCTTTTTCGAAGTTTTAACAAGTATGTACGGTGCATTGATGGATAACAAGTAATATAAAAAAAAATCCTACTTAGATCAACAAAGAAAAATTATATATTTTAGCTACTTTTTATTAAATAGTTACAATTAATATAAATATGTATATACATATGACAGAATCACAACCATTAAGTGGTAATTAATTTTTATTAATTATCATTAAAGTATTGTATTGTCATCCAAAATAATCGTGTATATAAATTTCAGTTCAACTGAATGCTTTAAAACGTGAGAAAGAAAAACCTTTTCAAGTTTTGACAGAAGTCGCCAAAAATGATGCCAACGTGGTTGTATTTGTAATTCTGTAAATAATTAGTTTTAATCAATTAAAATATTTATTAATTATTATTATATTATTGTGTTGTCATCCAAAATAATCCTGTGTATAAAATTTCAGCTCAATTGAGCGCTTTAAAATGTATTTTATTAAAGATTGAAAATTCCATCAAGATAAATAAATAAATAAATATGAAGAGATTGTGTGTGAGCTAATAGTAGGAATTGAAAAAAAGGGAGGCATATTATGAAATCTGCTTGCTTGGTTCCCGATTAAACATCTGTTGTACAGAATATAAATTTAGATTTAAAATTTTTGTATTTCCCTTTTTTTACAAGGACCTATTTATTTCGGTTAAAAGTCATTGTTTAACTCACTTATTCGAAAAAAATCTCAGAAATTTCATAACATTTATAAGTTAATGGCACCCAGTGGCACACACAGAAACTTTTCAAGGGGAGGGATCCAGGATCTTAAGTCCACCACATTCTCATATCTTGCTCCAATACCCCGCTCAACATATTCTTTTAACTTTTGTCGATTTTCGTGATCAAAAACAGTGAAAAATGAATTATGGAATAAATAATTAGCATTAATTAATACAATTAATTATTAATAGCAAATATTTAATTAAAGTTTACGTATTTTATGCATAGGATTATAATCAATCGGAAAAACAATCAAGGGAATATGGGGTCCGGACCCGGAGACTCCCTCTTGTGTGCGCCACTGATGCCAACATAAAACGATCGGTTAATTTAATACAAGCAAAAGAAACTTTTATTACAGAGAATAAGTTATCCCAAATTAATTCTTTCAAATTAGCAACAAGTAAAGTAGTTTTCTGTGTTTATCTCTAGTTGGAATTTCAAATTAAATAAATAAATAGAAAAATATTTGAATAAAA
>BMAV01010909.1:0-38043 GCA_019973955.1 Trichonephila inaurata madagascariensis
CCTATCATTCTACCACATGTAAAGATATCCTAATGGTTTTTCTGTAGACATTCAGAGTGTATTATTTCACTTTCACTAGCATGGACTGTCTGGAAACGCGTTCTTCCACCTTTTTAAGGTATCCGCCTACTTGTGATAACTTTTTTTTTTAATATATTTTATATTTATTTAATATATTTTAAGGAAAAAATCGTAAAATTGAAAACAGAAATTTTTTTTATTATTTTTAAAATGGGAAAAAACTGGTGAAAATGTACAAAAAATTACATAAACGGGGCCCGCTCTGCACAAAAATGTGTTGAACAAATTTTTAATTTTTCAATTTCAATGTGCTACGTTGTTATTCATGTTTGATATGACCTTCAGGATAATAGATATTTTAATTTTTACAAAAACTAGAGCACTCTATCTTAGTTGTTATATGAAATTGCTTCGAAAAACAGTGATTATATTCACATAAAGAACTGAAAATTTTTAAATAAAACAGTTATTAATAAATCTGAAGGTCAAAACCCTTCTACTGTTATACGAAACATTCACAAAAAATTTCAGCAAATTAGTTTCAAAACTGTTTGAGCAATCGCTGTCCCCGTTTGAGTTTTTCGAAAAAAACTCATTTCGAGTAAAACGCATTTTAATGTTTGACATCTTGTGTAAAGTTATGGCATCTTCTTTTTATTAAAACACTTGTAGTTTTTGTTCTAGTGAATAGAAAATAAACAGCTTGGTATTTTTATATTAAGCTAATAAGATGGTCTATAAAATAAAATCATAAAAAGTTTTTGTCAATTTTTGAAAAAAAATCATGATTTTAGGGTAGTCGGATACCTTAAGTTCGCTTTGCACTACTCCCTCGTCTTTTACAGATTTGTTGTCGTGACGTTTCCTCTGATACCACCACTCACACATGCATAATCTTTTTATTAAGAAATTTTTTCATTGTACTGGCTATAAAAACATATTTTCTACAATTTCATCATTGAATGTTGAAAAATGCATTTGTTTCCTATGTTTTGTGTGCATGCTAGTTCATAAGCTTTAAAGCTTAGTCCTATACTGAAAGTTAATATTACTAAATTTAGGCATTATTAGATTAGATTATAAATTTTAGGAAAAATAACTTAAGGTATCCAACTACATTCGGAACCGTAATGTTGCAAAAGTGTACAAATGAATAATTTTTTTTTTTATATTTAATGTACCTTAGATTAGAATACTCTTATAAAATTGTTTTAAAAATATTATTACAATAAAAAAATTATTTAAATATTTTTTTTTTTTTGCATTTAAATGCAATATTTTTACCCAAAAAATGAAATTAGAACTACCTTTTTTCAAAAAAAAAATTCTTTTTTTATGAAACATGCTTCTATAATAATAATATTTTGCTTATACATAACAAAGACTTCTCCAGAGGTCCTGAACTACGACTTTTGAAAAATTCACTTTATTTCCAGGGTTACTACCAATTGAAATAATTATCAGTGTTTTTCTGTTAAAATGTTTCCATTTTGATGCATTAAAATATGGATAAATCCAATTCTAAATTATATATTTCAAAACTCCTAGTTCATGCTCTGTACAGAGGTCTGAGCTATATGTAGGCAAAATATTATTATTACAAAAGCATTTTCCATAAAAGAAGAATAGTTGGAAAATAAATAATTCTATGTTCATTTTTTGTCAAAATATTGCATTTAAATCATTTTTAACTGTAATAATATTCTTAAAACAATTTCATACGTGTATTCTAATCTAAGTGATCCTAAATATTAAAGAAGTATTCGTTTGAACGCATTTGAAAAATCATGGTTCCGAACGTAGTCGGATACTTTAATAGTAAAATTTTAATTAATTATATAAAAGTGCTTTTCTCTTTAAATGTTTATGTTTTTATAGAATGGTTTAATAATTTTTTAAAACAAATCGTTCATTTGTGCCCACATAACATAATTGATCAAAGGCTCGCATGTTCCGATCTCAATTGTGAGAATAATTATTATTCGACTTCTACGAGTTAAAATTAATTGAGGTTTTTATCATCCCATGTCAAGGTGGAGTTTATTTGATAAGATATTATTGGAGTATACCTATCATTTAATATAGTGCTCATAATTACATCGCTTCCTATTCAGTTTATTACTGTTGCAGAATAAAAACAAGTAGACAAAAAAAATACTAAAAATTATAAAACTTCAATCTTTATAGTCTTTAGAATATTTTCCTTAACTGAAACTATCTAATTGTAATTTGACTACGAAATATTTTTACTGGATGTATAGTATAAATACTTAAACGAATAAGAAATAAGATTGTTTTATTAATGTATTCATTTTAAGGACCGTATTTTTGTTCAAGTAGTAAAACAACTACTTCTCCCTAGATTTGGATAGTATATAAAAAGAAGAAGTATTGCGTTTCTCTCATTATTCACATTCTTGAGAATTTTAATAATTTTTGGATTGAATAAGTGACAGTATTGTTTTTGAGTGGAATTAGTTTAATTCAAGAATTGACAATTAGAATTTTATCAAACCTTTGATTTCGTTATTGATATGCTTTTAAGTTATAATTATAGTTCAGATTCTTCAAATAATTAGGACAATAAAATTCTAAAACTATTTCCCTTCTACGTACAACAAGAACTGGTTTGAATTAACAACTAGGAAGAGGTTTTTAAGGTATTCGACTACGTTCGCAACCGTGATATTAAAAAAGTGCATAAATGGGTAATTTTCATGATATTTAGTGTCACTTGGATTAGAATACATGTATAAAACTGTTTTAAGAACATTTTGACAAAAAAAATTTAAATACAATATTTTGACAAAAAAGTAACTTAGAATAACCTTTTTTTCAAAATGTTCTCCTTTTGTTAAAAATGTTTCTATTGTAATAATATTTTGCCTGTATATAGCTCAGATCTCTGTACAGAGGCTCCACTATGAGTTTTGGAAAATTCACATTATTTTCAGAGTTACAACCCATTGAAATAATTATCGGCGTTTTTTTCTTAAAATTTCTACTCTCTGTTGTCGTAAAACATGAATAAACCCACTTCTAAGTTATATATTTCAAAAATTCTACTTGGGCCTCTTTACAGAGGTCTGATCTATATACAGCCAAAATATTATTATAATAGAAACATTTTTCACAAAAGGAGAATATTTGAAAATGGGTCATTCTATGTTCATTTTTGGTCAAAATAGTGTACTTAAATCATTTTTTATTGTAATACTATTCTTAAAACAATTTTATATAATCTAACCTAAGTGAAACTAAACATCATAAATATTATCCATTTATACGCTTTTGCAAAATCACGGTTCCGAACGTAGTCGGATACCTTAAGAGGGCTATTTTGGGAATGGGCCTCATAAAGTGATAAGTGGTCAAGTGACGAAAAGAATACCAGATCCTGTTCTAGAGGTCTTCTACCCTCCTTATATTGGTAACAAATTACGAAGGGATTTGAGGCTCATTTGAGTTTAGCGTACATTAGATCCCATTACTTCACTTGGTGGATTTTCAGGGGAATTGATAGATCTGGAATCCAGGAATGACTTCAAAATCGCAGACATGGGCCCTTGACCACAATTAATCTACAATTTTAACCCTCCTTTAAGTTATCCGACTACGTTCGGAACCGTAATTTTAAAAAAGCGTATAAATCGATAACTTTTATGATATTTAGTGTCACTTAGATTAGAATTGTTTTAAGGATATTATGACAAAAAAAATTATTTAAATACAATATTTTGACAAAAAATTAACAGAATAACCTTTTTTCAAAACGTTCTCCTTTTATAAACAAAATTCTTCTATAATAATAATATTTTGTGTGTGTGCTTATATAAAGTAAAGACTTCTCCGGAGAGTCTGAACTAGGATTTTTGAAAAATTCACATTATTTTCAGAGTTGCCACTAATTAAAATAACTATCGGCGTTTTTTTCTCAAAATTTCTCCCTTCTGTAGTATTAAAATATAAATAAATCCACTTCTCTAAGTTATATATTTCAAACATTTTAACTGAGCCTCTGTACAGAGGCCTGAGCTATATACAGGCAAAATATTATTATTATAGAAGCATTTTTCATAAAAGGAGAATGTTTTGAAAATGGGTCATTCTATATTCATTTCTTATCAAAATATTGTACATAAATAATAAGTGTAATAATATTCTTACAACAATGTTATATACGTTTTCTAATCTAAGTAACACTAAATATAAATATTATCCATTTATATATATACGTTTTGCAAAATCACGGTTCCAAACGTAGTCGGATACCTTAACAATGAAAATTATATTCATAGGTAGATTAAATACTCAAACGCTAGACATCCCAATCATCAATATCATAAACTTAAATTTGAAAATAATTATCTGCAGTAAAAAAACAATATATATAATTGATTATTTCTGAAATAAAATTTCAACAAGTTGTCTTTTAATATATATGATAAGGAATTTATATAAGTTTCTAATCAATATACTTAGAAAAATCGAAACAAATATCATATGATAACAAAATAAAGATACGAATAACTGCTGTTGAATTAAAATATTTGAAAATCTCTAGAGTGTCGGCTTGGCTTGGGTGCTCTCGGTAAAATTAAATTCTGAAGTACAGTTTCGAACCGTCAGAGCTAAGGTAGTCAAAATTATATCAAAATTATATTACACACATCTATGGTTCCCTACTAAAAAGTGATACTAGCTCCCGGGAAATGTACTACACCTGCAATGGTAATTACCAATCTGCAGCCCCATTAGAAAGAAAAAAAATTTAAATAGCATGCAATCTGAATTAAATTATCTACTTATAGGACTTAGTTGTTCATAGAAGAAAAAAATAGAATTGAGATTCTCTAATGTATTTCAGTTGACTAATTTTAGCTTAGCGATATAAAAATTTTAATTTCCTTTTCTTTTTTGAATATAAAAGTCACGAACTTTTAGTACTAAAACTCTTTTATTAAAATTTTTAAAAAAAACTCATCACATAAAATAATAACACTTTCTATCTTCCTAAAATAATTTATTTTTCAGAGTAACGTAAATGAATAAGAACTGAAGTATTGACTATACAAATATTGTTCTATTAAATTTCCTTCCCATTTTCATATTTCAGTTAAGCAAATCACTGAAAATCCGTTTTAGAAATGTTGTAAGCTCACGCATGAGCATATAGAGTTACAACTGGATGTTATAACACGCTACACTTCATCTATAAGCACCAATAAAAAAAGAATACGTCCTATAACTTTTTCCGCTCAATCTTTGAAAGGATGGAAATAGAAATATCTACAAAGATATCAAATATCGAAATTGAAAGTAAATATTTTTGTAATAGTAAACCGTAATCCGGATTTTTGGTAGAATTGTTCCGATACACAGTAGTTTTTTTCTGTATGTTATGAAGTATAAGAATATATAGATTACATAAAAATGTATACTTTGTTTCAAAAATTTTTAACATGATTCAATAAATGTAACAAAATCAATTTTTTTCTTTTTGCATCAACAAGAATTGTATTTGTTCCCTGAAGATGTAAGCCAAGGTTAACTTGGGCCAAACAAACAAGGTTTAGCCCTAGCTGGGTAGAAGAAAAAAACCCAATATTTAATAAAACGGTTTATTTTGAATAATGCATTATATATATATATATATATAACATATATAAAAGAACATTTAATCTTTACTTCCTGACACTTGACATCTCTTCTACGCTGTTATTTTCCTATTTCTACAGAACTTTTTTTTATTTAATTATGTAGTATTGAGAGCCGTTATATATTGGCCGGGCGCACACAAAAATACTCGCTGGGGGCCACGAGTTTGACACCCTTTATGTAAGCTGAAATAACTCACAAATGTCTTACTACTGATTTTCAACAAATGGTTCATTTCAGATTTCAAAAGTTCAAAATAGATTGAAATAATTTCAAGTTTAAAGAAGTTTAAATGATGCGGAGTTCTCAGTAATGGAATAGGAGGAATGAAGTAAAAACAAGCATTACAATCAGGCATTGTAAAAACACACATTGTAAAATGATGTTTTTAAAAACTAGCAATAACCTTCTTAAAATCACTCTTAGGGATATCAATGGAATATGCAATAAGAAGAAAATGAACAATCGAACCAAGTAAAAAAAAAGATTTCTACTGACGGTAGAGGAAGAAAAACTCACAGGACTTACATTCTTTAAAAGATAGATTGACCCCACAATAATTGTTGTTGGGCCAATTTTACACAATGAAGATGCAAAGGTTTAACTCAGTGATTCCCAAAGTGGTCTTTATAGACCCCAGGTGTCTGTGACAAACTTCAAGAAGTCCATGTCGGTGAAAAAATAATTTGGGGGGTCCATGAGGTGTAAATGGGGGACTACAATAGTAACTCTAATTAAACCAGATCATAACTTTAATTTTTAAAAAAATTGATCAAGTGGAAACTAGATTTACCTATTTAACAGAATTATTCACTAAATTTAATGAAGTTAATTTGCAGTTACAAGGACCATCATTTCGCCGTTTCTTGCCACAATTAAACTAAGGAGACATAATATTGGACGTCCCGAATTTTCCTAGTTTCTCAATTTGTCGCACACATTCTGCCAGGAAAAGGACGTTTTAACCTACGTTCAGTATTTAAACGCCCTTTATTCAGATTGTGAAACTAGGCTTGAGAATGCTTTGAGTAGGCAGTGAATTAATATGGTCCCATTGAATGAAAAAACAAATGTCAGATTATAAGAGAAACTGATCGGAATAGGCTCTAAGAAGATCTTAAAATGAAGTTGAGAAACGGATATCAGCAATTTTGGAAGCACCAGAATATATGAAACACACCAGATTCATCCCTAAAAAAGCATTTGTTTGATGCTCAGTTATTTTATGTATTAGTTAAATTTTAATTAATTAACATGTGTGTCTTAAGTTTTAAACACTCTACTTCACTACATTTAGAAATGTAAATCTTTTAAAGAAAGTATAGCTGTCAAAAAGACATTTAAGTCGACAGATTTGCAAAAATTCAATATTAGGTCAATATTAGGTATAATATTACCCCAAACCGAAAAAATTAGCAAGGGGTCTCTGAGACAAAAAAGTTTGGGAACCTCTGGTTTAACTTATGAGCAGATTAGCTGTTGCCCATATTCTTCAACTGTGAGCCCTTATATATCTTTCGAAACTGAAAAGGTCTCCGACTGCCATCTAAATATTCTATGGTTATCCGTTCTCCATTTCCATCCAAGCAAGAAATTGATTAGCAAGAAGTTATCATTTATTGGCAGATCATATCAAATGGCAGTTCCTTCGTATGTGGTTTTGGTTGCATAGTACAACAGGATGTTTCGTAAAATTTTATAAACAAAACGGATAGTCATGTTTTAAAATCGAAATAAAATGATATCTAAGACCAGAGAAAAATGCTTGTCGATTGTACAAAATATTTATCATATTATATTCAAAATATATTGTAATCTATTATTTAATATTTTAAAAAAAATCATAGCAACATATAATAATATAATACTCAGCTTTGAAGTCCTAATCTTAATTGATTGCTTAAATGAGTTATTTTAGTAATTCGTTTTTCTGGAAAAATCTTTTTAAATTTAATAGAAATACTAATCAATAATGGGGAGTGTTTTTTTAATATTATAAGTTTTAACCGGTTATTAATAGCACTAAATATTTGTCAAATACATGCATTTTTAAACAAATTTATTTCTATCGAGATAAAGATTTCAAGATATTGTTCTTCCTCTACCAAAAGAAATTCTTAGGATGACATCGGTAAACATTTCTTCGAAAACTTGAATTAGCACTTTTATATTGCTCACTCGAAAATCAGATGCAGTCTATAGAATTCTTTGTTGAAAATTCTTTTTTTTTTTTAATGTATTTTGAGTTGTTTGATAATAAATACAACATTTGATATTATATTCTCATGTCCAAAATTAAGGTCACAAACATGTTTTTCGTAATAATTTTAAAATGTCTCCAGTAAAGCTGACAGAATTTATATTTCATATATTTTGAAAAACGGGTAGGGTGCAATATGAACCATCATTTTAGGAAAAGATGTCGTTTAGCGTTAGTTTTTGCAGAACTACTGGATTGAGACCGTTCAAACGTATGGGAATTTTACCTCTAGTTTTGTGAATATTGTATTAAAATAAACAAGCTATAGTCTGTTTGTAGTGATAATGACTTCTCATAATTGCTTAGAACAGTGCTTCTCAAAACTACAATACTTGCGACCCAATATCCAATCAAAATTTTCATCGTCCCCCCTGCACATAAATATAATGTATTGAATTAAAAAATGCTATACTTTGACACTAAAGCTGCAATACAACTTTAACCTCTTAAGAGACACCGGCGAAAATAAACATCTCTCTCAGCCAAAACGTTAATTGTCCCGGACGTATATATACGTCTTTCCGAAGTACGATCTTTTCTCTGTACTGCTATCCATAAAATTATTCCAAAGGCTTTGGAATGCTATAATAAGACCTTGACAGTGTTTGTGAAGGATTTACTTATTTCAAAGGATTTGATTATTTATTACTTTTCTCTTCCCCAATACACCACATGCACTCTACTATGTGTTAAAAAACAGTGGCATTGAGGAGTGAATCACGTAACTTTTAATAGGGAGTTAAGGGATAAATTATAAACCATACAAAAATTCACAAGATAAGTATTAATATTTGTATATAATTTTATGTATGACAAGCCCATGGGGTCACTGGTAATTATTAAACTTGTTCTTAACTTAGTATTGTTAAATTAATTATAAATGTATCAGTACTGCACAATGTATTTTATAAGTGTCTTATATCAGTATAAATTTGTATTTCATTTTTTATTATGTCAGAATGTATTTCGTTTGCTAACTTTCAGTAAATTAATATAATTTTTTTAAAAAATAATCTCTTGTTTTCGACTTTTCAACATGCTCGCGCCACCCTTCCTAGAGTTATCATGCCCCCTAAGGGAGCCGCGCCCCACAGTTTGAGAAACGCTGGCTTAGAAGATTCCTCAAGATGGAGAGCTGTTGGCAGGCTTGAAGCTGGTCAGTCTCAAGCGAAGGAGATTCGAAAGTGGTCTCCCGGTTATGGAATGAATTCCAAACAAGTGGTACTGTCACCAGGAAGGTCGGTTAAGTCTGCCACAGACCATCGATATCTGCACAGAATCGCTACTTAGCATTTAGACATAGCTAAGGCATAGGCGGACAAAGGTTCCTCAGCTTACTCGAGACCTTGTTGCTGTGTCTTGAAGAAGAATTTCTAGGCAAAAACTCTACAAACGTCTTGCAGAGATTAGCCTTTACGCCCTGCGTACATTCTGGTGCATCAACTACACACAGCAGGAAAGATTGGATATAATGGAGATGAAAACATCAATCGTGGAAACCACAGTCGATAATGCATGGGCACACAGAATTCACATTGTAGATGAATTTCATGAAGGAGTGGATATTCGCCGTATGGATTGACCCTCAAAGTCTCGGAATCCCAATTATATTAAATATGTTTGGAATGGCTTAGGAAAAGCCATTTCTAAGAGTAGCTAACCTCCCAGGACTCCCCAATAAGTAAAAGTCCCGCTTTTGGAAAAAAGGACTTTGTTGCCCCAAATACTTATTGACACCCTCATAAATAGTATGGCAGCTCGTTGTAAGGCTTGTATAGCAGTTCAAAATAGTCCTACTCCCTATTAGGCAAATTTTTCTCGAGTTAAATGCCTTACCTCTGATTCATGATTTCACACTTTTTGATATGACTTGTATCTTAATTCACAGTTAAAAACTTTCTCTTATTGTTATATTGCTATATTCTTCCTTACACATTGTAATATGTCTTTGTGCCGAATTTCATGGCAACACAATAATTAGTTCATCAGTTTTCACAGGTTTTATTTTTGTGTCCTTAAAAACATGGACATGAGTGTATTTGTGGCTTTTATTATTATATTTGTATGCTGATTTTTGCTTTAGTTGCGGTTTTAAGGTATCCGACTACGTTCGGAACCGTGATTTTAAAAAAGCGCATAAATAGATAATTTTCGTGATATTTAGTGTCACTTAGATTAGAATATATGTATAACATTGTTCTATAAGGATATTTTGACAAAAAAAATTATTTAAATACAATATTTCTGCAAAAAATTAACTTAGAATAACCTTTTTTCAAAATCTCCTTTCTGAAAAATGCTTCTATTATAATAATATTTTGCCTGTACATAGCTCAGACCTCTGTACAGAAGCTCAACTATGATTTTTGAAAAATTCACAATATTTTCAGAGTTACAACCCATTGAAATAATTATCTGTGTTTTTTTCTTTAAATTTCTTTCCTCTGTTGTCGTAAAACATGGATAAACCCACTTCTAAGTTATATATTTCAAAAATTCTAGTTGAGCCTCTGTACAGAGGTCTGAGCTATATACAGGCAAAATATTATTATAATAGAAGCATTTTTCATAAAAGCAGACTATTTTGAAAATTAGTCATTCTATGTTCATTTTTTGTCAAAATATTGTACTTCAATAATTTTTTATAGCAATACTATTTTTAAAACAATTTTATATACATTTTCTAATCTAAGTGACACTAAATATCATAAATATTATACAATTATACGCTTTTGTATAAAATCACGGTTCCGAACGTAGTCGGATACCTTAAATGTTATTAGATTTTTTGTAAATTGGAAGCATTTGTAAATTTTGAAATTTTATAAATATATTGACAAGACAATTAGCTTCAAAAATTCTATAACATAGCAAATGTAGCAATTAATCATAGATTTATCTTAAAGTAAGTTTAAATTAATTAGTTTTTTGTAAAAATAATAATAATGAAAGTAAATGGAACATAAGAATATTTGATAATTATGTAATAAAAAAATATCTAGATGATATTTTTTTTGGTTCAAAACCTAAATAAGCTTCCTTTAACCTGGTAGGACTTCAAGGCCCAACTCAATTTGCCGTTCAGAAGCCATAATCATTTCGAATGGTGGTTAGCAAAAAATATGCATAAGTTCGAAACTATAATCAGCTGGCTACAGAGGTAACCATGGTGTCACAGTTGGGAAAAAATAAAAGTACAACTGTTTTCACATCATTTTAAAATATGTGAATTTTTTTCACATATTTTCAGTGAAAAAATCACAGTGAATTTTTTTCCAGATTCAGGGCGAAAGATACTGTTACGAATTTTGTGTAAATAGTGTATAATTTGTATATTTGAATGTTTAATGCATTTATATTACTCTATGTTATGTTTATTTCATGTTAAAATTGTACCATTCACAAGCAATGCCGCCCCTTACGTTATAATGGCGATTCAATGAGAACTTGGCGAAATCTTGGCGATAGAAGCAAGTTGGCATCATTTTTGGCGACCAAGTTGGCGACTTTGGCGTCATTGGTGACCATGTTGGCAAGTTCGGAACCCTCTGGAATCTTCTAGATAGTAGTGGATCTCTCCACTAATGTCACGAGCGCGGTTATATTTCTGGAAGTTTCTGTCGCTCCTATAAATAAAGATGCTCACCGGTACGGCGATCAGTCTGATTTTAACCAGCGAAGAGTGAACATTGTTTTGACTAGCGATTAGCTCGGCTGTGCTTGTGAATAATCTGTTACATGCGTATATTTTTAAACACTGGTGATTGTGTTTGATTGCTGTTGAAGGTGTGAAGACCTTCGGAGATTTACTCTGTGAATATTGCTGCTGAATCCTGTATTTAAAAGATTGGATTTTTGTTAATAAATTTGCATCGCTCTTGAAGAACTGTTTATTTTCTTTGCGATTGTTTTGCATAAAATCATCCAACTCGGATCTACGTAACAATACATTTTTAAGGTGGAGACATAAGCATTGTTTAAAATTAATAATGCATAATGTATTTTATTAAGTAAGCTGTATGTTTTAACTCATTAAATTTGAACAAAAAAGCAGCAATAATTTAAACAAGAATTATTTTGTCAGAGTATATTCAGAAAACAATTTGACAGAGGAAAATATAATAATCGTCTGTCAGAAAATCATCATTATAAGAAAATTTATTTTTAGAAACATAAAATAATTTTAATTTTCCATTGCTAAAACACATTCTCATCAAATCTTACTATATTTCACAGGTTGTCTTAAAAATGTGTTTTTAAACTGTAAAGATATAATCTGCATCCTTTTTAAGATTTCTGAGTTAAAGTTCTTAGAATTTAACAGTGGGAAAAAAAACTTCTTTGTAAAATTTCACACAACTTGAATTTTTTATGAAAACCACAAGCAAATGAAGAAATTTGCATTACGCTTATATTCACAGAATACAGCTTGGAAATTACAAAGATCTAGAATTAATTCAAAAAGAAGAGAAAAGAAGTCAAACAAAAATGTTTCTTCTTTCAAGAAAGTATTAAATAAGAAATACGCCTGTGGGATTTTTTATACTCTCTTAAACTTTTATTATTTCAAGGATCTGTAAGGTGTGAAAATTTGTGTGTTTTTTGTAGCTTAAATAATTTTTTTCACTTTCTTTTAATTAGTCTCAATTACATTGCAGCTTATTTCCCGGGCATTTATTTTTGCACTGCTTAAAGAATTTCTTTAAATCTTCGTTTTAAGTGAAAGAAAGGGATTAGAATATTTTTTTCTTATACATGCATAAATATAAGAACTTACTGCCTCTAATTTCGTTTCTTAATGAATTCTAAAAAATGTATTGGTACACTTTACTTTTGCCAGTCCTTTGGCAAAAGTTAATAAAATTAATTGAAACAAATAAAATATTTTTTGTAGCTTTTAGACATGACGGAATTAATTAAATTATAGTTGTAATTATTTTACGCCTAAAAGATAATTTTAATTTAATTTTCTATCTCTGCCAGCAAATTAGTTAGGTGTATTAAAAATAAGCATCATTATTTCGTTCTGTATGATTCCAACTTTCAATGAATCCAATTGCGTGTTTCAATAATAACATACATGCTCACAACTTAAGCAACTAGTCATTTTGGACGATGATTTAGAAAAAAATCAAATGGGTGACATGAAATTCATATTATAGGGACACAATGTTATACTTAATTGTTGATAAAAGCATAGTAGTCATAAAAAGATTTGTAGGCGTATAGTATGAAACAAGGCAGGACAGAATGGCGTTTGTAAATTTAAAAAAAATCTGACCATCAGGAAGGACAACAAAACAAGAACTCGTAGGGGTAGGACATCCACTAACTGTAATGATTACTTGACAACGTCTATTGAAACTCAGTACCAAATTATTTAGCAATTCTAGAGCTAAGAGTTATTTGCATCAATCAGAATTGGTTCAGCAATCTGGTGTTCACCGAAGGATAACATCTTGCTAAGAAACATCTCCTCAAACCTTACTACACATGTTTGATGGGATTTAAATCCGGGGAGCACGTAGGCTAATCCATTCTACAGAGATCCTCACTTTTTAGGATCTGTTTAACTGCAGAAATCCTGTGTGGACGTTCATTATCGTCCACTAAAATTTAGTCTGAAGTATTTAGTTATTAATTTAATTATTAGTCTTTAATTCTTCTTAAAATTTAGTCTTTAGAGATAAACGCATGTGTAGATGGGTAATTTCATTTCAGTAGGGGTATATGAGCCAATTTTGAAGATAAGCTCCGTTTGTCCATTTAAAACAATGCTTCCACATACATGCGCTCCAGCACCAATTCATTGATCTCTTTAGTGAAACTGTGTCTTTCCTTCCTTCAATGTCAGCTGATGCTGAGAATCACTGCTCAGACTAAAATGACCCTCATAAGTAAACAGAACACGATTTCGTGGATGATATGTTCATCCTTTGTGTTGCGGACTTCACTATAAACCAGCGATACTCAGTCTGCGGCCCACCGAGCCTTTTTTAAGTGGCCCGGTCATGGTTCAGTGCTTTGTGAAATTAAATTTTTTAAGAACATTGTACTAAATATTGGTGGGAAATTCTTTGTCAAGAAATCAAATGTATCAAATTTTCTTTTTGCTGTCGGTGTTGCACGGGTACGAATTGATATTCTTTTTCTATTTGGAATGATTACGGTTAGTGATAGCAGACAACAGTGGGGTAGCGACAATTTCGTGGGTGGAACTAATTTTTAGCTATCCTACATATATATCTATCAAGAGAAAAATATTCGAAAAAAATATATCGTTTCAAGACGATTAGGAGGTTGACTATTTTGTAGTGAAAAACAAACATGGATCATTAATTGTTGGATTTGTCACGAAAGTGCTGTAGTTAAAAAATACAAATAAATAGGAATCATTCAATGATGCTTTTCCTCGAAGATCTCTTTCAAGAGGTTTGTTATGTTATTGGTAATCATATGAAACCGTTTATTGACGCAGAAATTGGGAAAGAGTGTTTCTTAAATTCTTCTAATTTAGTGTTAGTGACAAAAAAAAAATATTAAAAATAATAATTAAAAAAAGCAAAACAGGAGTTATACTATTTCGATCAATTTTCCACATTTTAAATTTTCAATGTTTTCTTGGTCTTAAAGCATTTCTCCCCCTCCCTTTCCTCATTTATCCTAATGTTGTAGTCGGCATGAAATAACTAACATATGTATACAACCCGCGTGAAATAGCTGACATATGTATGCGGCCCAGAAAAAAAAAAGATTGAGTACCTCTGCTATAAATGGTGCCTCCGATGAGCTGCTGTTAATGGTATGCAACATTCAGAACGAGGAGCAAATAGGTCTTTATGCATACAATAAACTGCGACAATAAACTGTAACACTTTTCATCCGATTGCTGTACGCAGCTGATGGGCAATGTTGCGCAATGTCTGGTTCCAGTCTTTTATCAGCTAAAGGACGATATACCGGTTATCTCTTGCCATTTTTTTTCTTTAGCCGACCTTTTCCTTTCCAACGTTCCTTATTTCTGTACTTGACATTTGGAAAGCTTTCCACGCTCATGAAGCTATACTTTTGTCAAATCCAAACTCTTGTGCAAGAGTTGTCAAACTACACCTTTCTTCAAGTATGCAGATAGTTCTACAACGTATGAAGCAGCGTTTCTCAAACTGTGGAGAGCACCCCCACCCCCTTAAAGGGCGTGACAACTCTACAAGGTGGGCGCGAGCGTATTGAAAAGTCGAAAACAAAAGATTATTTTAAAAAATGATTAACTTACTGAAAATAAACAAACAACATACATTCTGACATAATCAAAAATAAAATACACATTTACAGTGATATATTACATTTATAAATGTATCAGTGCTAACACACACACACACACAATGTATTTTATAATTTAACAATACTAAGTTAAGAACAAGTTTAATAATTACCAGTGACCCCATGGGATTGTCATACATAAAATAATATACAAAAATTAACACTTATCTTGATTATTTGTACGGTTTATAATGAATCCCTTAACAGACGATTAAAAGTTACTTGATTCGCTTTCCAATTCCAATCGTTTTCCACATAGATGCGCGTATGTGATACATTGGGGAAGGAATGAAGAAACAAAAATAATCTGAAATAAGTAAATTCTTCGCAAACATTGTAAAGATCTTTTTGTTGCATTCTAAAGCTTTCGAAATAATTTTATGAATAGTAGTGCACAGGAAAGATCATAAGACTTCGGAAAGATGTATATGTACACTTTGGCTGAGCGAGACATTTATACACGGCGGTGGCACTTATGAGGTTAAGGTCGTATCGTATAGTTTTAGCATCGAAGTACAGTATTACTGAATTCAATACATTGCTATTATATGAGGGGGTGGCGTGATGAAAACTATGATTTAATATTGGGTTGCGAATATTGAAACTTTGAGAAGCACTGGTATAAAGACATCCTGATGTTTTCCTGGTCAGTTCTTTTCTTTCTTCATTATGAACATACGATTTCACTTTCATTTGCAGGGAATATCTGAAAATATTTCCTTCTTCCTTTTTAAGCTGCTTTGGATACCATGCCCTCTGATACCATAGTGCTGATACTTGCATATGCATTACCTTTCTACCTAACGACCTTTTCTCGGTACTAGTCGCAAAAAGCTCTTATCATCAATTTTATGACAGAAGGTTGAAAAATGCATGTGTTTCTGAAGAGTTGTGCGCGGTAGTGTACAAGCTTTCAAACTTGGCTCTATATATTAAGCTAATATTACTAAATTTTTAAGCCTGGTTAGATCCACTTACACATTTGACATAACTTTAATAGTTCAATTTCAATTAATTAAAACTGCCTTTTCTGCTTACTGGTTTATATTTTGTTGCAATATTTCACTTTTTAAAAAGACTAATCATTCATTGCTGCCTACACTACAAGAATAGTCAAAGGTTCACATGTTTGGATATGAACTGTGAGAGAGTTATTATTATTCGGCTTCTGCGCATTAAAATTAATTGAGGTTTTTTGTTATCCCATGCCAGGGTGTGGCTTCTTGATGAATAAGATAACATCTTAATAATGGGGTATACTTGTAATTTAAAATAGCGTTCATAATCACAACGCTTCCCGCTTAGTCATGCACAATTCTCGAATAAAGTAACTTTTCAGACGATGACAAAGTACTTAAAATTTTAAAACTTTAATCTTTATACTCTAAGAATATTTCCCATAACTGAAAATGTCTGATTATAATTTGATCATGAATCGTTTTAAAATGGTTGAATTCAATACTTTTACTTAATTTCTCAGCATTCAACAACTATTTCTCTTAAGTGATTAGCGCTTTAGATGAGTTTTTCTAATTTACTCACATAAATTACAGCATGTCTACTTAATTTGTAAAAAAAATTACATCTCCAAGCAATGAGACAAAATAAGGAAGGAATTGTACAAGGAAGGACACAAGGAATTCACAAGGAAGGAATTGTACATTTATCTCATCAGTTACCCTTTCTTAACAATTTTAATTACTTTTCGGAAGAATAAAAGACAGTATTTTTATCTTCAGCAGAATTAGTTTAATTCAAGAATTACCTAATAGAATTTCATCAAAGTTTTTATTCTATTATGCGCAAAAATGACCCAAAAAAAGCCTCAGATTCTTGAAATAATTAGAGCAATAAAATGCTAAAACTAATTTCCTTTCAAAGTACAAGAATTGATTTGAATTAATAATTGGCAAGAAGTTAATTGAGGGCTATTTCGGTGATGGTCTCATATATTTAAACATTGTTCAAGTGATGATGTGAATACCTGATCTAAGGGTCATATTCCCTTCCAATATGTGTAACAAATCACGGAAGGATTGGAGGCTCATTTCCATTTAGCATACAACAGGCCCCATTACTTAGCATGATGGATTTTCAGGGGAATTAAGTAGAATTCAGCCCAAGGATGAGCCTTGATCAGAATTAATCAGCTATCGTAACCGTCGTTTAGCAACGAACATTATAGTCTTAGGTAGATTAAAAGCTTAATATCTATAGTCATTCTAATGATCGTCATGAAATTGAGTCTAAAAATAAAAGGTTGCAATGAAAGACCATTGACGATTTCGATTAAATTTTTAAGTCAATAAATTTTCCTTCCACATATATATTAAGGAATTTATACGTTTCAAAAGAATGCATGTGAAATACTACCTTAAAATCCGGCACATAAGGCGCACTTTTAACACGAAAAATAAGATCGAAATTTACGGATGCACGTTATACGCCGGGTATAAAAATGATAGCTTCGAAAATAAAAAAAAGAGATGAGTATAGAAAAAAATTAGATTTCGATAAAGATCGGAATATAGTTTATTTAAGGTATCCGACTACGTTCGGAACCATGATTTTGTAAAAGCGTATAAATGGATAATATTTATGATATTTAGTGTAACTTAGATTAGAAAATGTATATAAAATTGTTTTAAGAATGTTATTACAATAAAACATTATTTATGTACACTATTTTGACAAAAAAATGAACATAGAATGACCCATTTTCAAAATATTCTCCTTTTGTGAAAAATGCTTCTATTATAATAATATTTCGCCTGTATATAGTTCAGACCTCTGTACAGAGGCTCAACTAGAATGTGTGTGTGTTTGAAATGTATAACTTAGAAGTGAGTTTATATCCATATTTTACGACAACAGAGGGAAGCAATTTAAGTACAAAACGCCGATAATTATTTCAATGGCTTGTAACTCTGAAAATAATGTGAATTTTTCAAAAATCATAGTTGAGCCTCTGTACATAGGTCTGAGCTATATACAGGCAAAATATTATTATAATAGAAGAATTTTTCACAAAAGGAGAACATTTAGAAAAAAAAGGTTATTCTAAGTTAATTTTTGGTCGAAATAGTGTATTTAAGGTATCCGACTACATTCGGAACCGTGATTTTAAAAAAGCGCATAAATGGATAACTTTCATGATATTTAGTGTCACTTAGATTAGACTACATGTATAAAAATGTTTTAAGGACATTTTGATAAAAAAAATATTTAAATACAATATTTTGGCAAAAAAACTAACTTAAAATAATCTTTTTTCCAAATGTTCTCTTTTTATGAAAAATGCTTCTATTATAATAATATTTCGCCTGTATCTAGCTCAGACCTCTTTACAGAGGCTCAACTATGTTTTTTGAAAAATTCACATTATTTTCAGAGTTACAACCAATTAAAACAAGTATCGGCGTTTTTTTCTTAAAATAGCTTCCCTCTGTTGTCGTAAAATATGGATAAACCCACTTCTAAGCTATATATTTCAAAAATTCTAGTTGAGCCTCTGTGGAGAGGTCTGAGCTATATACAGGCAAAATACTATTATAATAGAAGCATTTTTCACAAAAGGAGAACATTTTGAAAAAAAATTATTCTAAGTTAATTTTTTGCTAAAATATTGTATTTAAATAATTTTTTTTGTCAAAATGTCCTTAAAACAATTGTATACATGCATTTTAATCTAAGTGACACTAAATATCATGAAAATTATCCATTTATGCGCTTTTGCAAAATCTCGGTTCCGAACGTAGTCGGATACCTTAAATAATTTTTTATTGTCAAAATGTCATGAAAACAATTCTATACATGTATTTCAATCTTAGTGACACAAAATATCATGAAAATTATCCATTTATGCGCTTTCTTAAAATCACGGTTCCGAACGTAGTCGGATACCTTAAAAGAAATGTCAAATCTTATGAACTTAAAGGGTTGTTTTTTTCTAGAAATATCCTTTTCAAAATCCTTGGATAATACTTCGAACAAATGGCTCTAAAACGAAATAGCATTGCTAAGAACATCGCAGGTTACTTCGTAAGAAAGGGGTGCGTGTTATACGGAGAATATATCTAAAAATTTAAAAATTCAACTTGAAAGTATAGATGTGCGTTATGCACCGGTATGCGATAAACGCTGGATTTTACTGTAAATAAATACCTTATCAAAACAAAATACAGCCGAACCCCGATTTAACGAATCTCTATTTAACGAATTTCAGAATTTAACGAATTTTTCTGTTTTCCCGATTAAAATGAAGACAAAATCCCCTATTTAACGAATAATAAACCCCGAATTAACGAATTATTTCAACAGCTGGAAACTTTTTTTTAATGGTATGTATTAGTGAAAATTTTTTTTTTTTTTTTTTTTTTTTTTTTTCTTTTTTCAAATGACATATTCTTTTTGTTCGGAACAGAGAAAGACTTATCTTGCAAGCAGAAAATTTAGTCGGGATAGGATGCGGACCATTATTAGACTTTATAAATGCAGATGAGTCATGAGTGTAACTTGCTGTGTGAGTTTTGAACAGAACAGGAAATTTCTTTCTTATCTCATACCACTCCCCAACGCAGGGGATACTTTAAGATTTTAACGATTGTGTTACATTTCTTGACGGGTTGCTTATTTGTACAACTGAATTTGTGGAAATTGTTGATTGCCAACGAATAGCGATTCTAATACAGAAATTAATAATGAAAATCTTTCAAAATTATTACATTTTCTAATGCTTTACATCAGGGGTGGGCAGACTTTTACACAGCATGGTTTACTTTTAAATTTTCAAGGTATTGTGGTCCACCTTGTGGCGTGGGTGTGATGAGCAAGAAAAAAAGCTCAACAATATTTGTATTATAACAATAATAAATACAGAATATGTGTACTTAATTATACATTACTACAGTGTGGAAAAACTTGCTCTTTTAAAACTACGTTTTAAGTAAAACGCAAAATACACAAACGTAATAATTATACCCATACATTTAATAATATCAGATGATGCGCGCGCGCGTTTTCAAACAATTCAAAATCCATCAAAAAATAAAAAATTTCCACTTAAAATTAGTTCTTGTTTTTATAGTCACAGTAGAAGACTTAGTCTTCATATTATCAGCCCAAATCTTGAATACCTTGGTATATAAATACTAACTGCTAATCTTGCACTGGATTGTAAGTAATTGTCTGTGAAACGGGAATGATATGTTGTCTTAATTATATTCTTCGTTGTGAATATGTAGGTTCACACAGATAGGTAGAGCAAAAGAACGATGTTAAATTAATTGCAGCTTTTTTTAAATTGGATACTTTACTTCTATCAGATTACAAAAGTTATTCCTTTCAAATTACGTCCTTTTGAAGGAGAAAAGCTTCGTTTTCCTCGAGAGTTAAAGAGAAAATATTTTTAGTTATATTTTTCACATCAGCATTGCCAAATGGGTAACCCAAGAATATAACTTTTGATTCTAGTCTAATAAATTCTTGAGAGCATCTCTCAAATTTCGGTTGCAGTTTTATTCACTGTGTCTCTTTTATTCACGGGTGTTTCAATGAACTTGATAACCACCTTTGTTTCTTTTAGTATGCGCGTCTAAGGTTTTATGTGAAGGCGGTCATCTCAAACTGTCTTGGAGGCCCACCGGTCGATGGCGATTGACTTAATGCCCACCCCGGCATTACATTGTTTGGAAACTATATAAAAATACCTTATGCAACAGAATGTAAATGACGCAGTATTTCATTATTTGCATGATGTAGAAAAAGATCTATTTCGAGTCGGAATCCAAAAGATTAAAATTTGTATTTACCTTGTGCGTAATAAAGAAAGAACGTAGTAGTAGTAAGTAATAGTATTTTTAGCTGTTAATTTTAGCCTAATGTGCGTTACTTTTAACTGTGGATATTTTTTGTGTAGCTGCTTATTATAGAATTACCAAAAGCTAAGTGTAAAGGTTCTGTATTTTTATCTACCCCGATATAACAAAATAACTCCGAATTAACGAAGAAAATGTTAGGTCCCAATTAATTCGTTATATAAGAGTCCGACTGTAATCTATATAAGGAATGTTGAATTAATATTACGTAGAATATGAATTAAATTATCCCCTTTTGCGATTTAATTGTGTGAAAGGTCCTATTCTCGTCTGTGACTCATCCTTCGGTCATAGTATCGAATTTATAATTGTTGTACATTTATAAAACCGTTTCCCTTAAAAAAACCGTGATATGTGTAAATTTTAGTGCTATTTAAACGTTAGCGAAGTGAGTGCAGGAGTTTGTCATTGGGCTGCAATTAAAGTTAGAATAGCAAAGTTACTATTTGTAGTCTTTGGAATACTATAAGATAATCTTTTGTCTGGGATATCCGGTAACACTGGGGCTAGACCTGTCTAGTGCAGTTATATCGGATCACAATCAGGTGGGATAGAATTATGTGTCTTAGAAATTTAGAAGAGGAATTAAGATTCTCTTAGTTTATAACATTTCTTGATAGTAAATTGAAACAATAATAAATAAATTGTTTTTATTATGATGGTTAAATATTCGGTGTCCCAAACTTCAACAGACCTCAGAAACAAGACAATTGTTCATCAAAGAATAAACAAGTATTATAAAAAAAAATTATAAGTCACAATTCCTACTTAGATCAACAAAGAAAAATTTTATTTTAGCTACTTTTTATTAAATAGTTACAATTAATATAAATATGTGTATACATATGACAGAATCACAACATTAAGTGGTAATTAATTTTATTAATTATCATTAAAATATCGTATTGTCATCCAAAACAATCGTGCTTATAAAATTTCAAATAAAATGAGCGCTTTAAAATGTGAGAAAAAAACATTTTCAAGTTTTCACACAAGTCTCCAAAAATGATTTCAACGCGGCTGTATTTGTAATTATTTAAATAATTAGTTTTAATCAATTAATTTTTATTAATTATAATTAAATCATTGTATTGTCATCCAAAATAATTGTGTATATAAAATTTCATCTCAATTGAGTGCTTTAAACTGTATTTTATTAACGATTGAAAATTCCACGAAGATAAATAAATAAATATATAGAGAGTGCGAGCTAATAGTGTGTAGTAATTGAAAAAAAAAAGAAAAATATAAGACTTTTTAAATGTATTTAAGTTGACTAATTTTCTCTAAGGGATGTTCTTAAATGTTCAATTAGCTTTAACAGAGAATTCTGAGTTACGATCACGCAGATTTTAATACCAAGATAAGTCGTATTTTGCTTTTCGAAGACGACTTCGCATATATATTGTCAATCTATTATCTAACTCAGGGGTACTCAAACTTTTTTTCTGCTGGGCCGCATACGTATGTTAGATATTTCACGCGGGCCGCATACATATGTTAGTTATTCCACGCAGACCGCAACATGAGGATAAATGGAGAAGAGGGGGGGGAGAAATGTGTGTGTGCTTTAAGACCGAGATAACATTGGAAATTTAAAATGTGGAAAATTGATCAAAATATTATAACTCCTGTTTAGCTTTTTTTTAATTATTATTTTATATTTTTGAAGTCATAAATTCTATTGGTGCGATTTGCTGGAGGGTGAACTTGAATGAACGTCAGGCTCGGGAATGTAACGCTGATGTGGCTCTTTTCATCTTCAGTCGGGCATACTCACCCCTAAAAAGGAAAGGAGGGACGTTTCCCTCCGCCACTCTGAAACCGATAGTTTGTACCCCCACCAATAAAAGTAAAAGTAAAGTTTCTAGCTTCGATCTAAGTGGGCTCCCCCCCTCACCTCTTTCTAGGGCAGGGGTGGCCAACTCAAATGACCTAGCGGACTACTTCGGAAAAACTTTACAATCCCGCGGGTCACATATAAAAATATATATCTTTATATAAGATTTGGATCCATTACAAACATTTTGGAGTGAAAATTTAAAACAGACTGATATATTATTATTGTTTTCATTGTTTTTCATGTATACAAACATAAATAGAAAAAATAATAATAATTCAATGGTCAAATAATGTTTAATTTATTTACTTAGTGAGATAACTGTTTCTCAACTCTTTCGTTTAGTTTTGCAAGTCGATCTCAATGTATGTGTATTTGCGTATCGTAATTGATGTTGCAGATTTTCATGTGTTAATTTTGAGCACGATTTATGTTTGATAAGTTTCAATTTTGAAAAAAAGAGAGATTCGCAGTAACTGAAGCAGCGTGATAAAATAATAACAGTTATGGGACATATTTTTTACAAAAACACACACACACACACTTTTTAAACAAAAAATACTGTACAAAATAGTCGAATTTTGTAAAGTTGTAAAGAACCTCGCGGGCCCCAAAATTATTCAAGGCTGGCCACATGCGGCCACTGGGACGCTGGTTGGACACCCCTGTTCTAGGGTAATGAATGCGGGATTTTTTCTAATCCTAGTTGAAGCATGAAAACGAAACGTAATATTTTTAAAAAATAGGCTTAAAAAGAAAAAGAAATCCTACACTAAAATTAAACATAAAATGTTGAAAAAGGACAAATTTTTATAGAACTAAGTAAATAGTATTATTTTCATTAGGAATATTGCAGTGATCTTAAGAATAAAAAATTTTTTTTGGAAGCGAATCGGAATAACAATGAACAAATAGTTCTATTAATCACATTACTTAAATATACTTTGAGTCTAAAAAGAAAATTAAAACAATTAAAAATTTAAAATAACAAAATGAAGTATACAGGTATTAAGAAAAAGTTACACTAAATAATTTAAATACAAGAAAACAAAATATAATTAAGAAGACTTTCCTTGCAGCAGCACCGGATATATTTGTACAAAACTGTCATACAATGACAAAGAGCTAGTATAAGTCAAAGATTATGCGTTATAAATCTTCTGATTAAATCCTTTTTTAAAGGTTTTGACCTAGATTCCTCTCTTCCCAATCAACTTCCAGTCTTACTATTAATTTGCTTAAATTAATTTATGGATAGAATTGAATATTGTTAAATTACAATCAAAATTCACAAAGCCGGATCGGGTCTTTTGAAAAAATTACCTATGATTTTAAGTGGGAATATTAAAGTAGAGTTTTCAAAAGACAAATAAAAACCTTTAGTTGATTTTTTAAAATCAAAATTCAATTTAATTATGTCAAATGATCCAAATAAAGCACGAGGAAGTACGGAACAACGCTTGACGGAATTTTTTATATATATATATTTTAATCAAATTTTAAATCTAAAGGATTTATAACCTATTTCAGCTACCATAAACCACAATTGTTTCCTTCTTAGAATACAATTAATTCCAAAATGTGATTGTATATTTCACACAAAAATATTACTTTATGAGTACAGACATATGAATAAATAATTTTATAGGACAGAACTAACATTTTCTTGTTTTCTATTCATAACTAAACCTTGAAATAACATTACAAAATTTGAAGTTATCGCTTCTATCGTGTGGTCATAAGCACACACACTTTTTTTTTATTTTTGTCACTAACACTAAATTAGAAGCATATAAGAAACACTCCTTCACAATTTCTGCATCAGTAAACCTTTTCATATGATTACCAATTGTATAACAAATTTCATAAGATGTCTTTGTTACCGCTGTGATATTACCACAGACAAAATACTTTGTTGCTATATCAAATATTATTCAAGAAAGCCTACTTATCATCTCTTGAAAGAGAACTTCGAGGAAAAGTGTCATTGAATAATTCCTGTTTATTGGTATTTTTTAAATACAGCACTTTCGTAACAAATCAAACAACTACTGATCTATATTTGTTTTTCACTACAAAAGAGTCAACCTTTCAATCGTCTTGAAACGATGCATTTTTTTAAAAATATTTTTCACTTGCAAGATATGAAAGATAGCTAATAATTAGTTCCGTACATAAAATTGTCGCTACTCCACTGTTGTCTATTACCACTAACCGTAACCACTTAAAATAAAATAATATCAATTCGTATCCCTATGACAATGACAGTAAAAAGCAAAATTGATATATTTGATTACTTGACAAAGAATATCCCACCAAACTTTTAATACAATTTTCTTTTCTTTTTTCTTAAATTTCTCAGAGCAATGGGCTATGACCGGGCCACTTAAAAAGGCTCGGTGGGCCGCAGGTTGAGTATCGCTGATATAACTCAAGGGAAGTATCATTTAATCTTCCATTACAAACTGCAACTTTAATCACAGTCTCATCCTCCTCTTCCTTTCTTACTTCCCATCTCTATAAACAGCAATGTTAATTAGAATATCGTATTACCTTCACACACATGGGGAGAATCTTAAATTTAATCATTCCATACACAGAAACCTCAGGGGTTAAATCGGAAGGATAGAAAACCGTGAGAACCCACAACCATTCTGCTAAGATTATCGAAATTGTTTTAAGGTATCCGACTACGTTCGGAACCGTGATTTTGAAAAAGCGTATAAATGGATAATATTTATGATATTTAGTGTCACTTAGATTAGAAAATGTATATAAAATTGTTTTAAGAATAGTATTACAATAAAAAATTATTTAAGTGCAATATTTTGACAAAAAATGAACATAGAATGAACCATTTTCAAAATATTCTATATTTGTGAAAAATACTTCCATTATAATAATATTTGGCCTGTATATAGCTCAGACCTCTTTACAGAGGCTCAACTAGAATTTTTGAAATATATAATTTAGAAGTGGGTTTATCCATGTTTTAGGACAACAGAGGGGAGAAGTTTTAAGAAAAAAACGCAGATAATTATTTTAAATGGTTGTAACTCTGAAAATAATGTGAATTTTTCAAAAATCATAGTTGAGCGTCTGTAAAGAGGTCTGAGCTATATACAGGCCAAATATTATTATACTATAAGCATTTTTCACAAAAGGAGAACATTTTGAAAAAAGGTTATTCTAAGTTAATTTTTAACCGAAATACTGTATTTAAATAATTGTTTTTGTCAAAATGTCCTTAAAACATTTTTATACATGTATTCTAATCTAAGTGACACTAAATAGCATGAAAATTATCCATTTCTGCGCCTTTTTAAAAATCACGGTTCCGAACGTAGTCGGATACCTTAAATCTTTTCAAACAGTTTCTTTTCTGAGTTCCACCTTATTTTAGTGAGAATTATGAGTCTCACATAATTTGCACTTTGCTCTTTTCAAAATATCTTGATGAGAAGCTTATATTTTACATTAGTTTTAATAACTTTGATTTACTTTATAAAAGACTTCATTACATCATTAAGGACAAGCGAAATAATTTTACCTACTAAGTTTCTCTGAGAATGACAAAATTCACAATGTGAATTTGTTGAAACTCATCATCCATCATTTTTAAGCAGCTAATTCTCTTGCCCATAGCATTAGAAGCATAATTTGTAGGACATTATGTTATATTTTTCACTGGTACATTATTGATAGTAAAAACAGTTTAGCTTATAATAAGTTTCTTTGATGCTGTCTAATGATGTGCTTAATAACTTCTTCGGCTAACACAGTGCTTCTCGATCTTTCTATACTTGCAACCCAATTTTCAATCATAATTCCCCCCCCCCTTCCCCCCCCCATTCCTCCATAAAATAACAATATACTGACTTCAATGATAATATATTTTGATGCAAAGCTTCAATACGCCTTTAATTATTAACAACAAATTATCAAGATAAGTATTAAATTTTGTATATAATCTTATGTGACATGCCCATAGGGTCTTTGGTAATTATTAAACTTATTCTTCACATAGTGCTGTTAAATTAATTATGAAATACATTGTGCAGTATTGATACATTTATAAGTGTATTATATCAGCTTAAATGTGTATTTATTTTTATTATGTCAGAATGCATTTTGTTTTGCTTCCTTTCAGTAAATTAATAATTTTTTTAAATAATCTTTTGTTTTCGACTTTTCAATGTACTCACACCTCCCCATCTAGAATAATCACGCCTCCCCCAGGGGTGCACACCCCATAGTTTCAGAAACGCTGGGTTAACAGTATTGTTCATTCTTAAAAAAATCCTTCATCATAACCTTTGATCAAAGCCTATCTGTCTAGACAAAAAGTGATCCCTCATAGGATACTAAAAAATCAGCTTGTATCTGCGCTTGGGCCAAAAATCATATAAAAAGCAAACTGCGACTCGGTTTTCGGCTGTCCTCAGCCAGCATTTCCTCAAAATGGTTTATATCATTTTCTGCACCAAATTGAAACCGCAAATAATCATGTTCCACAAAATCTAGGAGTATATCAGTGATGTTTTGGAATGTAATTCGTAATCCGTGGTTTCAGTTCCCCTAAGTTCACATGCGCAGCACTGTATATACAACTCAAAGCAAAATTTACAAGAATTAAAGTCAGATGGTTGTTTTGTTTTTTCTCTCTAAAACGATATCTTTAAATTCTTTCACTTCTCGACTAGAAATTCATCAGTTGCCGCATTCGTTTTGCAATTTTCTTAGCAGCACGATCATGCATTAAAGTTGTGATACTCAGTCATGTCCTCTATTAAAGTTCTCGAATGATCTGATAGCCTCAGGGTACCTCTGATACCGTTCGCCGTTGACTTTCCAGATAACAAAACCCGCAGGACTTATCTTCTTCAAAAGAGAAATTGGGCCAGCAATAAAAATTGTTGAGCGAGTTTTGTACAATGAAGATGTAAGGGTTAAATTATGAATGGATTAGCCGTTGCCCATATTCCACAACTGTGAGCATTGACATAACTTTCGAAATTGAAAAACTTCGTCTGCCCTCTAAATATTCCATGGTCATACGTTCTCCACTTCCCTCCAAGCAAGAAATGGAAAATCAAAGGTTTGTCATTTATTGGCTGATCGTCAAAAAGCAACTCCTTCGTGAGTAGTTTTGAAAGGTTAATACTGCAGGGTGTTTCTAAAAATGTTTCAAAAGCTTCGATAAAAAATTATTTCTTAGACCAGAATAAATCGCTGGCCATTTGTATAAAATATTTATCATGCGACAATCAAAATATGTCTTAAACAATTATTAAATATTTTAAAATAAATTTAAAACAACATATGTAATGGAATCATTACATTACTCAGCTTTGTAATACTAATCTTAATTAATTATTTAAATGAATTACTTTAGTCATTCGTTTTTTCCTGTAACCTCATAAATTTAAAAGAAAAACTATTCTACAATATGCTTTTTTTTATTTATTATGTTTCAACCGTAATTCTCCATAGCACTAACTATTTGTCAGATACATGCATTTTAAAATAAGTTTATTCCAGGGGAAAATAAAATTCTTGGAATGAAAGTAACCAGAAAAATGGTTGTCATTTCTTCGAAACTTAAATTCCACTTTTTTCTATTGCTTACTCTAAAATCAGAAAAACCAACGTCGGATTTTAGAATAGTTGCAAAGTCATGCAGGGATTTGGGTTTTCTCGAGAAATTGACATCATCTCAAAGGAAGCAATGGAAACTCTTCTGATATTGTTAGATATTTATTGGTCAGCAGATTTCGTTTTTCAGGGAAATCTATTCGAAATGGACTTGGATTCAGTATTTTGTACAACAAAAATGGCATTACACAACGAAGACTTTTCATAATATGGAGAATAGGATTAGCGAAATAACTGTAATGTGGTTTTTGTATACTAACATTATTATTATTATTATTATACGGAAATATTTCAATTGACAACTTTGATTTTTCAAAAAAAAAATAAAATGAATTTTTTTTAAGTAAACATTTTATTCAAGTGGTATGTATCTGAATTTTATGCTAAGTGAAAAAACACCATTGCTACTGGTTTAAGAATGTATGTCAATGATTAAAAACAGATAAATAAGAGCAGTATAGTAGAATAAAATTACAAAAAAAAAAAAAAAAAAAAAAAAAAAAAATTAGCATCATTATTTAAACTCTTTTTCATACTCTGTTAAGAATCATTTTGGTATTTGCCGGTTCGTTGTGAAAAATTTTCTTTAGTCAATAAATTCATATCAAATAATAACTCAATTTAAATTAACAACAACAAACTTTAATGTTCTATAAATTACCAATTGTTAGATTGGTTCAGAGCTGTGTTTAGTGCCAGCCACTTGCTTCAAAGGGGTCCAAGCATATGGTAAGAAAAAAAAACACTTTTAAAATACAGGTTACCACAATTTTTCTGGCGTGAATAATCATCGCCAAGGGACGATGAAACGGGATTTTAACCTACTGCTCATCAACACATAATTAATATAATTTATTTTTTCTCAAAGGCTTATTTAAAATAACCATGGGTTCTGTGATTTTGCCAGTTGGATTTATAGCTAAACACGAGAGACAATCTCAAGCGATATTTTCCTATTTTCGGTATTCATTTTTTTTCGTCAACCAATATTTAGTCTTTTTACCTCTCTTCTTTTTAAATGTAGATCAAATATATGTATTAGAATAATTATATTTGCCTTATAATTTTCACAAATTCAAATTGGCCTGTAGACGAGAACAAAAAAAAAATTCCACACATAACAGATTGTTGTTCTTAAGATAAAATCTTCATTGAAAGTCATACCGTAAGAAAACAAAATGGTGCTACGGAATACCTCATTCACATTTATTTATTTACTAAATTGTCATCAGAAGCAGAGTCATCAATAGCTCAAATGTGTATTTCTATGAATGACACAAAACCAAGTCCACAAAAGAAATAAATACAGTTTTTAACATATTTTTGGTAATTTCTCATTCAAAATTGTTTATTCATACATGCAGTGTTTTGGAGAATCATTTCTGCTGAACTGCTATGTACAGAAAAAGTATTTAATTATGTAGAGATAATGTAAGCTCAATGGAAAAGAACGGCTATTGTTATTCTCCATTATAAATGAAACAGTTAAAATTGTTTTTAAATATTGTGATAACAATCGTAAATAATATCTCATTAGAAATATAATACAATATATTTACCATAATAAACAAAATTCAACAAATCCTCATGCAAGTTTTTCAAATGAAAGATTAACAAAAATTCATACAAGTACCTTAATTTGCTTCTAAATTTAATGTCAATATGGCTTTAGATGTAAATATTTTTGTTCCTTATTCAAAAGGAAAGCAATTATCCCCAGAAAAAAATTTCAGAAGAATAAATAAATTTAATTGGTAAAGACCAAAATCATCTGCTTTTGAATTATCTCGTTATTAAAATAAATAGAATGGAATAAAAATATGTTTTCCGTGCGCATGAAACTAATCTTCTTTGTAAGTGATACACGTGCCTTGATTTCGAATACTCTACTTCGTTACTGAATTGAAAAACAAATTACTGTAGTAATTTTTTTTTTTTAATTTTTAATAAGAATGCACCGAATTTGTGTTTTCTTTTTAAGTGGTAGGATTAAAAATATTTTTGAGGCAGCACTTTCTTTTTATTTAAATAAGGGTATTAAATCCAGGTGCGCACTTTCCCTTAAGAATTTCGAAATGTATATTTCAATTTTACAAGTATTTCGAATTTTGTTCTTTCGAACTGAAAGGAAGAAACGATGATGTTTTTTGCTTTTTTGAGATACAAATACATTTCGAGATCCTTGTATTTTGCGTTCCTCATTTTTTTCTGCTTTATTTCAAAAGATATTTTTGAAATACATCAATTTGTGAAATTAAGATGAAAAAAAAATTTTTTTCTAAGCTTATGTCACACATGCTTTTCTCTTTTTATTATTTTTCTTATAATGGCAAAACCAATATTTCTATTCAGATATGTTTATTACAATAAGTAACTATTTTTACACAAATAGCAAGATTTAAAAAAATATGTGAAACTATTTTTTGTTGCTCATAATCCTTTCAAATGTTTACAGTAATTTGAACCGAAAAAAAAGTGATTTCAATTTTCTTTTTTTTAAGAGAAAAATTTGATTTATTTTATTGCTTTCTCTTTGGCTTAATGGCATTCTTTGTTTTTTTCTTCTATTTGGCTACATAAAAGCAATCAAGCCTGTGCAGACATAACAAACCCCAAAATGTTAGAGAAGCCAGTTCATGCCAGCACCATCTAGTGGAGGCTAAGGCTTTTGATTTCCCAGGTTTTTTCATTCCCGGGAATACATCAAAATTTCAAAAATTTTAAAAAAGAGGTATTTTTAAATAAAATCAATAATAATTATATAAATTAAGGATACATATAAGTTCCAAAATTAATACTTATTTATATAATGAGATAAAAATACAAAAAACATATAATAAATTGACTCATCATTTTTAAAATAGGATTTCAGAAAGAATGAACATTTTATATTTTTATCACTCAGCCTTGTTCTAAGCTTTGCGACTAACAATCCGGCAGCAGAAAATACTCTCTCGGCTTCAACTGACGTTGGAGAAATTGTTTTTAAAATCTCACATAGTTTTATAATGTTTGGTGATGAATTTTCAGTCGAGTCGAACGAATGTATCTATTTTTTCATGATTTTGTTGAAACTAGTACTTTTTTTGGTTGAACAATATAAAACTTTTGTTTTAGAGTAAATTACTTTCTCTAATTTTTCATCCAACGTCAAAGGTTTTTCTTTCAAAATCTCCATGCTTTCTTCTTCTGAGTGCGAAGAGTTGAATATTGATTCCTCTTCTTCGCAGAAAAACCTTGTCCCTGTCATTTGGGCTTATCTAACAAACAATTTTTACCAGGCAATCGCGAAATATCGAAAGTAACTGCAGCTGCTTCGTATTTTCTCCCAAAATTCTGGTATTGCATTAATTCTATTAAAATAACGTTGCGCGTCTCTCATTATTTCTTTGGATTAGAGAATATTTCATATTTTTCACAAATTCTCTGAATTTTTTTCGTTTAATTCTCCAGTAACGAAAGAAAATACACCTTCTGCAATTAGCAAAGTTGCATTTTGACTGTATAATTTATCTAAGCCAATTTTTAAAAGCTTTAAGCCTGCTACAATTGTAGTCACAGTTTCAAACTCTGCATTGGCCCTCATTTGTTCTTCTTTAATGTCAATTAAGGCTTTTAAAATTGCTGACATTTTCTAAAAATTTTTCAAGCAATGCCAACAAATCCCTGGAATAGAAAAATACTGAAATCTTATGATTTCCGGGTGCCCTGGAAAGAAACCCTAGTGGCTGCCCTCGCTACCAAAATCGGATTAAATTATTTTAATTTAAATTAATTTAAATTCAAGCTCACGTAGGATGCTAAATATTGCATTAGTTTAATTTTACCGAGAGAACCAGAACTAGATTAATGCTCAAGAGATCTTTTACAAGCCGCATAATCATATGACATGCATGCTTACGATTTTGGCATCCAGAAAACCTATCGACTCCAGCCGGAACCGAATCCGCAACCTTGGGCTTACGAAACGAACATGCTACCTCTAAGCCATCTAACTGACTAATGGCAAAGTAAGTGCATGATTGTTAGTAATGAGCAAGTTGTAATTTCCCACCATTTCCCACATTACTTATTTGTAGGACTGAAAAGAGAGAAGGTATGAATAATCTTCGCTTCAAGCAAATTTTGGATCTTTTTGAGTGCTTAAATTTTCATCCACTCAAGTTCAAATACATTTTTTTTAACTTGTAGTGGAGGACGATGTTAATACAGTTTTTTCAAATATTGATTCATTACCGTAAAATACTGCGTATAACGCGCACTTTGAACACACACAAAAAAAGAGATCGAAATATAAGGGTGCGCGGTATACGCCGGGTATAAAAACGATAGCTTTAAAAATAACAAAAGAGATGAGCATAAAAGAAATTCTTTCTTCTAAACATATCGAAATACTGTTTATTTAAAAGAAATGATATACCTTATGAACTAAAAGAGTTCTAGTTCTAGAAATAAACTATTATTTCAAAAGTCTGAAATAATATCTGGAATAAATGACTTCGAAACATACGAACATTGTATGCAATCATTTCAGATTTCTCCGAGAGTTATTCGTTACACTGTGAACATACCTAAAAATCAAAAAACGCAGCTTGAAAGTATAGGTGCGCGCTATACGCCAGATTTTGAGGTAATTAGTGAATAAATAGTAACAAACAAAAACAATAGTCCAACACTATATATAAAAAGGAAAAGCGCTCGTTGTTTCCCTGTACCGCTACGGATAGCATGTTGGACTATTAATCCAAAGGTCGTGGGTTCGAATCCTACCCGGGATGGCCTTATTTCTGAGAATGTGATTTATGAATGAATAAATAGTAACAAACAAAAGTAATAGTTCAACACCATATATAGAAAGGAAAATTGCTTTCTATTTTGCCACTTTATATTGTCATTCTGTCATATGTATATATATATTTATATTAATTGTAATGATTTAATAAAGAGTAACTATAAAATAAAAAAAAATTTTGGTGACCTTTTAAGTAGGAATTGACTTTAAAAAAAAATTGATATTATACTTGTTTATTTTTAAAGTTCTCATTTCCATACCCAGCTTAACAATGCGCTCCCGTAATTTTCATTCTTATTTTTGGGCTTCAAAGTGCACGTTATACACCGAATTATACGGTATAATTACATTTCTTTAAAGTTACTTATTATTTTAAAACTAGAATTAAAAAATATGCGAAACATTTTATGAAAATGAGACAAATTGTTATTCTTATATAAAGAATTTGCCTTGAGAAAAAAAATAGTATACAAAAAACATTAAATTTCTTTTTTAAACAAATAATTTCTTTAAGGGAACATTCATTTTTAATGCTGTCAAAAACTGTACATTTTACAAAAATAAAGAAATTAATTTGTGCATTTACGTATTTTATCGATTGCATTATTTACTAACAATATTTTTTTCCCAACAATGAGAAAGCATGATTCAAGTATTTAAAAATTGCCCTTCTAGTCACCTTTTTATATAATGTTTGTAGAGGTTGCTCTCAGCGTACATTTAATTCAAAGCAATTCAAATCTGCCTGTCTTATGTCTTATAGCAGTTTACTGATGGTGTAAAATTTCCTGCTTGTTAGATGTAGTACACACACACACACATATATATATATATATGGGAAAATGACCCCAACCTAAGCATGATAAATGCTTTATTGAACAAAATGAAGGATGAAACATTTAAAATATTGTTACGTAGATCCGGATTCGAGTATTTTATGCAAAACAATCACAAAGAAAACAAACAATTCTTTAAGAACGATGAGAATTTATTATCAAAAATCCAATCCTTTTAATACAGGATTCAGCAGCGATATTCACAGAGTAAATCTCCGAAGGTCTTCACACCTTCAACAGCAATCAAACAAATCTTCAGTGTCTAAAAATGCGCGTAAGTAAAAGATTATTCACAAGCACAGCCGAGCTAATCGCTAGTCAAAACAATGTTCACTCATCGCTGGTTGAAATCAGACTGATCGCCGTACCGGCGAGCATCTTTATTTATAGGCACGACAGAAACTTCCAGAAATATAACCACTCATGTTATTGAACGTAACACTACTGGAGAGATCCACTACTTTCTAGAAGATTCCAGAAGGTTCCGAACTCGCCAACATAGTCGCCAATGACGTCAAAATGGTCGTCAAAGTCGCAGTCAACTTGGTCGCCAAAAATGATGCCAACTTGGCTCTATCGCAAAATTTTGCCAAGTTCTCATTGAATCGCCATTATAACGTAAGGGGCGGCATTGCTTGTGAATGGTACAATTTTAACATGAAATAAACATAACATAGAGTAATATAAATGCATTAAACATCCAAATACAAATTATATACACTATTTACACAAAATTCGTAACAATATATTAAACACCAAAGGAGAACGTCTTTCTCCTACGTCTAGGGCTTAGAGTCTCTAATGTCCTTCTGCATCATTTCCCGTGTGTCTTTTTGTCGGACATTCCTGGTGGGGTGTGACGTCAGTGTAGACTGCTCCACTCTAAGTAACAGGGGGAGGGGATGTGACAGGGCACATATCCAACCCTATATATATATATATATATATATATGATTTTTTCAAAACTTAATTTAATTAATTTCTCATTGATATATTTTGAAGTTTTACCAATCGTGTTTGTTTTATATCTTTTTTCCTTTGTCTTTTAAGAATTTTATCTATTTTTCATTTTGTCTTTAATTATTTTTAAGTTCTCTAAGTATACATGACTGTTGGTGGACTCAATTTCTAAAACTATTTTCAGATTTGTTCTTTGGAATCAATCATTAAGTATGCTGATAATGAACATTTCATGTTTCCATTAATGTGTTATTTTTTTTTCTGTTTGTGCCCCCCCCCCCACACACACAAGCAAAAAACAGACACTTCCACCCATATATTCCTATACAAAAATTGTTTATTTTAGTGAGCTCTACCAGCCTACCAAGTTTGTCCCATGATTTTAGAATCACCCTGTATAAGGATAAAAATGAGATTTTCTTATCTCACTTAATAAACAATTACAAAAATTGTAATCTTATTATTCTAATGAAAAGAGAAAAGTCCCATGATGTATTTTAAGCATTTAAAAATATGGTGCCTTTCACTTAATTGAAACATCATCCAAGATTGTGTTTTTATCAAAATGGATTGAACATTGAAGTTGTTTTCATTCAATTACAAAACCTATGAAAATATTTTTCGTCTTCATGAATAAAAAACAACAGCTTCTTACTATGAGTTTTGCATTGAAATAATTTAATCTGGAAATAAAATTTCTCCGTACATTTCACAATTCTATGCGGAACATGGTGATTTTGGACTTAATTTACTTCATCAAAAAATAACAAACTCGGTTTGAAAAGTAACTCTATTCTTCCTATTAAAAATAAATAAGAATATTGCATAGAATAAAATAATATTCGAAAATTGTAATTCTGATTATTTTAATTTCGGTAACCGTTAAGTAAGAAAATATATCGCAAAATGAAAACAGAAATATATCCTATAATGTTACCCCTTGTAAACCTAACTACTGACCAACCCCTATTGGCATCATTGGCAACCCCTTCAAATTGACATCCCTTTTGGCGACCATATGGATGCTTCTGTGGAGAAAACACCCAAGAAATCTATAACATCACTATCAATGACGTAGACCGATTTTTCGAGAAAGCGCTGGAAGGTAGGAGACAAACCTAAAGAAATCTATATTGGCATTCCTCTTCAGGTAAATTTAACTTTTTATGACCCATTTTTACAAACTATACCTTGTATATAAATAAATTTCTTACAGCATCAAGAAAAACTTTTTTTTATATTAAATTTTTTTATATATATATTTTCATCACGCATGAAATATTTTTTTTATCTCAGTAACGCAATCTACTTGTAGATATTTATTAATAAATCTTCTTGTTATATATTGAAGAATTTTTGAGAAATAAATACTTTTCTACAAGAAAGTATGTGAAGTTACTTTTAGCTTGAAATTTTAGAAAAGGGAGGAATCAAAATATTATTTGTTATATTTTTCTTCATGCTTTAATAAATTTCATACTTCAAAAGTTGCAGAATTTCATCCAACTATTTGGATAAATTAAAAAAAATTCCCAATGAAAATTTCCGTATGCTCTAACAATTATCTTTATAATTTAGTGTTATGAGTTTAAATGATGTACTCGATTTAATTTTAGTTTACATTGAGCTTTGAAGCAACACGAGGGCTATTGGTGACTGAACTCGTAATTTTGAACCACGGTCAAATGACAAGAACTACACCTGAGTTAGCACATCCTCTTCAAACTTCTAAATTACCCCATGGGAGGAGGTTACCAAACTTTCAGTCTCATAGACCCCCTACCAGTTTTTCAGTGTGTTTGTGTGCGGAGGGGGTTAACTTACTGGGAAAGATATAATTTATAATTATAGATAAATAAAAAATAGGAAAAGAAGTTAGTGTATGCGTGTGTGTGTGACAGCTTAAAAGATTCAAATTTCTAACTGTAGTGAAGTTATAGTGTTTAAAAATTAAAATTATTTTATTATTTTTAATTAAATTAATATTTAATTAATACACAAAATAACTTATCAATTACCAAATGTTTATAATGGAAGTGACGAATCCGATGTTTCAATAACAAAGCTTCAACAATTGGCATCAATCTTTTGTCTCAGGTTTAACTCTAAATCACTACGTTTGGTAGCATCCAGTGAAGTTCCTCA
Organism: Trichonephila inaurata madagascariensis; assembly: GCA_019973955.1. NCBI lineage: Eukaryota > Metazoa > Arthropoda > Arachnida > Araneae > Nephilidae > Trichonephila > Trichonephila inaurata. The sequence goes on from BMAV01010909.1 coordinate 37,364, forward strand.
CTGAAAAAAACAATCAGAAACTCTCTCACAATACTTCATAATTCGAGATAACTTTTTAAAGCCAAAGTTGCAGACATCCGTTTCTAAACTTTACTTTAAGAGAGAGAGAGAGAGAGAGATTCCTGTTACTGCTTATTCAGATCAGTTCCTCTTGTATGATTTTCTTCTTCAATGTAACCCACCTGCCACATTACCACATTGCCAACTGTGGTAATTACCATTGTCAAAGCATTCTCTTCAACTTGTAACTGAAAATTAACCTCATTAAATTTAGTAAATAAATCTAGTAAATAAGTAATACTTATTTTCATTTGATTGAATTTTCTTTTTAAATTAAAATCGCGATCTGAATGAGCGACTTTCGTAGACCCTCATTTACACCTCATAGACCCCCAAATTATTTTTTCGCTAATGTGGACCCCTCCCTTGCAGGTCATCATAGACCCCTGGGGGTCAATATAGACCACTTTGGGAATCACTGATATAGGGTCTCGATAAAGTCCTTAGATGGGTGGGCTTCAGTAGCACTAGATTTTATAAGCATGTCTCCAAATCATGTGAATTTTTGTTCTTGGTTTGGATTACATTACATCTTAGAAAGAACACAGTTCTTTATATCGTCTTCCTAAATCAAACACATGCGTTCATTTAATAAGTTTAAAACACGATTAAATGACTGG
>BMAV01010909.1:65774-97527 GCA_019973955.1 Trichonephila inaurata madagascariensis
TCTAGTTGAGCCTCTGTACAGAGGTCTGAGCTATATACAGGCAAAATATTATTAAAATAGAAGCATTTTTCACAAAAGGAGACTATTTTGAAACTGGGTCCTTCTATGTTCATTTTTTGTCAAAATATTGTACTTAAATAATTTTTTATTGCAATACTATTCTTAAAACAAATTTATATACATTTTCTAATCTAAGTGACACTAAATATCATAAATATTATCCATTTATACGCTTTTGCAAAATCACGGTTCCGACCGTAGTCGGATACCTTAAGATTTTAAGAAAACGCTTACCACTCCCAAACACTAAAGAGATAGTGATAAATACATTTTAGTTCCCATAAAAACCGTCATATAGGAGGATACTGACAAGGTCATTGGTAACAAATAAACAGTTTTTTCTAGAATTAAAGATTTCGAGCCTAGGGTGACACTGTGCCCCAATCGGCAGATCGATCATTTTTTTTGCTTAGATTATAATAGCGATAATTAGCTTAATAATAGCTTAAATTTAATCGCGATAATTTAAGCGTGAAGTAGATATTGCTTGATGCTTTAAAAGGAATGATTAAGAAGTTATGAGAAACTTACAATTTGCCCATGTAGTGGACATTAACCTGTGTCTGAATAGGTGTGATAACTACAATCGTCGAAGAATCACACACAACCATTGTTATTGCACATATCACAAATAGTGTGGAATATTCCCTGTACATGCTGTGTATTGCCGTAGGAAATATTGTACAGAGGTGCCCAATAACTGTGTTTATTTATGTATGGTGTAGTAACGGCGGTCACACTGTATGTGGTCAAATTCCATGCCGGAGAAGTGAATGTAGTGAATAGATCTTGACATTTAAATGTTATTTTTATGTGTTGTTATTATTTTTTTTCTTTCCTTTTTTTTGCAGCACTTTTCGAACTGTACAGCTCCGTAAATGTGATTTTGATGCTCGATACAGCGATTTTTGGATCTACTTTATATTTTTAGGGAATTTCTTTCCCATATCATTATTCCTCTCCATATATGGCAAGGAAAAGTAAAAATAAACAACAAAAGTAGTTATAAAAATTTTAGAAGGCGGAAAGAAACACGAACGAACGTGCGCCTTAGTCAGCGTCAAAAAGAAAATGAAACGTGCATTGTAACGTCACGTATCCTCAGAAATCAGCGATTTGCATGTGCGCTGGAAAGCGCAGTCTGGTACTCAAGGGGGTAATAGTAAAACTGGGCTTTCATTCAGGACGTTAGGAAAGGCACGAAATAAATAACATATTTAGATTATTTACCGCAACTTTCATTTAGAACCCGTTCTTACTATACGTATAAAAGTAACTACTGAGACAAAATCAGAAAAGTATGAAATCTTCCAGTGATACAGTGCTCCTCCTACTAAAATGTCGGTTTGCAAGATTATAAAATTTATTCTGCACCTGAACAAAGCTAAGCATTCATTCAATTAAATAATATATGTTGTTATACAGAGTGGGGTGCGGGTAACTTCCTATTCTGAACTTGTTCCAGTGATGTTCGTAGGGAAGGTAGGTGCGTGATAAGGGGGTTTATTGGAAGGGGTGGAGTGGGATATTTGTGTTCCAGTCCGTCCCAGTCTCAAACATGCTGTGGTCAAGGCAGCAACGCGCCTTTGCCGTGGAGGCGTATTTCTCTAACAGTCGGTCAGAGATTGCAATGCAACCTACCTTCCGTCGTCACTTCGATATTCCTCCACTAGGTCATGTTCTTGATCGTAAATGTGTTTTAATGTGGATAGATGCCTTCAGAGCAACGGGGAATATCTCCAAAGAAAGGAAAAGACCACCAAAGACCGTTAGAACACCTGAAAAGGTGGAAAGAATTCGTGTTTTAATTCAGACTGGTATGTGACAATGATCCAACAACTCTTTTTACCCACTCTTCAAGAAAAGGATCTTGAACAAAGTGTGATTACAACAAGACGGGGCCACAGCCCCCACCTCCAGGGTTTCCATGGGTATTTTAAGAGCAGCCTTCCCCGAATGACTGGTCTCCCTGAGAAGGGACGTAAACTGGCCTGCGATCTCACCTGATTTATGCCCTCCTCATTACTTCCTGTGGGCTTATCCAAGTCCCTAGTATACAAAGTTCGTTCCGAGACCCTGGAAGATCTAAGGAACCATATCCGAGCCAAAACTGACAATATCCCCTGTCGATATGCTTGAAAAAATGACTCAAAGTTTTCGAAATCGACTGCTTCAATGTATTGATAATGGAGGGCGACATTTAACAGCCATTGTGTTTAAAACTGTGTAAATTCAAATTTCCATTGTTTTGTGGCAGGCGGAAAATAACAAAGTCAAATGAAACATATAGATTGTTTCATTGCATTTTCAAAAACGGAAGCTCCCTGCGCCCCACCTTGTACAAAGGCAGATTACATATAACATGTAACATTAGATACAAAAGGGTCATAAGTCAGTTATACACCAGATCAGAATTTAATATTACATTCCGTTACATATTTTCAGAAGGAAAATGAGTTTGGGCCTTACGAGCTATTTTTCTCTTGTTAGAAGTCTGCTCATGCATTCTAAATTGTCCGAATAATACACTGATGTTCAAAATTAAGGTAAATTTCATATTTTATCAAATTTTATGAAAAGATTGGAACGAAATTTTAAAGTACTGCTCCGAAACAAAGATGCATCTCTTGTGTTTCGAATACTTAAGCGTATACTTGTAAGTAGGCAGATCTAGACAAAAAAAAAAACAGGATTTATAAACACACGTGCCAAAAGCCACACTTCGTTTCCCAATCCACCTCGCCATACTTTCATATGGAGAGAACCAGCAACCCAGTATCTGCATTCCAATGTCCGAGAAATCAATTATTATGACAATGGGGCTTGATAGTCAGGGCAGGCATCAAGTTGAATGACCGCACACACTCTTCCATGTCTTTGAAAAAGGCAATGCGACTTCTGTGGGCTATAAGGATGAGGTCATGGAGTTCTATTTTCGTCTTTTCACGGATGCAGTTGGCTCTGGTTTCATTTTAATTGATGATAACGTGAGACCACGTAAAGCTCAGCTGGTTGGCGAATCTGTAGTAAGTGAGGATATTCGCCTAATAAAGTTGCCAGCCAACTCTCCAAACCTTAAGCCAATAAATAGAGCATGCCTTAGACACTCTGGGTAAGGCAATTGTGCAACACGCTACCCACCTTCGAGAACCCTCCAATGTCTGAAAGCAGCTTTTTTGAACGAGTGAGAGCAGTTGCACAGAAACTCATAAATTCCTTAATTTTCAGCATAAAATCACGGTGTGGAGCCTGTATATCTGTAAGAGGGGACCATATACCTCTTATTAATCATTTTTTTTTCTCAATTCTGTTGCTACTACTTTTTACTTTCCATTCCTATGAATGTTTTTCTCGATCATATGTGTGTATTATAATTGTTGTGTGAAAGGTTATTTTGTTTTAAATTTGTTTGCATTGTATCAAACCTATGTACATAACAATACCAATGAAGTTTAACAAATAAAAAAGATATATATAATCATGATGTTTATAATACAATAATATGCCACAGGAATTGAGGCACGTTAATTGATTTAAAAAAACTTCACATTGATTGTATTTTAAACACTCATTGAAAATCATATAAAGTGATATTCTATTTATATGATCAGTAAGTTTTAAAAAAATTCTTTTAAAAATTAAATTTACTTCCATGAACTTTGCAATAACTATACTTCAGAAAAAACTATCTTTATAAAAACATGTCCTGCCAGATTCATATTTAACTTTTACACTTTTGAATATGCTTTCGAATATGAAAGTAAATAGAAAATGTAGCCATCAATGGTAAACATTCTATTTCAAGGACCAGTTTCCTTTTTCCCGAATGGCATATGAATGAAATGCATCCACTCCCGTAGATATCCCTTTTTTGTCGTTTTTGGCTGGAATGTTTTAAACTGATATTTTGTTCAATTCTTTAGAAATCGAAATGTTACCGAAGAACAAAATTCTATTACTCATTACCTTCGTTGCATTAAAATTCCGATTTTTTTAAAGCATATAATTAATTAATTCTTTTTCTATTTAAGTTACCTTTCTCAAATCGAAGAAGTGAATGTAGAAGCAATTTAAAATGAAAATAAACTAAAAAAGGGTTTTATACTGTGCTCTAAATTTTAAAATATTTTAAAGTTTTTCTTAAAAATGAGACTATGGAGCATTATTTATATATAAGTTATGTATTTATAATATACTATATTTTGTGGTCCCTGCATAATTTTAAAACTTTGATAGAATATATGACATAATATTAACGATGCGTTATTGTAACTGTTATATTTTGCTAGTAAAATATCTTAATGTTCTCTGTTACATCGTTATTATTATCCGCATTCAAAGAAAAAATAAGTTTTGTTATTAAAACTCAAATTTAGAGCTTAATTAGCTTTCTAATGTTTAAAATCACTCAAACCTTGAAGAAAATGAGAAAGAAAATCTGAATTTGAAAACTAATTAAAACCTGTGAGTTTGAAACACCACTTCTTTGTAATAAAAGCTAATAGTACTAGTTATTATGCATTATCATTTTACAGTATGGATTGTAAGATATACTGGAAAAACTTTCCTGATTTAGGTATATATATGGTAGGGTAAAAAAGTTCCCGGAATAAGTCAATTACAAATTATTAGAAAATAGAACAATAATTTAATAATATTAGACTACAAAGTGATGTCTTTCTGCATCCACACAACTGTTTGAGCGTTCGTCTAACTGTTCTAACCATTCCTGGAATCCATTTTTTGAAAGGTAGCTTCACGCATTTTTCCTTGGCTTTTATCCAAGCGAAGTTTCTTCTTCCTTGGCAATGTTTTTGCTTTCCTTTCGCTTGAATGACGTTTTGTCTGAGGGTTGTTCAGAAAGCACCATGACTCATGAGCTGTTTCGATTTTTTTCAAGAAGCTATCCTCTTCATCAGCTATATCAATCAAATTCTTGGACATGTTCACTCTCTCATTTCCTTTTGTTCAGGTTGTGGAGGATAAAACCCGTGACCTATGGATTCATAGCCGAGTAACACATGAGACCACTAGACAAAAGTGATCACTCTTGTATGGAGGTTGTTACTGGATTATGAAGATACCATTTCTAAAGTACTCACCCACCAGTGAGTCGGTGGAAAGGCGAATGAACGATGTATTTGTTATGGCGAGCGTATGAGTTGTTGCTGTTAACTGGTGGTGTTGCGTCAAGTGGGTCTGACGACTTTGATTGCTCTTGGTGCGGATAGATGGCGCAACGACAGATCAGAAGGATTTGCGTTTTTCTTTTCATCCAAGGTCACCAATGTGGATGATAGAACCCGCGACCTTTGGATTCATAACCGAGTAACATGACCACTAGACAAAAGTGATCACTCTTGTCCGGAGGTTGATAGTGGCTTATGAAGATACCACTGCTACAAAGTGATAATATTTTTGGAGCCATGTACAAACAAGATGTCGTTCATTTTCAAATCATCATGCATGCTGTCATATGAAATTCCAAGTTAAGAGGCAATAGCATCAATGGTTATTCGTCTGTCCGCACATGCGATTTCTCGGACATCTTTACATTATCCTCTGTTGTAGTAGTAGAGGGGCACCCAGTCGTCATGTCGGTTATCGATGTTTGTGTGACCTTCACGAAAACCCTTATGCCCTATCTTTTCCGTATGCTGATTTCAGCATCTCAAGTGTCTCAGCAGGTGATTTCTCGAGAAAAGTGCAGAATTTGATGTTTGCACGCTGCTCCAAGAACCACATTCCAAAATCTGACGAATGGAAAATCGCTTTGTCAGAAATGTTCTGCAGCTAACGCCGACAATACCAGATATGAATTCCAGATGGCTGTGTGTTTTCTTTATTAGTGCTGCCATCCTCCAAAAGAGATATTTCCCCTCAAATGTACACCTGTGTGAATGTAGTTGACCATTCCAGGAACTTTTTGACTCTAGTAGAATGCATTAAATCTATTTGTGACATTAATTAATTTCACCAGATTCTTGTGAAATTTTGGTGCTAAAAGGTATATGTGAATATTTAATGCTGTTCCCATAAGTGAGCTTTTTACAAAATCCTAATAATCGGTTATTAACCTCTTTGGTACCAAACTTATTTAATTCATATGCAAAATACTCTTCTAAATATTGACAATATTTTCATTTATTGACAATATAAAACCACATTCTGTATATATATATACATGTAAGCAATGAATTTCAAATTTAATATTTGAATTACCACGTTTTTGTTAACAATTTAAAACTGTTCTAAAGAAAATCGATCAAACTTTTTTTTCCTTCCAAAAAAAGGGAAAATTCCATTCCACATCCAAAGAATTTACCTGTTTTTAATTTTATGAAGCACTGCTGAATTTTCAAAAAAAATGCTTGGAATTATACATTTTTCAAGACACTTTCATTAAACATTAGTTTTTTCCTTCCCATGGCATTAATTTTACTCGAGGGCAAATTTATTTTAATTCAGCCTATGCAAATACTTCTGACTCGGAGGTTATCTATTTTTTAATGACGTCATGAAAAAAGTCTTCATAGAAATAAAAAGGTACAAGTTCCAAAGTATAGGGGGGGGGGGAGGACATACCAGTTTTCTCTGATCAAACAAATCAACAGGATAGAAAAAAAAGGACGAACGAGAAAAAAACCACTATTTTCCATATATTACTATGCATAAAAAAACCGTTTTCTTTCTTTTTTCACGTGTAAAAAAATCATTTTAATTCTATAAGTTTTATGTTTGAATTGTGTATTTTACTTTGATTTAAAAATACGTCGTTTCGTATTTTAAGGTTTCGGAAGTACAGATTTTGATTGAAACATTTGTTTGCATAACTAAACATTTTTATGTTTGATTTGTTTTTCTGTTTGAATGTCTCCTTATTTGCCTAACGAGTCGCAAAAGAAGAAAAGTGATGCCATCATCCTAGTTTAACCACACTTTTTCGGTCCTGAATCTGACATTACATTTTAACTTGCCAAGCTCCATTTTTAATTTTTATTTTTGTATTTTCTACTTCCTTTAACATATTTATTTTGGCGCGTTTTGTATGTTTCTATTTTTTCTTTTATTATTTATTTTCTCATATTCTTCGGTGCACTTTATCAAGACTCCCTTCCAGTAGACATTTGTTAATCCTGTAGAATTTCACTCCAGATAGACTATTGAATGTATTTGAAAGTCATAAAGTGCATTCTAAACAATAAAACAAAAAAAGTTTGGAAAAATTTGCGTTTTTTAAATATTTTTGAAAAAAAAATTTAATCTGAAATCTTCCATAAGAAGCACTAAAACAGACGTGAAGTGTTTTCAAAAATCAAAGAAAAATGCCATTACTCTTAAATTTTCACTGTTGGATTCTTTTTTAATGCACTTCGCTACATTTAAATAAATGTAGAAGTTTAGATTTGAAATGGAAATAAATAAATTTTATAGGCTTAACATTGCGCTCTTGATTTCAAAATAGATGGGAGACGACATTTTTGATTGAAAAAAATTCTTAGCTATGTTCTTGAATATTTTGATTTTATTACACAGAATTCTATAATTTTAAGTTATTAAAATATTCTCGTGCATTAATTTCAAATACATAACAACTGTATTTAAAAAATTTAAAACAGCCATGCTTACAACTAATTTTATGTAGTTGGGATACACTTCTAATGTTATAAGACAAAATATTTTGCTAATTTTGGATTCTGGCGACTTTGGATAAAATTATGTGAAAAATTTCGATATTTCAACTATAACAAAATCAATTATATATGCATTGTGATGAGAGATTAAATGCCATGTGTCATGTAACTGAATAATTTGTTTCCAGAGTTATTGAACCTTACAATAATGTTATTAATGTTTCGAATGTTTTATTAACAAATAATGGCAATTAATAATACAAAATATATCAAGACGGAAAAAAATTTGTCGATATATTTACTAAGAATTTCCGAGATACAGATTATGATATTATCCAAAATACTCAATATCATGAACAATAAAAATTACGGAAAATAGTATTCAAAGTTTGCATTACAAATCACACACACACATACATTATTCTCTATATAAAACTGATATTATATATAAAACCACAATACTCTGAGTAATATTACACTATCATAAATAAGTCATCATATATTACAAATTTATCCAAAACGATGCAGAAAACCCAAAATAATTATCAATAATATCACACACACATTTCGGACACTTAGTGCAATTTCTTGTATAGTTGAGAGAAATTAAGTATAGGTATATTCTGCACGTTAGAAGAACACAATGCCTTTGATCAAATAAAATTGTTCTATACATATGACTGCAAGCAAGCTGAAGAAATAATAATTGTAAAGAGTTGCATATCTTTTGTTTTCAAATTACAAATATTATCTCACTCAATATATTTTTAATTATTTCCAAATACTATAATTTTAAATTGATTCTACGAAGTCACAATCACTTTTTTTTATTTCTAATTGGGCCTAAGATTGGTGTTTTACCATTTCAGATCTAGTACATTCCCCTGGAGCTGGTATCTCTTTTTAGTGCGGTACCCTATAGGCGGATACCAATCACCGCAGGTAATTTTGACACCCAGTTTCCTCCACAAAGGAAGGCACCTGAACTCTGACGATGCGAGACCGTACTTAAGAATTTAATTTTGCAGCGAGAACCGAAGCCAAACAGGTACTCAAGGGATGTTTTACCTACCACATAATCATGCGACATGGCCGCTGACGATTTTCTGCATCATGAAAACTCACCCACTTGTGTCGGGGGGAAACCCGCAACCGTAGATGTACAAGATCAGCGACAAACCAACTACTCCACCTAGATGGCGCTCTAATTAATATAGTATGACTAAAAGGTATTTTATCCAGATAAGTGTAAATGACATTTTGGGCACGAATTTATTCGCAAATCAATTAAAGTTACAATCTAAAAAGTATAAAACCACGATAAATAATAGTTCATTTTTTAAAGTTGAGGGGGGAGGGAACAAAATAAACGCTACACGCTGTGTGTTAAGAGATTGTAAAAGAATTAATATCAATATTTAAATGCAACTACTACTTGACTTATAATTTCTACTTATGTTTATGTTTCACTTTTTCTTTTCTGTGTATGGCAACGTTGTTCAAATAAGTTTTTCGATAGTTATTTTGTGTTTCCATTAGTAAGATGTAAGAAATGCTAAAGTTTAAGCTGATTTCAAAGGAATAAATTGTTGTAAATAAACATTATTATTTTGCATTCACTTGGGGAACTTGCAGTTCATTTAAGTGATTTCCACGGTTTCCGTTCGCCCATCCGGTATAGTGGTTAGCGACGCTGAATGCTGTGCCGTTGGGACCGGGTTCGAATCCCGGAGAAGACATGGATGTTTGTAAATGTATAGTGCCGTCGCGGCATGGGGGTACTTTAAATAGCCGTCGAGCCGCAAGTCCTCTCGTGAGGTTGGTGGAAGGCCCCAGACCACCCCCGGGGTGTTCTCCCTCTAAATTGGGGTGAAACCGAGCTAAATCGTTCTGTCACCTGTATGGTGCTCAAAGCTATGGCTAACGACAGGCGTCACTTAACCCTTTACCATGATGAACTTCGTGGGCCTTGATCTGGTCTTTGCCGATCAGGTGGCATTAGTAACAACAACACAGTTTCCAAAACATTTACTTTTTTGCTGTTACTTACACGCTGCTTACTCGCGTGTGAATAAGTATATACTCGTAATTAAGGATTAACGAGACTAAAATGCAATCAGAGTACATTCTATTTATGAAAATTATGAAATTAATAAGAAAAAATCACATATACTTTTATCGAAAATCTTTATCTACTTACGTACAATCGCAACCTACTTGCGACATTATATGAAACGAAGCACATGACTCCCAAATTCAGTGCATACGACACATACGAAATCAGGGTTGTCAACTTGGCGAGTTATCTGGAACGTTGGCGATTGTTGCCATAATACGTAAGTCTCTCTTTTTTAAACAGTTTTTATAGAAAATGTTTTGATTATTAATTAAATAGACTGTAACGAAATTATTTTAGAACTCTCTTTAGTTTAAAATTAATTCATTTTATTAATACAGCTTCCCACAGGAATCCTTTCAAGCAGACTAAACACTCAACAAAAAGCATTAGAGTTCAGGCAAAACATTGAATTATAGGTGAAATGTAAACAATTTTTAAAACTCCTTTAAAGCATCTAAGGAAAAACTAATCAAATTACATCAGTAAAGTACATTACCAAAATAAACTACACATGTTGATCGAGGAAATGTAAAAAAAAAATAATGTTTTATTAAAATATAAAAATTTTAGAGCTGATCGAATAAATATTATAAGAAACGTGATATATTTATGAGGATATTATTGAAATAACAGGCCATAAAACTCAATAAATATTCATACAGTAAGAATTATTTTATTCCATTCCCTAAAAAATAACATAAATATCAAGTTCAAAAAGTTTCACAGAAATACATTCATAATATTTTGAGTTATGACTCGTCATGATAGATATTATTGAACTATTAAAATTCCCGCTTCTGATGAAGATCCACTTTCGGTTTTTCAAATTTTATGTAATTCATTGTAACTCGGCCTCAGACATATAATGCAAAAAAATTTAAGCAATATATGTTTTATAAAGCCAAGAAATTGCTTTACTCAAAAAAAAAAATTTAAAAATGACAAAATGTATGTTTTGACCGAAATTATTCGGATTCTTTAAAAGTTTTAGGTATAAATTATTCACAATTGTAAAATAAAGAAATAAATGTTCTAAAACTTGTACAAGCCTTTACATGTATAATACTTTTTATCTCTTCAGAAATATTAATTAATTTTGTAATTTATTATCTCAATTTTTTCTCATCTATTTATTTACTTATTTTTATCAAACAACCAAATCGCATCTTCTGAATTCCTTAATATTCTCCTATTTTTAAAACATAATGATTTGTAAAATAGCATTCCATCTCCTTATTCACTCATTCCCTTTTAAAATTTCAAAACTTTTCTGAAAGACCAAATAGAAAATACTCCATTTCCAACCACGCTATTTGCAAAGCCATGAATAAACAACCGAATGCTGTCATGTTTTATTCTACGGCATCGAAGAGATTTTTCTTCAAACACGTTGCCAACACTGAATGCTTTATCTTAAAACCAATTCTGGGTTGAATTTCTGGGAATGGAGCCACCTGAAAAGGAACCGGTGAAAACTGTATTAATCATTTCCACAGGTTATGGCATTGCGTGTTAGAGAGGTGAAACGTATTTTCTATATCTTGTAATTTGTTCCTCCTTCAAGCAAACTCGTAGAATAATTTTGCATCGGCATTAATGATTGTATTCCATTTTTTTTTCTGATGATCGTTTGTAATGCATTGTTTGAAATTCGCACCCTTGAGATATTAATTATAAAAGCAATTAGGAAAATAAAGCTTCAAGAGAGATGAACTGACACTGAAAATAATTTATTCTGAGCTTGTTATGTTTCTTTTATTCATGGAATATATAATTTTTTAGATATTGTACTACTTTAAATATCGTGTACTTCAGACATTAAATTAGATTAAAAGTTATTTGTGTTATACTTTATGAAAATATTTAGTCAGAATTGATGAAAAAATTTCTAAAAGAAATCTTAATTGAGAAATTTTATATTTTATATTTCTTTGAAGTTTCTTTTTCGTTTGCACTATTCGAATCGTTTTTAGAAATTTACTTTTGTTCTTCTCTGCTCTTGTTCGTTGTGGAAGGTTTTCGTTTAGTATACTACTTTGGAATATTTACTGTAAAAAACTAATTTGCACAGCAACGGAATTAATTCTACAGAGGATTTATTTTGTTTTATAGTTAGTTCTTTCAATTTTGTTTTCTTGTGTTTATTTTTTGTTATTTTTTCCGCCATTACTCTGGTATACATTTAAGATATTACTTATGCGCAATGGGCTAATATATAGATAGTACTTATGCATGAATTACTAAAGGAATTCAATGGGTAAAAAAGTACAGAAGAAAAAATAAATTTATCTTCGAAATCGTAAAAATTCTATTTCTTTTGAAATAAATTACAAAGTGAAATTTTTTTTTCATGTGTTTTATAGTTGGATATATTTCCGGATTTTTTTTAATTATTCAATTTTCCAATACTAACTATTTTCCATGTTATCTCAAAATATTTAGTAAAACAAAATAATTTCTTATTTTTTTAATTAGTTTTTCTATTTCTTAGTTGTTGAACTTTTTATTTTGGATTATACATTTAATTCCCGGTCGTTAATCACTGTTTTTAAATGAAAGACATAAAGTCTTTCATGTTTAGAAAAAATAAATATAACCACCGATATATGTATATAAAAGAAAAAAGTTTAATGTTTCAAAAGAGAGAAGATAGCAAAAGTACAAAATTCTCTCTAAGTTTGATTACGAGTATTATTTTCATTTACTAAAAAAAATGTTGACACAAATGGTTGAAAAAACAACGAAATATAACTTGCACGATATTTTTTTTTTGTTGGAGCCAACTAAATATTTGTGAAAGTTATATTACTGATTAAAATATATGCTTACACATTAAATAAATAAGTAGAGTAACAATTTGTCGAGTATTTTTGAAGTATCGGTTCACACTATTATTTCCAGTAAATTGAAACGTTGAATCAATGTATTAGAGCAACGTGTTATTTATAATTTGAAAACAGCAAGAAAAAAACCCCTAAAAATGTGTAAAGTAAATTGTACATCTCAAACGACTCTAAATATAATGTGAACAAATGGAAACCATTTCAGAGTAAACTTGTAAATATGGTAATTTGGTAATATTTTTTTAAATTTCCATAGCAGTTTTTTAGTAATTTTTTCAAAAAAATAAGCAATAAAATTATTTTAAGGAAAATCAGATAATTTTCATAAAGAAGCATTATTAACCTTGCAAAACTGCATGCAATGTATACATGCAAGCAATTTATTTTGACTGATTTCCAACTTTAAAAGTATTTCATTTCACATTTAATATTTCAATGAAAAATTTTAGTTAACACTTTAAGATTTGTTGCCTTAGGAACGTTGTTCGATGAAAATCTGAGGAAGATGGATTTAATTTTTTTCCGTACAAACAAAAAATGGAAAATTCCATTTCCCATCCAAAAAATTTACCTGTTTTTAATTTTATGAAGCACTGCTGAACATTTTCCAAAAATAATACACATAATAATACGTTTTTTAAAACTCTTTCATTAAAAATTAGTTTTTTTTCCTTCACATGGCATTAATTTTGCATGAGGGCACTTTTATTTTAATCTATCCTATGCAAATACCGATACGGAGTTTATCTATTTTTTTTTAACGACGTCGTGAAAAAACTTTTATCGAAATAAAAAGTTGCAAATTTCAAAGTAAAAAAAAAGATTAAAGTTTTCCTTAATCAAACAAGATAGGGAAAAAAGAGAAGGAGGGGAAAAAGAACATTGCCATAAAAAAAATACAGCTGTCCCAAAATAATACTATGCATTAAAAATTTCACTTCATTTCTTGTCAGGGGTAAAAAGAATCTATTGTAATTCTTTAAATTTTACATCTGAATTATGTTTTTCACTTTGATTTTAAAAATACGTCCCTCCGTGCTTTAAGATTTCTAAAATATAAATTCTGCTTGAAATATACGTTTTTATAACCGATCATTTTCATTTTGGGTTTGTTTTTCTCGTTGGATATCCCTTGTTTGCCTTATGAGTCGCAAAGAAAAAAGGTTGGTACCATCGATTTAGCTCAACCGCACTTTTTCGGTCCGAAGTCTGAAATTCTAATTTACCTTGCTAGGCTCCATTTTTAATTTCTGTTTCTGTGAATTTTCTACTTCCTTTTTATACATTTATCTCGATACATTGTTGGATGTTTTTATAATTGGTTTCATTCTATTATTTTTCCTCATTCTTAAACGTTCTTTATCAAGACTCAGATCTAGCTGCCATTTGGTTAATCCTATAGAATTTCAATTTTTCTACCTCAGATAGACTTTTGAATATATTTGAACGCCATAAAGAGTATCTGAAAGAACAAGAAAAAGCAGTTTTGGGAAAATTACATTCCTTTTGCTATTTCTGAAAATATTTTTTTAAAAACTGAATTCTCTCATAAGAAGTACTAAAACAGATGTGAAGTATTTTCAAAAAAAAAAAAAAAAAAAAAACGGGAAAAGATGCTATTACACAAAAACTTCCCTGTTCGATTCTTTTTTGATGCACTTCTCTACATTTAAATAAATGCAGTAGTTTAGACTTAAAATGAAAAGAAATAAATTTTATAGGCTTAACATTGAGCTCTCGATTTCAAAATAGTTGAGAAACGACCATTTTGATTGAAAAAAATTCTTAGCTACGTTCTGGAATTTTTAATTTTATTACATGGAGTTCTGTTATTTTAAATTATTGATATTTTCTCTTAAATTGATTTCACAAACGTTTGATATTTATGAAACAACTGTGTATTTAAAATATCAAAAACTGCAGCGCTCTCAACTAATTTTATTTAATTAGGATATAGTTCGAATGTTATAAGACTAAAAATTTTGCAACTTATAGATTCTGGGGATATTGGATAAAATTGCTTAAAAAAATTTCACATATTTCAACTAGAATAATATCAATTATATATACATTGTGATGAGAGACATTAAACAACATGTGTCATAAAACAGTATAACTCCAGAATTTTATTGTATCTTATCTTTAAGTTATTAATATCGTGGATGTTTTATTAACAAATAACTGAACTGAACTAAGTTGCGCAACAGCCCATGAGGGCTAAGGTCTACTGTGCATATCTCAGTTATGTGACCTTAGGCGCTGGGATGCATGTGCAGATGTTCCGGTCAAGTGGTCAGTCTTGTGCGAAACTCCCAGTGTTCAATTCCCAAGCACACAAGCTTGGTGCCCATCCCGGGATTCGAACCCCTGACCTGTGGTGTAGAATCACGATACACTACCACTCAGCCACTGGACTTCTATTCCCAAATATAGGCAATTAATAATGCAAAACAAATTAACACTGAATAATTGAAATATTTAATAAGAATTTTCGAGATTCAAAATATGAACTTATCCAAAATATTTTATACAACAAATAATAGATATTAAGATGGAAAATTGTAGCCAAAATCTACATTACAAATCATGACGTATTCTATATGCAAAACTTTTATTTTTTATATGTAAAACTCTTATGCTAAGTAATATTACACGTTGATAAATACACAAATATTAAAAATTTATCCGCAGAAAACCCAAAATAGTTATCAATAACATCATTTCCGATACTTACTCCAATTTTTTGTGTATTTCAGAGAAATTAAGTATATATATTCTGTCTGTAGAAGCACACACAATGTTTTTCTAACAAATAAATTGGCTCTATAAATATAACTGCAAGCAAACAGAAGAAATATAATTGTAAAGAGCTACTGCAGATTCGTTTCACCCTACTGTTTTTTAGACCTGTTTTGAACTGATTATTGTATATAGAGAGATAGTTCCGTAAATTTTTAATATTGTATATAGAGAGATTGTTCAGTAAATTTAATATTGTATATAGAGAGATTGTTCATTAAATTGAATATAGAGAGATTGTTCAATAAATTCAATATTGTATATAAAGATTTAATATTAACGTATTACATATTACGGGCGTTATAAATTTTTAAAAAAAATCTTTTTTATCAGCTGTTATATCTACAGACTTAAAATTAAACAAACATGGTT
Source organism: Trichonephila inaurata madagascariensis (assembly GCA_019973955.1). Classification (NCBI taxonomy): domain Eukaryota; kingdom Metazoa; phylum Arthropoda; class Arachnida; order Araneae; family Nephilidae; genus Trichonephila; species Trichonephila inaurata. Next base: position 81,602 of record BMAV01010909.1, read on the forward strand.
TTTTATTTAGCTGAGATATGCAAAAAGCTTCTTTTTGTTTAATTTACGATTCCCGTAAAATTAACTCATTAAAAACTCCTTTATCCTTCAGTCTGTATTGTTTAATTTTTCAATTCACCCGTGCGAAGAACGGGTATACCAGCTAGTAACAAATATCTTGACTCTCGATGCAATTTTTATTATTTCCAAACACTGTAATTTTAAATTGATTCTGCGATGTCACAATCAATTAACAGCATGACTAAAAGATATTTAATCTAAATAAATGTAAACGAGATTTTGCACGAATTTATTCGAAAACCAATTAATAATACAACTGAATAAGTATAAAACTACGATAAATAATAATTCACTTTATAAAATTGATGTCATCGGGACCAAATAAATATTATACACTACTTACGCACGTCTTCATATTTATATATTTAAGGATTAACTAGTTTAAGATGCAGTCAAAACGGATTATAAACAAGAAAATTATCAAACTAGTAAGAAAATGTCCCACATATATTTTTATCGAAGTTTTTTTTACACAGTTTTTATAGAAAATATTTTGGTTTTTATTTAAATGGACTGCAATGAAATTATTTTAGAATTCTTTTTAGTTTAAAATCGATTCATTTTTTTAATACACATAAAGTCTTTCCTCATGAAGCCTTTTAAACAAACAAAACTCTTAACAAAAAACCCTAGAGTTGAGTCAACATTATGCGTTGCCACATATTATAATTTTAACAATTTATAACAATTACATTCCTACGTGATAATACTCGTATTAGAACATAACAGATCGCCAAGCTATAGCTTCAACATTCCGAAATAGTTGTTTACAAGGGCAGTAAGGAATGAAAAATATATTAATATACTGAAATGATGCCATTTTTGTATAGAAATGATAATTAAATTTTCAAATTTAAACAATACTTTTTAAACGTAACCTTAAACTAATAAAAATCTAATTTTATTTAAAACACGTTCAGCAACTACCACTAAAAGAAATATGCCATTATTTAAAGTATAAGAACACCCTTAAAGTACTTTTTTAACAATAACACACTTAAATATTAGAAATACTTTTTTTAAACATCAATATCGATAAATACTAATATATTTAATTACAACAATAATTAAAATGAATTCTCTAAATTTTACCAAAACTCCAATTACAAATGAAATTTCAGGAATTTCTTAAATATTCTTTAAAGCAGTTTGTCAAAAAAAGTAATAAATTTAAATTCACAAATCACAGGCATTTCTCTAAGAACGTAATAAAATTTTAATATTTTATTTAAATATTGTTACGATGATCGGGGCTCGAGAATTTTATGCAAATCAGTCTCAAAGAAAAAAAAACAGTTATTTAAGAGCGATGAGAACTTATTGTCAAAAATTCTATTCTCGAAATACAGGATTCAGCAGCAATATTCACAGAATAAATCTCAGAAGATCTACACACCTTCAACAGCACTCAGACACAGTTAACAGTGTCTAAAATACAAGTATGTAAAAGATTATTCACAAGCATAGCCGAGATAATCGGTAATCATGATCAAGACAAGTTTATTACTCGCTAGTTAAAACAATACTGACTCGTTTCGGCGACCATCTCTCTATTTATAGCCCGGCGGAACCTTCGAGAAAAATCCCTTTGCATCATAGATCGAGAAGTTAGTGGATCTCTCCACTAATTTCTAGAAGAATTCATAAGGTCCCAAACTCGCCAAAATAGTCACCAATATGGTCGCCAAGTTGCCAAAATGGTTACCAAAGTCATCAGCTTGGTAGCCTAAAATAATGCCAACTTGGCTCTATCACCAATATTTCGTTAAGTTCCCATGAATCACCATTATAACTCACCATATTAACGTCGCACTGTTCAGCTACACGAGGGCTTTCGGCGACGGACCACGTAATTCTGAACCATGGTCAAGTGAAGTGGACGACACCTAAGCTGGCACCCTCCCCCTCTCCTAACTACCGCACCACACCAACGGGAGGACGTTTCAACTCTCGACAGATTTAACGTGCATCGCTCCCCTACACGGCGGCTCGTTAGTGGTACTGGGTTCGAACTCATGACAAGGAGAGCCACGATCCGATAGCTTGACTACTCGGCTACCACGGCCATTATAACGTGAGGGACGGCGTTGCTTGTAAATATTACAATAAATAAAACATAGAGTAATATAAATGAATTACACATTCAAATACTTATTATGTATACTATTTACACAAAATTCGTAGCAATATGAAAATTTTAGAGCTAATTAAATAAATATTATAAGAAATGTGACATATTTATGAGACCATTGTTAAAATACCAGACTACAGCTCAAAGAATATTGATACAGTAAGAATTATTTGAGTATATTCCCTATAAAGTAATACACAAATATCAAGTTTAAATCATTTCATAGAATTACATTAATAAAATGGTGAGTTATCAGACTCGCCATGATAGATTTTGAACAATTTAAATGAACAATTCTGGTAGATTAAAAATTGATAGAACTCTTTGAATGGAAAATTTGGTTTATTTCTTCAGAACTATTAATAAATCTTTATTTTTCATATATTAATATTTGTTTCGTATATTTATTGATTTATTTTAACCAATTAACCAAATCTCATCTTCTGAATTCTTTAAAATTCCTCCTCGTTTCAAAAGAGCATGATTTGTAACATTGCATTCCCTCTCCTTATTCATTCATTCCCTTTTAAAATTTCAAATCTTTTTTGATGGACCAAATAGAAAAGACTCCATTTCCAACCATGCTATTTGTAAACTCATGAATAAACAACCCAATGCTTCCATGTTTTATTCAATGGCATCAAAGATATTTCTTCAACTACGTTGCCAAGGCTGAATGCTTTATCCTAAAACCAATTCTGGGTTGAATTTCTGGGAATGGAACCACCTGAAAACGAACCGGTGAAAACTGTATTAATCATTTCTACAGGTTATGGCATTGCGTGGAAGAGAGATGAAACGCGTATTTTCTAAATCTTGTAATTTGTCTTCCACCAAACAAACTCGTAGAATAATTTTGCATCGGCATTAATGATTGTATTCCATTTTTTCTGATGATCGTTTACAATGTATTGTTTAAAATTCGTACCCATGAGATATTTGTTATAAAAGCAGTTAAGAAAATAAAGCTTCAAGTTGGATGGATTGAAACTGAAAATAATTTATACTGAACTTTTTGTTATGCTCCTTTTCTTCACAGAATAATTTTTTAGGTGTTGTACTAATTTAAATCTCGTGTACTTCAGACATTAAATTAGATTTAAAGTTATTTGTGTTATAATTAATGAAAATATTTAATCAGTTGATAAGAAAATCATTAAAAGAAACTTCAATCGAGAAATTTCGTATTTTATCGTTCCTAAGATTTCTTTCACATGTTCCATCTGAATTATTTTTCAAAATTTGTAATATACATTCTTTGTTCTTGTTTGTTTGAATATTTTCTCTCAGAATATTTATCGTGGAAACAATTTTAAAAGCAAAAGAGTTAGTTCTAAGTAGGATTTATTTTATTTTATTGTTTGCTCCTCCATTTTTTTTGTTGCTCCATTTTATTATTTATATACATGTCGTATATTGATGAAGCTTTATGAATTGAAATAGTGGATTAACAGCAATAGAAATTCAGTGGAGGAAAGAAGTATATATGAAGAATAAATTTATTTTAGAAATCGTAAAAATTCTGTATCCTTTGAAATAAGTTACAAAATGAAAATCACTTGCATGTGTATTACGAATAGATGTATCTTTTGATTTTGTGTGTTACTTGATTTTCGTATTTCTCGGGATTTTTATAGCGAATTAATGAAAGCAATTAGTTTTAGATTAATTTATTTCTCTATTTCTTATTTCATAAAACTACTTTATAGATATCGTATTTCATTTCTGATTGTTAATTACTAGTTTTAGATTAATGAAAAGAAGACTTTCAAGTTTGAATAAAGAAACTTGATAACCGAAATAAAAATAATGCAGTACTTCAAAACAAACGAGAAAATAGAAAAAAAAATACAGAATTCGAACTAAGATTGGCTAGTTTTTCTTCCAATTACTGTAAAAAAAAATGCTCAAAGAATGTTTGAAAGAAAAAAAATACAGCTCCCACGGTAATGTTTTTTTTTTCTCAGAACTAACTAAATATTTGTAAAAGTGATATTACTGACTACAATATACGCTTACATTAAATGTAAGTAGGCTATTAGAATTTATTAGCTTACAATACATGCTTAGATTGATTCTCCTTGGAAGATGTAAAGGTCAACACATATACGAAACATGATAACTTTCCAAGTGTGAGCCATTCAAGATGATACCCCGAAACCAGTTTCTGTAGATGCTGTTGGAGATGCTATTGTGTGTTCCCCGCTTTCCTCAGCAGTGGAAGTGACTAGATTCACAACTCAAACTAACTCTACCTTCATAAGTAAGCAATTCTTGGTCCTTTTTTCTAATTTGTCCGTCCACTTATTGTGTCCTTATGAACAGGCGTTAATGGTGTATACCATACCGGTTGTAGTATTAAATGACCGCAACTGTGTAGAGTCCGGTTCACATTAAAATGTGATACTTATGTTCCAGTAGTCTGTTGCATTTGTAGTGGAATTTCTCTCACTGTGTGCGTGTGCCCTTCTTATCTGCACGACAATATACTGGTCTTCTGCCACCATGAAGGAATACTGAATTTTCGGACAATTGTTCCTGTAAGGCACTCCAAGATCTTAAAATGATGCAGTGAGCCGCACTAGTCCCTCTTTGACCTTCCTTCGTCTTCCCAATGATTTGACTTGGCGTGGTGTGGAAGTTTGGAGAGGGGTTGCTCATCTGTCAACCTCATCATTTGAGGATCGAGGTCTGTCGCTAAACACCTTGGTGTAGCTTCTGATCGCACCGGTAATATTCAATCAATTTATCCTAATGATTCGACCTTGAAAATGTCACCTAGATGTCGTCTCTAGATGTCCCGCATTAGATATGTTGCGCCCTCTATCGCCCGCTAAGTGAAGCAACCTGTTGTAAGCAAAGGACTCAGAACTGTCGAAAGAAATAGAACTGAATTGACGTGAAACGAGACGAGATGTAACGAAGCGAGCAAGCGGAATGCGTTATGTTACGGCTTTTGTAGAAAATAGTTTTTAGTTTAGAAATTATATTGTAAATAAACATTACTTGTGTGTGTGTCTACCTAAAGAAACCTCTTTGCTGTCAAAACCATGAAGGCTTCTCATTTAATTAATAAAGATCACAGGGATCTCTAATAAGAACACCACAAGGTATATCACAGTAAGGCAGTAACTTCGCATCGTTTCAACCGATGTACGTTTATTTTATAACTCCGTAATAAATACATTAGATTTTCTTCTGATAGTAAACAATCAACACACACGTTGAATTCACAGCTACAAAAATTAAAAAATCTTACTAATATACAACACATCAATTCAAATCCATAGACACATTATTGCATACGGCAAACAAAATGGTGCGATGAATGCTGCGAAATATTTTACTCCAAAATTTCTTCAATGCATCGTTTTTGTAGAGTTATAGCTTCAAATAATTATCATAAGCTGTTACTTTTTTCTCGGGGTACATATTTTTGTCGTTAAAAATGACTATCACAAGAGTTGCAAAGTTCTTATTCGGCATAGTGAAGAAGCATTTGCTCTTTACCTGAAAACATCAACTTTTCAACCATAATATTTTATCAGCAAAACTTCTAAAATCTTTGCAAATTTACTATAACAATCTTTTTTTATATATTTCACATTAAGTAAATTGCAGAAAAAAATCTGAATTAATCTTATTATTTCTAATGACATACAAAAGGTACAACAATCTTTCAATACATGCTCTGATTCTTTTGCTTCACATATTTCTCATGCAATCCAGATTTTCATATGATCCTAAGTAATAGTTAAAAAAATTCATTCACAAATTTAATAGATATTGGAATTAAATAATTAATGAATAAAAGGCGAATTTGGAAGTGAATAAGAAATTTATGATAAAAAAAAGTTATAACTAATGAAACATTAAATATTGCCGAATTTTGTTAATAATTACTTAAATAAGTAAAATGCTAGCCATGAAAGTTTTTTGGCTTAACTATTATACCTTAGAGACAGGTATCTGTAAACTGTCTCCTCAATTAAGCCCTTCGGCAAGTTAAGTTTGAATTTCTGTTGATGTTAGAATCTATGTAGCTCAAGTTACAACCCCGAAATCATAAATTTTTATTAGATTATAAAATAATCTTATATTCTCATTAGTTTCTTTGAATTTGATCCTTTAAAAAACGTTAGAGTAAATATATTAAATTATAAGCGTTGTATATTCTGTGTGACAGTACTAAATGGAATTCACTTCAAATAAAAATGTCTTTTTTTTAAGAGTTTTAGTTGTTTTAAAACTAATCATTTATATTCGTATGAAAAATAAAAAAAAAAATAATAATAAAAAATGAGACAATTTCTTGGTCATAATGCAAATAAAGTTATATAAAATAAAATTCATGCGCTGCAACATATTTATTGCCATAAATGTCACTGAAAGGTTTGGTAGTTTTTACTTTTGCTTCTGACAGTTTAATAAGGTACAAGCTTCATGTTTGTGATGTCAAAACATATCTAAAGCGTGGGCTCGATATTACATTTTGTGATGTTATCGAAAATGCAATGTCATGTTTTTAGGTCCTATAACATGGTTGTGATAAACAAATAAGAGTATTACGTTAAAATTTCTGGTATTTGAAAAATAATTCAATTCAATAATTCAATAATTCAATAATAATATCATTTCCTTTTAAATTATCATTGAGAATCAAATGATTTTTAAAAAGACATTAAAGTTAAGGTAAAAATTGTGAGTATTTATAGTATATCGATCATTTACATTTACCTGTCATATGAGATATTTTACTCTGAAATCGTATTTTGTTATCACGTTACGTGTAATGATTTAACGTATTTTAAAATGTTTTAACTACAATAAATAACCATTTGAATTGGTTTTATGAACATGCAAAAAAGGTCAGATGTTTTCAATTATGTACATAACAACACTCTTTTTAATCGAACGCTTGTGTGGATAAAGATCTAACCGGTTAAATCAAATTACATAACATCCCATACGAATTCTCAATTCATAAGTCGAGCAAAAGTTCTTGAGCTTTTGTTTCATGGTTTAGCAATATTACATATTTTCGTGTTTCATTTATCTTTTTAAAGGAAAATTTTGAGCTCATATATGCTTACGTTATTTGCTTAAGACAATAACATTCAATACAACAAAATCGTTCAACAACAAATCCTTGCAGATTTGAGACAGACTTCAAATGGATATGGTTATTTCGACCAGCGGATGAATTAATGCAAATTATAACAGCACTTACAGGAAATTCAAATCAGTTACTTGTTTATAAAAATGAAATTGTATTTTATACACACAATAATATATGAAAAATTTAACCATTTCATATAAATTAATAAAAAATATGCATGTATTTAAAAGTTGTTAACATTTTATTTAAGAGAATTTTATCGAAATACATTGGAGGCCAAATTTCTGGACACGATATAAAATTGTTATGTTTTTCAAGTTTGTATGCTTATAAAAAATGTTACTTTGCACAAAATGCAAAGTCTTTATATCATTTTAAAGATAACTTAATATTAAATTCAATACCAAAATTAAAATATTTGCAACCCCAAAAAAGTTATGCTGCAATAACTATCTATATACATTAGATACTGATGATAGTAGTGAGTTATCAGTGCTTAGTGGGGTAACCTTTATTTTTTTTACAGCTTCACATCGATGTTTCATTGAGTTGAAAATAGTTTTAAGCTCTTTCTTTGTTATTACATGATGCCAAGAAACAATTACATCTTCAATTAATTCCTTTTTATTTCATGGATACCTCATTCGGACAAGAGTTTTCAAGTGGTGCCACAAGTTTTCGATAAAATTTCGATAAATAAAAAACTTTTCTCTATCCCTTCTCTATCTTCTGTCTCTTTGTCTTCTCTTGCCCCTCTCACATCTTTCTCATGGCCGTGAGTAGCCTGGTGGTTAGAGCATCGGATTCCAGACCGGAAGGGTTGGGTTCGAGGCCCGATGCCACAAAATACACACGGAGTACGTGCTCGTTAAATCAGTGGGTCTGAAAGTCTTGTGGGCTGAATCACGAGTACAGGGGGCTGGAAAATATTTCCCTTCCCTCCAGATCCATGCCTAAATTGTGGAGGTGGAGATAGGTGGTGTCGCCATCTATCGTAAAGAAGTTCAACCTGTCTCAGGCTCTGGCAACATTCATTCATTCCATTCGGGAAGGACACGGCAACAACAGCTACGAATCGTTTGTCCAATTAAAGTGTTCCTTTAATCACTGTAGTCTTTTTTAGTGCTGCTGTAAATTGAGATGAGACTTTTTCGTGGAATTCTACCTCTTAGTCTAACATCTGCTAATCTTCACCTGATTATTTTTTAACTGACAGAAACAACCGCATCATTCAAGTCCCTTCTGATGGCCGTTGATGACATTCTTCTATATTGGAGACACAGTATTTTTGTACTTCGGTCATGAACAGATGTAGTGCACCTTTTCGGTATTTTCCTGCTTTGTTTTTTATTAAATTTGTCTCCTGACATCTTAAATAAAACATTCAGTCTTCAGATGTAGCCACTGAACTAGCACCTATCTTGCAATTTTAACATAAAAAAGACCACTTTTAAGGCCGTATCACACGTACATTTTTGGTACAATTTTTTCAAGCAACTTTTCGTCCTACTGAGGGGAAAGGGTTGCCTTAAACAAAACGAGATGATCTGACGTCAGCCGCGCTTTATCTCCACATTGAAAAATTACTCGCCGATTTTTCTGCTTCAGAAAACGAACATCCAAAATTAGTTCTTTTATTTCGCTTGAGGCTTTTGTTGATGGGCGTAAACAGAAATTGAGCACCATCCTGTTTAAAATATTATACGCTGTTAAAATATTATACACCATTAAAATATTATACGGCATGTCTGATGTGTTGGACGAAAACGAAGCTGCCATCTTGTTTATGACGTGAGGCTCCGAAAAACCCCATTGGCTAGAACTTCAAGCAATTTTTATTTGGAACAATTTTTTGAGCTCACTAGCAAAAAGTTGTTCGAAAGCCGTTGCTCTAGCAACTGAGTAAAAATTGCACGAATTGGTCGAAAAATTGCTTGAAACGTGTACGTGTGATACGGCCTTTAGTCACACATCTCTTTCTAGGTGTCCAATCTAAAATTTTATTTAATGTCATTGCTTCTTGACTAAATTTTATTGTTGTCCTGACCAGGAAACAGTCCCGACCTCAATCCTATCGAAAACCTGTGGCCCCATTTGGAAACTCTTGTCCAAATGAGGTACCCATGAAATAAAAAGGAACTAATTGAGGATGTAATTGTTTCCTGGCATCATGTAATAACAAAGGAAGAGCTTCAAACTATTTTCCGCTTAATGAAAGATCTATGTGAAGCTGTAATAAAAAATAAAGGCTACCTAACTTCGCACTGTTAAAACACTGTTATCATCAGTATCTAATGTATATCGATAGTTATTGAAGCATACTTTTTTGCTTTGCAAATGTTTGAATGTTGTTTCTTGTATTGAATTAAGTATTAAATTCTCTTTAAAATGAAGTAAAAGACTTTGCATCTTGTGCAACACAACATTTTCTATAAGCATACAAACTTAAAAAAACCTAACAATTATAAAAAGTGTCCACAATTTTTTCCACAACTGTATAGTTCAATTGAAAATGGAACATTCTTTTTTTGTGTGTTGTCTTTAAAAAACAATACTCTTCAAATCTTTGTTATCTTTCTTTTATGAACGAGTAGTATTCAGATTACGTTTTAGCAGAAAAAAAAGGAGGGGGGTATGCATGATAAATAAAATGAGTAGAAAGCTTTTTTTCTCAATGGGGTTGCATTTTAGCAACTAAACCTTTGCAGACTCGGTAAATCCCTAAATTAAAGTACCATTTCATTGTGGCACCCTCTAGTGGTGTCGTTACCAAATTTGGATGCTTGAATTAATTTTTAATTCAAGCTCTCGTTCGATGCTAAATAATTATGCCGAACCAAAGCCAAATTGATAATCAAGATATCTTTTAAATGTGCCACATATAACCATATGCCTACATAATCGTGACTACTATTTTCACTTCCTGAAAATCTATCAACTCCAGCCGGGGTCGAACCTGCAACCTTAGACTTACGAAACGGGCATGCTACCTCTAAGCCACAGAAGCCGAGGAATGAAATGACAAAATTAAAAGAAAGTAATAAAATTTGTAATCTACTTATAATTCATTATTATTATGTTATAAAAGTCAAAAGTAAAAGTTGCTTTTGAGTATCATTTTGAAAACTCTATGGGAGAATAAAAGCAGGATTAAAAAAAAAAGAGAAAACCGCTGTATATGAAAAGAAATAAATGAAAAAAAGGAACGTAAAGAGCTTTTGCAATAAATTATAGTTAAAAAAAAACTAAAAAACGCGCTTTTATAGTGAATTGAACAAAAAAAGTAAAAGAATAATTTTTAAAATAAGAATAAAATGATTAACGAGAAAATTAATGTCATTGATATAAAAGCGAGGGGTGCTCTATATTAATTGTTATAATTTCTCACTAGTTCTGTTCTGAAATGCTAAGTTAGTGTAAAAATGCAGTACAAAGCACCCCACGTTTTTACCACAATGACATTAATTTTCTCGTTCGTCATTTTATTCTTATTTTAAGAATTATTCTTTTACATTTTTGTTCGATTCACTATAAAAACGTGTTTTTTAGTTGTTGTTTTTAACTATAATTTATATTTTTTCATTTTTTAGTTCAATCTACAATAAAAGCCTATTCTTTTAGTTTTTAAAACTATCATTTATTCTTTGTTGAATTTATCCTTGAGTTTGATATTTGGAGCCGGAATTATGTGGCTCCTGGAATTAGTCTTGCTCTTCAATGGATATTAATTAATGGGTCTGAAAGGTATTTATTCTCTCAGTTTACAGGTCCTCGGATGAGCCCCCTATAGTTGTATTTCAAAAATTCCGTCTCTATAGATACAGGTCTTAACTAATAAAAGTGTCAAGAAAAAATATTAAATATCAATCGTATTACCACCTTTTAAACGTATTGCGAAATGTTAATTCGTATCATCACTCTTAAACATATGGCTTTATCAAAATAAAAATAAAAAATATTTAGCAGTTAGAAAATAAATTTTTTTTATTCCCGTTCGCGGTCTTAGGGCTAAATCTGATTAGATAGATTTAGGCGCAAAATGTGGAATTAGTCGCCAAATCTAGAAATGGCATATGGAATTAGCCACTAAATCTGAAAATGGTTTATGCAATTACTCGCCAAATCAGGAAACGATTTAATGAATTAGTCGCCAAATCTAGAAATTCTTATATTCCTTAATTATTAAGATCCTAATCAGGACAATGAAACAAAATCATGAAATTATTGTATTGTCATTGGTCCTTGACAGGTGTGCGAAATTTCGGATAATCTGACCTTTAAAAGTGGGTAAAAATCGAGTTCAATTCCATTACATACCAGAGAAACTTATAAAAACGTGTTAAAAAAATGGTAGAAAATCAATAAAGAATTTACTACATCATGAAAGACGAAAACAACATTGTCAGGAAAAAAATTTCAGAAAATAATTATTGTGAATCAAAATGACACTTAGGTGAATGTTGTGAAAATTACACCCAGAAAAATCTCAGACTGCATTTATCATAAAAGTTTTATCACTTAGAAATATTACAGAAACCAACGATTTTTAAAAACACACAACTCACATAATCTCAGAAATATTATACCAAATCTGTTTCAACATAGCTAAAATTGGTTGTTTCACTTTAACACTTCTTTATACGTATAAAAACGATTTTTGAAAACCGCTTCACTATTATTTTTTCAGCAAAAAAGAAAAAAATTGCATTTCAGCAATGCGCTCTTTTATTTTGCTCAAGATTTATTAGTCAATTCCCATAAATTTTTCTAGATATTTGTGCTTCTGAAAATGTAAACGTGGCAATTTGCTTGAGTCGAAAGAAATAGATAGATTTCTTGCGTAATGCGATCATATAAAAATGGTTGCAAATTGAGCGGAAATGTTTCTCTCCATTTTCGCTGTGTTTCTTAATCGATGATTGCTAAATCTCTGAAAAATTCCAAATTTACCTTTATCTTAAGTATATTTATATTCCAAACCTTTACACAGTTACAATTTAGAGTATTAAGCAAATAGAGGCACTGTTTTAAAAACATTTTTTATTCGATTTTACATAATCCTATCACCCTATTTCTCCGAGACGATTTTACACAATGAATTCTTTTTTGATTCTTCAGAAAGTATTGGAAAAGAATTAGCAAAAGCCTTATTCTATTGAATTTCAATTTTTATTTTGTCATTTTGTTCATCAGTTCGTCTAATATCGATCCGAACTGAATGTTGATGGTTTTATAAAAACGACCTTCGTGTAACATTTAATTTTAAACTGCTCCTGAATATTTGTGGGTGCGTCCTAACTTTCTCTTCCTTCTCTTAAAAACTGCAATTCTTTCTCTCTTATAGTCCTAAGTATTCCATTTTTAAGCAAACTTGAAGTTTTATACTAAATCAGATGCTTTCAAAGCAGATCAATTGTAGATAGATCACTTAAGTCAGTGCTTCTCAAACTTTCACTATTGGCGACCCAATTTTCAATTATAATTTTTATCGCGCGCCTCCTTTATACAATAATAACGCGCTTTGGCGCTAAAGCTACAATACGATCTTAATTATAAACCGTACAAGATAAGTATTAAATTTTGTGTTTGTTACTTTTAAGTAATATTTATTTTAAGCAAATTACTTTTAAGTAATAGGATAGTTATTATTTTTCTTTTCTCTAATTTTGAAATTGGAACAGATTGATAAAATGATATTGAATTAAAAATTTATTTAATCCGTCATCTATTTTTAAAAGTATAAATGTCATTAGATAAAGTATGGTCTATGTTGCTCTCTATCATATCCATCACATTTGGCATTAATATTTAAAGCGAAAAGATTTCAAAATGTTTTAATTCGGGAGGCAGGCGCGCACTCAATACTAACGTTAACAGTCGCGCAAGGTGACTGAGTCACCCCAATGTTTGTTTGTTTTACGATTATTTGTATTGCACACGATAAAAATCACAATTTCAGTAAATAATGTAACTAAGAGAAAATATACTTACCTACTTTCAAGGACTTTTCATTTTTTTTTCTTTGATAATTTGAGAAAAAATCCATTAAAACTGAACTAAAATGTTTCAAAGGTAAATAAAGGATACAAACCACAGACACTTTTCGCTAACATTACAGGAATGATATTTGCAAGTAAAACCGTCATATAGTGTTCAAATTATTGTAGTTTTGCTGTCCTTCGACTTTGAGCCCCGCATGACCACTCTCGGGTTAAAAGTGTATTCAATACAAAGATATGGATGTTAGTTGTAAAGAAAGAATTGAGTAAAACACGTATTTCATCATGCTTTATATGTTTCAGAATACCTATAAAAATAAATCTTAGCCAATTAATCCTTCAAAGTGCTCTCTGTGCTTTTCCGAATATCATGTAAATCTTTCACATGGAAAAAAGCGCAACAGAAATAAATACATTATTTACAACTTCCCTAAATGAAAAACAAAAACATAATAGAAGGGACGGAACTAATCATACCAATAAGTTCTAAGGTCAAACGATGAAGACGATGATAACTGACGCAAATCTGCTTCCTGGGTGAAAAATGAATAAGTCTTCCTTTTCTTTCTACAGCTAATGACAGCATTTCAATAATAATGAAATTGATGAATTGGTTATCTTCCCAGAATTTTTCTCTGGATCTGAGTTTTGTTTTTTTCTGAAAGAGTAGAATTTTATGTTAGAAAACTTAATAAGAAAAATCTCTCATCGTGGGATTACAGCAAATCAAACAAAATGTATTTTTTTTTAATTTAGTTATAGAATCAGATAATTAATGAACGTATCAAAGTGGAAACTTTTATTTTTAATGAAGTAATAGCACCAGCTGATATATATATATAAATTATATCAATGTAAATGCGTATTTTTTAAATGTCAGAAAGTATTTTTTTTACTTCGGTCCAGTAAATTAATTTTTTAAACCTTTTATTTTCGATATGCTCGGCCCCCCCCCGTCTTGTATGGTTATTACGCCCCCTAGGGAGGCGCGCCCCACAGTTTGAGAAACGCTGACGTAAGTAGATACAATAAGATGATTCTACGAAAAAAGACTGCACAGGCTGCGTCAAGTTGGGCTGAATTGTTTTTCTCCTGCTAGAGTTTTGATTTCAGTTTTCACAGGCGGCGGTCGAGCTGAGAATTTGCTTAAGATATATTGTGTAAAATTTTCACACAGGATTTTGTTTCTATAAATCTAAATAAAAAGGGTTTTTTTTAGTATATTTTTTCAAATTATCCAAGTATGCGTAAGCATAAGTGATATTTTAAATGCATTTCATGCAAAAGTAAGAAAAAAAAATATTGTATAAATATTTTAAAAGTTTCGCATAGAGGATTTGGTTCTAAAAATTTTATTTCTATAAATAAATTTTTTTTTCTATGAATAATTTTGAGCTAATTTTATTTATATTTTTTGTTGGTTTAATTTAAGCTGAAATAGTTTCAAAACATCTCAACACAACAGCAGTAGAAAAACAACTCAGCTCAACTTGACAGCAGCCTGTGCAGCCTTTCGTCTTAGAATCGGCTTATTCTATCTTCTCACGTTCCCCTGAAGGTATATAGCAGGTACGTGAGCAATTCAGAAAATAATAAACAACATTCGAAGAAAAATCTAAATAAACCACTTATAAATATCCTGCATTAAACAGACTTTCATTCTTCGTCTCATATAATCTGAAAATAAAGCAAGAGAAATGTCTGACAAACACAGAGTAAAATGAATGCTAAACGCAAATGCTTCAAACTGTTATAAATAATGAATATCAAGAAACTAATGCAAGGAATCCTTACCATCTCATTTTTAACGAAATACAAATAAAAGTAAGAAAAAAAAGAGTAAAAGTTACGAAACGGTTTTAGTTTTAAAAAATAATGAATAATTATTTATGGTTAAATTTAATTGGACATCAAAGACTTATTTCGAAAAATTGCACTTATAGAAATATGTCGTAATTACCACGGTTCCAAAACATTTTTTTTTAGTATTATAAAATATTTAAAATTAATGTCTTTGAAGTTTAGTTTAAGAATCATTTCTTGATATTTTTAACATTATAATGTGTGTTGTTTCTCACATAAAATATACTTTTGAAAATTTTGCATATTTAGATCCATTTCAAGCATTTAATTTCTCTCTCTCTCTCTCTTCCTTTTAAGACATTTTAAAGTATTAAGGAGTTTCTCTTCATGCTTTAAAATAGTTTCCCTTAATTAAAAATGTATTTTTCTATAAAATATCATTTTACATTTCTCGTTCTTCTACCATTATTATATGATAAAAATGTTTACACTCCCACAAACAAAAGAAAAAGAACAAAGACTTGGTTTTCGAAACATATCGAACTAATTTAATGGAAATTTGATATGGAAGTACTTAAGATATCCGACTACGTTCGGAACCAGGATTTTGCAAAAGCGTATAAATGGATATTATTTATAATATTTAGTGTCACTTAGATTAGAATACATGCATAAAATTGTTTTAAGGACATTATGACAAAAAAAATTATTTAAATACAATATTTTGGCAAAAAATTAACTTAGATTAACCTTTTTTCCAAATGTTCTCCTTTTGTGAAAAATGCTTCTATTGTATTAATATTTTGCCTGTATT
>BMAV01010909.1:97627-111058 GCA_019973955.1 Trichonephila inaurata madagascariensis
ACGCCGATAATTATTTCAAATAGTTGTAACTCTGAAAATAATTTGAATTTTTCAAAACTCTTAGTTGAGCCTCTGTACAGAGGTCTGAGCTATAGACAGGCAAAATATTAATACAATAGAAGCATTTTTTACAAAAGGAGAACATTTGGAAAAAAGGTTATTCTAAGTTAATTTTTGCCAAAATATTGTATTTAAATATTTTTTGTCATAATGTCCTTAAAACAATTTTATACATGTATTCTAATCTAAGTGACACTAAATATCCTGAAAATTATACATTTATGCACTTTTTTAAAATCATGGTTCCGAACGTAGTCGGATACCTTAAAGGTATAACTAAAAAATGATATTTGCTCATGATTTTCATTTATATTCTTAAAAACATGATAATACAAAAACGATGTTTCAAGTTGGCACTAATACTTACACTAATACAGGGATGGCGAACCAATGGCATGTGATGCAATATTTTGGGCACACTACTGATCAAAACAGATCGCATTTTAGTTCAAAATAACGAAAATCACTATGATCTATTACGAAGAAACGCGAGTGATCGATTAGATGTACATGAGAAACTAGGCGAAGAAAGAGTTATTGGAGAATTAATTCTTCGATCAAGAAATTTTTAACAAGATTTTCTCAGTGATACACTCCTGTGTATCATGTATTCTGATGTGACTCCATTTGATAAACTGATCTTGTCCCAATTCGATTGGTTGGGAATTGAAGAATATGAAATGCAACTAATTTTTCCATTCTAGCTCATTATGGATTCAAAAATTTAGTAAAACAAGGGGAAAAAATGGAATTGATTGAAACAGAAAGATTAACAAGCAATATAAGTAAAAATGCAAGTAACAAAACTTTGAAAACATCGATTCCAGACGTATTTAACTATTTGAAGAAGCTAGCTCATGCAGAGTTTTAACCATATTTTCATCTGCCTATGCTTCAAATCATTATTTTCAGAGATGAATAACATTAAAGACTCCAATTCAGGTGATTCCAATTCAGTATGCGCACTGTGCTAAAATTAACATCTTACAATCCTAATTTAAGTTATTTGTGATCTATAATTTGCAACAACAGAAGTCGCAATAATATTACTTTCATTTGAATAATTTGCATAGCTAAAACATTTACTATTATACAGTGCAAAATGTATTTCTGAGTATTAAATAAAGAGTATTGAGGGGTTAGTATTTGGTTTTAATATTTCCTAATAGTTACCAGTCTAAATTGTTTGAGATGGCTCATCTATACTTCCTTAAAAATTTCCTTACAAAAAATGGAACGTTGATCTATAAAGGTTCGCCACCCCTGCAACTTAGTCATACTTAGTTGATCGCTCTTGACAGCAATACAACTCTCGTTACAAACTCTTTTACTGTTTACAACAGTGCTTCTCAAACTTTCAATATTTGGGACCCAATTTCCAGTCATTAGTTTCATCGAGGGCCCCCCCCTCTCCTCCATACAATACCATGTATTAAATGCAATAATAATGTACTTTGACACTAAAGCTACAATACGACCTTTATTATAAACCATAAAAAAATATCGCATTCCCGGGAGCTGGCATCTCTTTTAAGTGCGGCACCATGTTGGTGAATACTAATTGCACCAATGTAATTTTGATGCTCAGTTTCCTCCTCAGGAGAGGCACCTGAGCTCTGACGATGCGAAATAGTACAAGGAGCAGGGACGTAGCTACCGCCCTATCAATGATACCGCGCCCCTAAGCTGCAGGGGCACCAAGATGTGTAACTACAGTCCCAATAACAGGGCTCCCATATCTAAAAAACGGGCCTGAAAGAAGTTGTGATACAGGGCCCCCTCAGAGTTTGCTACGCCAGTGACTAGGAGTTTAATTTTGCAAAGAGTACCTAAGCCAAACAGACACTTCAGGGATCTTTAACATGCTGTATAATCATACGACATAGACGCTGCCAATTTTCTGCATCAGGAAAATCCACCTACTTGGGACCGGGTCGAACCCGTAAACTTGGGCGTACAAGGCTATCACCAAACCAACAACGCCCCCCAGCGGGAAAAAGAAAGTGTCAGCGACAGGATAAAGAACTACCTAGGTTAATACTTTAGTGATTATTTCAATTTACAATTTATATTTTACCGACATTGTGACGAAGAGATTCAACAATAGAACGGTTTCAAACATATACCAATTTAGTATTGAACATAGATTTTGTATGGCATGGAAAAAACAGTTAAAATCAAAATTATTCAGCAATTCTTCTACTTAAAAGAAAATTGCTCCTTTTTCTTTCGAACAAACATTTTATTAATTTTCCAAGCTGTATCATTTTCAAGATACTGATATCTATTTACTTACTTTTATCTAAACCTTATTTTATTTGACAAATTATACACATTTTTTGGAACAAATAAATCCATTGAAATCAAAATTTCATTTTTAATCGAACTCAAAATTTACATACACTCGAATCAAAATACAACTAAGGGGAGCTTAGGAAACGCTTTTCTTGAATTTCCTCTGATAACAAATGTATTTTTAAAACCATGACATTCCAAAGAAAAACAAACGTAAGAATTCGATATTTTTCATCTTGCAAATGTAGCACATGTTTACGTTCCCAGCAGACGAATAACACACTGAAGAATACATATCTCTTGCTATAAACATGAAAAGAAACAATTTATTGTTGTCTCGAATACAATTTCATTTCATAAAGATACATACGATGCGAAATAAAACAAAACCCATTATTCATATTCTTAATACAAAATATTAAATTTATGTTCGGGCTCAATTTATTTAATTAGAACTATCTTGGTGTGAATTCCCCCCCACACACCCACACACAAATGAAGCCTTTATAATTAATTTGTATAATTCTAACATTAAAGTTGAATACCCCACATCCCGTGATAAAGTTTTCTTATATTCTTTCGGAGGAACATAAATTCATATTTTTCACTATTTACGATTACAATAAAAATTACTACACATCATACGCTATTTTTAAACATATAGGTAATTAAAAATTAATTACATTATAAACAAAGATATTACAGAAGGTATGGTGTATATAAGGCTTCTAAATACGATATCGTGAAAGATATATTGTTTTATAATAGTTCAACCTAGCGTGTGGGGAGCGCTAGAAAACAAAGTCGAAACAAAAGATTATTTTTAAAAATTATTAATTTACTGAAAGTAAACAAACAAAATACATTATGACACACAAAAAAAAATAATATTAACATTTACACTGATATAATACACTTAGAAATGTGTCAATACTGCACAATGCATTTTATAATTAATTTGACAATACTGAGTTAAGAACAAGTTTAATAATTACCAATGACCCCATGGGCTAAATATTATAAAATTATATGAAAAAATTAAGACTTATCTTGGTAGTTTTTGTACGGTTTATAAATTATACCTTAACTTCCGATTAAAAGTTACAGGATTCGCTCCCCAATGCCTCTGTTTTTCACGCAGGAGAACGTATGTGATGTGTTGGGGGGGAGGAATTAAAAGCAAACAAATCCTCTGAAAAAACCATTCCTTAGCATACATTGTCAAAATCCTTTTATTGCCTTCCAAAGCCTTTGGAATAATTTTGGATTTCAGTGCACAAAAAAGATTGTTCTTCGGAAAGACGTATATATACGTCCAATGCATTTAGCACACCGATTGAGTGAGACGTATATATACGCAGGTGGCACATAAGAGGTTAAAGTCGTATTGTAGCTTTAGCGTTAAAGTATAGTATTAGTGAATTCAATGCATTGTAATTTAAACGAAGGGGGAGAGCGACGAAAATTATGATTGAATATTGGGTCGCATATATTGAAACTTTGAGAAGCACTGGTATAACCAAAAGCATTCAAATGCATATTTTTCATAAAATTTTGCAAGTTTTAACTAGTAACTAAACAGATGGGGAAAAGCCTCCAGTGAACGCGGTATGAGAGATCCAAACTAGTCCCAACTTTACACGTTTACAAATTCCATTAAGTCTTAATAATATGTTTCAGTTTACCTGAATATCAAGTTGTGGAAGTTTTGATGACGAACTACTTCAAAAAGATAGCAGATAGTATAAATATCTATGTATACTTGCTATTCAAGAAGGTGAAATGAAGTGTTTTGTTTACCTAGTTTCATTAAAATGGGAATGGGTTCTACCAGAAAATATCTCGGAATAATTTTCTCAAGAAAGAATGATAGGTTTGAAAGGAGAGATATTTCGCATTTCAGGAAAATCTACATTTGTGATTCGATACTTTTTGGATGTATATTATTTTTTTTTTGTTTCAAGAGAGATTCATTTATCTATATATGTTATTCATGTGATAATTTTACTTCATGCCCACAAAGGCTATTTTCCCCTAAGATAAAAAAAAAGTTCAATGCATTAGTTCTTTTTAAATCAAATTTGAGATTTAAATGTTGACGAAACATTTATGGTTATGACATTTGTGGAAAGGTAGTTTTTTACTTTATTATGTATTTAATCTTTATATAAAGCGCAGTAAAATGCTGAAATTCGAGCTTTCATCAAATCTCTAAGGGAGATGATCAATTCAAGCAAGATGTTAAAATAACTTCTCTTTGAGGTCATTTCGCTAAAGTAAGTAATTGATTCGATCAAATCCCCTAACTGTTTTAGTGAAATGATGAAATGAACAAGTCAGCATCTGTAGAGCTCTGTTTTCGCTTGTTACCACTTCCTCTTACCTTTCCCCTCTCTCCTCAGCCGTGCCAGGCAGCGCCGGGCTTCTGAAGTGGCGCACCAAAACAAAATGACCTAAATATCATTTTTTAGTCTTATTTAGTTATATTTTTTGCATTATTATATTTCGATTGATAAATCACTTTTGTATGCCTGAAAATTAGAAACTGGATAAAACTTAAATTGAAAAATGTAAACAAACAAATTAGAGAATTCGACCACGCCCTCTTTATGGATAAAAAAAGCTTTATGATAGTAAAAAAAAGCTATTTTAAAAAAAGGAAATAATAACTAAAAAAAGGTATTACAAATAAAGCAGGATATTTCTGAAGTACTACATTAATGTATAATTTTTTTTAAAAAAAAAATGTGTTTGAAGTTCCACTACAAATATCTTTTTTTTTTTGAAAAAAAGTACTAAATTTATTGTTTAATTATTTTGTTAATTAATTCCGAATAAATAATTTGCAATTTAGTGATTATTGTTGTATTAATTACTCTACTTTTAATAATGCATCCTATTTGCTAAATAAACACTTCTCAACTCTTGACAATATTATTTCATCATTTCCCTGAAACAGTTTAGAGATTTGATCAAATCACTTACTTTCCTCAAAAAAATCTCCTTATAGAGTTCTTATTTTAACATATTGCGTGAATTGATCATCTCCCTTAGAAATGTGATGAAAAATCCCTAATTTAATCATTTCCCTGAGACATATTTCTTAATGTTAGATCGAAGTTGTTTTTCATTATAAGTGACAAATTTCTTAAAAAAGTAGAATCATTTAAAAAATTTTAAAAGGTTTAATGCTGTCGGAGTCATTTAACCCCTCGCGTACCAAACTGTGCTTTCTATATTCCCAGAAAACCCAGTTTCTTAGGGATACTGACCTTGACATTACGACGTACATTTCATTTTTCCTTTTGACGCTGACTAAAGCGCGCATTCGGTCGTGTTTCCTTTCACTTTTTTAAATTTATATAATTATTTGTGTTGTTTATTTTCCCTTTTTCTTACCAATATAGTATCATCGTTGGATTTCAACGAAAGTGATACTGAATGAGAATATTTGCTGGAAACTGATGAATACGACAGTAATTGATATGGACTTATCTATCTGTGATGAAGATGAAGAAATGGAACAAAAATGACTATACTCTTGGGAACATATGTGGAAAAGCTTTTTGTTCCAAGGAACATTTCGACAAATTTCACAAATATTTTTAATTTTAACTTTAATTTTACTATTTTTTCAAATTTTTGTAACCCAGACATTATGTAGCTTAACTTTTGTAACTTTATACAATCTCACTAAGCGAATATCTACCTTATAATGCTTTCTGTGCTGGATACGCTGGTTGTATATCCAAATAAGACATATATTCACATCAGCTGACAGTGGGATTTTGCCCTATAATTAGCATGTATGCACTAGTAATTACATGGCGCTCAAAGGGTTAACGATCAATTAAGGTATCCGACTACGTTCGGAACCATGATTTTTAAAAAGCTCATAAATGGATAAATTTCATGTTATTTTGTGTCACTTAGATTAGAATACATGTATGCAATTGCTTTAAGGATATAATGACAAAAATAATTATTTAAATACAATATTTTGGCAAAAAATTAACTTAGAATAATCTTTTTTCCAAATGATCTCCTTTTGTAAAAAATGCTTCTATTGTATTAATATTTTGCCTGTATATAGCTCAGACCTCTGTACAGAGGCTCAACTATGGGTTTTGAAATATTCACATTATTTTCAGAGTGACAACCATTTGAAATAATTATCGGCGTATTTTCTTAAAATTTCTCCCTTCTGTTTTCGTAAAACATGGATAAACCGACTTCCGAGTTATGCATTTCGAAAATTCTAGTTGAGCCTCTGTAGAGAGATCTGAGCTGAATACAGGCAAAATATCAATACAATAGAAGCATTTTTTACAAAAGGAGAACATTTGGAAAAAAAGTTATTCTAAGTTAATTTTTTGCCAAAATATTGTATTTAAATAATTTTTTTGTCATAATGTCCTTAAAACAATTGTATACATGTATTCTAATCTAAGTGACACTAAATATCATAAATATTATCCATTTACGCGCTTTTGCAAAATCACGGTTCTGAACGTAGTCGGATACCTTAAATCTATGAAGAAAGAAGTTGACAAAAACTTTCAAACTTGATTGATATATATTTACATACAACATTAGATTACCAAATACTTTTCGATGATGATTCATTATGTAAGCTCTCTAAGTTAAAAAAAAATATTATTTTATAGAGAGAAAAATCTAATGTCGATCTCGAAATTTGAAGATAATAGTCTTCTTTAAAAGTTTTAATTACTCGATACCTTCGCAGATGGCTTTTTCCTTTGATAGATATAAGTAATATTATCAAGATTCCTTTATATACTATTAATTAAACTTGTATCAAATTTACATAAAGATATCTGGTTATTTAAGGCTAAATAGTTTTCGATTATAGAAATCAATTTTATTGTTTGTTTTTTTATTGAATAGGTATTTCTATGCAATCAAAAAGTATTTTCTTTTGTTTTAAAAAGAAACTAAATCTCAAATAATGCGTTTAACATCTACAATCAACATATGGAAATGAAGCTCCACTTAACGAAAATGTATTCTCATGGTTTGCAGAAGTACTTAGAGAACAAATTTCTTTTCAGAATAACTAAAACACATTAAGACATTTACCAGTTGTATTCTTAGAAATTATATCGGCCATGCACAAAATATTGATCTCTATCCTATCAAATAATAAAGAAGAAACTTTGAATTCGCCATTACATACATAAAATCATTCATGAAGAACTGCAAATGAAAAATTAGTTTACCATTGAATCCCCTATAATTTAATACACCAAAGAAAAGAGTAGGTCAGAATCAGTAAGGTAAACCCTTAAATTATTTAATAATTATGGACACCGCATTGTTTCTGGTGACGAGACTTCCACTCCATTTTTGACGTTTCAACACGTCAAGAACAATGATATAAAGACGAAGAATAATGATGAAAAATGTTTGACGTTTTCTTGAGGAGTCCAAAAGTAGTTTCTGGATCTTGCTGTATATGTGACCTTTAAACATTTTTAACAAAACAAAAAAAAAAACTTGCGTGGGCATCATTTTCATTTTGAAGATAAGATTTATGAGGCTATAAAAGCGCATTTTTCATCAATTCCTAAAATAAGTGGCTTGAATCATTTAATCCTTGAAAAATCACTTGTCTACTGAAGAACAATAAAGTTAGAAGAAAATACTTTGAACCCTCCTAAAATCTGGCAAGAGCCAGAAAATTTCGAAATTTCTATGTGGCGTTCATTCGATATGCTTCTCTTTTTAACTCATTAAAATTCTGTTTTTTGATTGGTCCATAATTTATGTTAGACTTGTATGTTTTAATATTATTCAATATTTTATCCTGCACTTTATTCATTTTCTTCTAAGTCTTTCGCAATATTTTAATACTAAAGTAACGAAACTTTAATTTTAATTGGAATTAATTATTCTTAATTATTTCTCTCTCTTTATATTCATTAGTATGCTTGAACCAATAGAATATTAGTTTCAAAGGACTTCACACATGTTTCTTCATATGAAAAGTTAATTCAATAAAAAGAATTAAAGGAGATATGTAAAGATCGGCCTTTTTTCGCCCATTGGCAAATTCAGATTATGTATTTATTTTAACACTGATACTCTGTCAAAATGTTAGATTTTTCAAAAAAAATCTTTTATTAAATAGAGAAAACAGGAAAAAAAATAACAATGTTAAACTATTTTTAACAAATGTCTTCGATTATATTTCCTTCTCACTTTCACTGGCTGAATCGTCACTGTACCATCCAGTAGCAGCATCTTCAAGTGTATCATCATATTCAATACATGGTGTTTTTGTCTGACTGTGATTATGGCACCAGTATCCCAAGTACCAAAGTACAGATACAACATGTGCAAAGCAGCCAACAACTCTAGCACCAACTTTGCACTAACAATACCATTCAATGTTTGGATAATGACCTATACCTGTGTTCTTATCCATATGTTATATACTTTTGTACTTGAGATCTCAACTGGAGTCGAACAACTGAGGAATCTTCACAATTTACGTAAAGAGAGTACAGTCCCGATTCATTAAGGTATCCGACTACGTTCGGAACCATGATTTTAAAAAAGCGCATAAATATATAATTTTCATGATATTTAGTGTCACTTAGATTAAAATACATGTATAAAATTATTTTAAGGACATTTTGACAAAAATAAATTATTCAAATACAATATTTTGGCAAAAAATTAACTTAGAATAACCTTTTTTCCAAATGTTCTCCTTTTATAAAAAATGCTTCTATTGTATTAATATTTTGCCTGTATATAGCTCAGACCTCTGTACAGAGGCTCAACTATGATGTTTGAAAAATTCAAATTATTTTCAGAGTTACAACCATTTGAAATAATTATCGGAGTATTTTCTTAAAATTTCTCCCTTCTGTTTTCGTAAAACATGGATAAACCGACTTCTAAGTTATGCATTTCAAAAATTCTAGTTGAGCCTCTGTACAGAGGTCTGAGCTGAATACAGGCAAAATATTAATACAAAAGAAGCATTTTATACAAAAGGAGAACATTTGGAAAAAAGGTTATTCTAAGTTAATTTTTTGCCAAAATATTGTATTTAAATAAAAAAAAATTGTCATAATGTCCTTAAAACAATTTTATTCATGTATTCAAATCTAAGTGACACTAAATATCATAAATATTATCCATTTACACGCTTTTGCAAAATCACGGTTCCGAACGTAGTCGGATACCTTAAAGTATTCGTGAGTGCATTATTTTTTAATAAAATACACAAAACGCATACAATACTACGTAAAATATAATGTCCACAATACAAAAGAAATATTTGTATTACAATATGGCATGCGCGAGGGGAAGACACGTTTGAACACGCACATGACGTATGATTCTGACCGATTCATGGACAAGCTATTTTGTTTCGTATCACATCAACGCGCTAGATGCACCAAAACAAATGAATGTCAGTTTGAAAGCCTTTTTATTGAAGTATCTGTGAGATCAAAAAGTATAGTGGTGCTTAAAGCGCTTAATAGTTGTTTTTTTTTAATGAAAGTTAGAAAAAGCGCTTAAAATAACAAAACTCAATAAATTTGCCAAGTTCGATGACTTTTTTACGTGACTTGCTCAATTTTTTTTCTTACTATTTTAGAATAAAAGCAAAGATCAATACCTAAAGTTCAAGTATAAATGTAATAATATAGCTCCTATAAATACTTTGAATTTTCATGACTATGATGGGCGAAAAAAGGCCGATCTTTGCCCACCTCCTTCAAATAATTTTTTCATTTTCTTAAGATTGTTTTGATACTCTTTAGGAATTTCTTTAAATGTGTGTATTAAATGAAATACAAAGAAAAATTTCATTAGATAAATTGAAAGTAATTTTCTAATTAAAATCTACGACTTTTTTTTTTTACGATTGTAATTTCATTTATTTTTTATCCTTAGTGCAGTCCCAAAATGTGTCTTATAAATTTTTGGTCACTTTTCAATATTTCTTACTTCTTTACATACAAATTAGAGTTGCTGCACTTTTTAAGAAAATCCGAACTTTTTTTTTCGTATAGAAATTCGTATATCATATTAAGAGGACGTATAATCAATATCTCCCATGTGTTTTCAAAAGGGTTTCATCAATTTTATCATTTAAGACTAATGTAACAGTAAACCGATTACGATATTGGTGATTAATTGATGAGCGTAATTATTAAAAATAGTCGTAACAAAATACTGTTTACCTCTTTTTATCTGAAATGTTCAATAAAGATCAGGATTGTTTATTTCATTTTATGTTTCCAAAGGAAGAAATTATTTAATCCGTAACATTTCTCAAGTGGTTTATAACATCAAAATGTTATTTTATTTTCAAAAATAATATTCTAATCATTTTTTACTCATCTAAATACAGTCAGATCCCGATTTAACGAATTAATCGGAAACGAACATTTTATTCGTTAATTCGGAGTTATTCTCAGTGAGAGGCTAACACCTCTCTCTAGGGCACCTAGATATGTGGGAGGTAGGGAAAAAACACTGACCATGACCCAATTGATATATTTATTTATCACACAACAAAACAACACAAATTCAATTAATAACAGTAAGAGAATGTCTCGGTGCTAAACGCGAAAGAGGAACAACGACGAAAATACACGAAAGATTAGGAGACTATCAAACTCGATCCTTACTTTATATCGGATATAATCTATTATCCGATTTAACCTAATATTAATTTAATCTCAGGGATGAATCTTTCTCCTAATAAGTATTATTCAAAATAATTCAATAATGGTACCTGTCAGTAACGATCTCACCTGATTTCTGGTTCATCTCTTCTCCTACTCTCTCTATTGTAACTAGAAAACTTCAACTATATATAGTAACTTAATTTTCATGTCACGGATTTTCTTCTTCCGAAGGTTACGAACAACATGAATTGATATCCCAAAGATTTCCCAAGAGGATTAGTGGAAGTATCGCGAATAGATCCGTCACAATACTATGAGTGATTTATTGCGCACCAATTAATTGGAATTTTTTTTTCAAGATACTGACTAACAGATATCTAAAATACTTTTTGATTTTTGACTCGAGAGCTCCTTTTCGTCTTTGTGCAGAGAACTACTGCATAAGGTATGTTTTCACAGTTTCCAAACAATGTAAGATATTAGAAAATGTAACAATTTTGGTTAAAGTTAGTTATTAATTTCTGCATCAGAATCGCTAGTCACTGGCTCCGACAAATCAACAGATTCCTCAACTCTAGTTACACAGAGAGGCAGTCCCTCATCAAGTTTTACATAATCATCAAAATCTTAAATTGTTGAATGGGATGAGATAAGAAAGAAATTTCCTGTTTTATTCAAAACTCACACGAAAGATTACACTCATGACTCATCTGCGCCTGTAAAGTCTAAAAATCCATCTAATTCCCATTGAAATTTGCTGCTTAAGAGAAAAGTCTTTTTCTG
The DNA here is from genome assembly GCA_019973955.1 of Trichonephila inaurata madagascariensis. Lineage (NCBI taxonomy): Eukaryota > Metazoa > Arthropoda > Arachnida > Araneae > Nephilidae > Trichonephila > Trichonephila inaurata. Next base: position 109,441 of record BMAV01010909.1, read on the forward strand.
CTACAGAGAAAGAAAATATGTTATTTGAAAAAAAATCCAATTTTTTCCGATACAAACTAATACAAACTTTTTTTTCTTAATTCGAAGTTTATTATTCGTTAAATAGGGATTTTGACTTTATTTTAATCGGGAAATGATAAAAATTCGTTAAATCACGAAATTTGTTAAATAGGAATCCAACTTATTATTGACCACAAATACTGAAGGAAACATTTATCACGTCTCAAGATATTTAAAAATGTTTAAAGCCTCTATCGATCTTTTAATAATTAAATCTCTCATGGTAATCAACTTGACATTCCCCTTGTAATGAATCAATTATCTCATGGTAATTAAGTTGACCTAGCATACGCTAATTAACTTGAAAATGAACAAAATAAAGAATGTGTTAATTTCCATCCAGAATCAAAGAGTAAATTTTAGTACTTATCAAATTGAAATATAAGTTGAATTTCTCAATTCTATGACACAAAAGTAAATACTATTTCTGACAGGGGGTATAATTTTGTATCTAAAACACGATGTAATTTACACAATTTAATAAACACGAATGTTTTTTTTAATGCAATGCATCTCAAACTTTCAGTATTGGCGACCAAATTTTCAATTATAATTCTCATGGGCGCCCCCCCGGGGTTTTAACAACAATGTATTGAATTCAACAATAATATACTTTGACGCTAAAGCTACAATACGCGATTTTAATTATAAACCTTACAAATTATCAATATAAGTATTAAAATTTGTGTATGACAAACCCATGGGAGTTCCTATTATTTATTAAACTTGTTCTAAATTTAGTATAGATAAATTAATTATCAAATACATTGTGCAGTACCGAAAAATTTAGAAGTGTATTATATCAGTGTAAATGTGTATTTTATTTTTTATTTTGCCAGAATGTATTTTGTTTTGCTTCCTTTCAGTAAATTTGCAATTTTTTAAATCTTTTATTTTTGACTTTTTGACATACTCACGCCCATGCGTAGAATTTTTACTCCCCTCTAGAGAAAAACGCTGGTTTTAATACCTAATTTATTTAATATTTTCCTATAAACTCTCTTATTGTATAAAAAAGTTAGTGCTTTTAAGTAGGTTTATTATGTGTTTTGTTTTTGCTGTCTCAAAAACTACTCGCTGTCGATGAAAATGTATCTAATGTTATGTTCCCAGACTTTATACTTTGTTTCAATCAACATTTTATGCGCTCTTGCGTCTTCTTTTGAGAACTGTTTAATTAATTTAATTCCTATGCCGATAAACTTTTTAGTTTCGCTCAATTTATTTTTCTCTTTTTGCAATTCATCCGCATTTAGAAATAAATAACATTTTTATGCATTTAACTCAATTTAACTTTTTCTGTAAATCTAATTTTCTGAAAATATATTTTTTGTCTCTTTAATGGCATTATATTGCACTTTACTCGTTTTATTAAGAACACTTAAAAAAATTTGAAACACTGCAAATAAAATTTTTAAATGTACACACTTTAATAAATCCCTGAATAACTAAGAAATAGAAAACCAGAACATTTCTTGTTGGAATAAAATGCTTAATTAAATAATGGAAAGAATGTATTCAAAACTGCAAATTGGGATTCTTTTTTTTTTTTTTTTTT
>BMAV01010909.1:141275-215909 GCA_019973955.1 Trichonephila inaurata madagascariensis
GTGCGATTTTTAGGTAAGTTACCTCTATCTTGTAATGGATTTAGATATTCCATCCATTATTTTCTATTGGTTTTTGCTCAGTGTTATTTACGTAAAGGGGGAAGGTTGGCTGGCCAAAAAACATGTTCAACCCCACTTTTATATAAATTATTTTATATATTAGCTGTCCTAAGTCAGCAATGTTTATAACACTGCAGCATCCATTTTATAATTTTTAATCTCGGTTACTCATATGTCCTTTATTGTGTGATTTTTCTACTGTCTATGTGTTTTTCGAATGTAATTGTTGGATGTTGTCTCTCTCTAGTTTGTAGAGAATAAGCCTATATATATAGGGAGAGAGAGAGAGAGAGTAAACTAATAGTAGGAATTGAATAAAAGAATTGAGTTTTGAGCAAATAATCAAATTGTAAATAATTAGTAACTTTTTTTAGCGTGAAACTAATTTGTACGTCTCGTAATGAGTATAAATCTTGTACATAAAAGAAATATAAATGATTCATGGCATGTTCGAAGCAGAAAGCTTTTAAAGTATTTGGATTATTAAACTAATTTAAAGTGAAAGTAAGTGTATAGGGGTCACCCAAATGATAGTGGCACTGCAGTCGATTTGATAAATGGTTAAATACTATTAATATATATAAGTACACAAAGGAAAAAAGTAATACAGACGTAACAGATAGGTTAAATGAAGTTACTTTGTAAGTTGAAACAAGTGTCCCATTGATCCACGACATGAGAAATACCCTGAGTCAAGAAAAGGACCTATCCTAGGGTCTCGGCCGTCTGCGTGCAAAGACCTAATGTGCCACCCCTCTAGAGAATTTTTCATAATTTGACTAATCCTTAACGTCGACTTGAAAAACTCATCTATCTATGTAAGAATAACAAATAAAACATTAATAAAAGTGCAAATAGACATAAAAATCCCTTCTTTTCTATCTACTATGTTTTTCTAAATTGTAAGACTACTATTAAATTGAAAACTTTCAACTAACCCAAATGCATATTGAACTGAAACACAAAGGCTGTGTATAAAGAGTAGATATTAATGGAATATAGACCAACATATTGTGCACTATTTTTCTTAAACTATGCTATACTATAGGGAAATCGAAACTTATTTGGATTTTTCAATAACTATTAAAAATTCACCATACATATTTTATCGACTTATAATAAGTTTTATTTTGAGAAATTCATAAAAATTTTTTTTTTCAAGCTGCAGCAGCCTTTTGCTTAGGATGCCAGCGTACGGTGCACTCGCTGCACACCTGCAAAGATCGACCCTGGTAAGGAAGCTCCGGTGTTGGTTGTGGAACCACTTTTCAATTGCAGCTTGGATATCATTATTGACGTGAAATCTCCATTCCTTCAGAGCTTTCTAGAGTAGATTTAAGATATGGTGTTCACACGGTGAAAGGTCCGGGCTGCAAGGGGGATGTTCGAGAACCTCCCAACGGAAATGCCGTAACAATGTTTGGCACACCACAGCCGCATGAGGACGAGCATTATCATGCAAGATGATAAACCCGCCGTACAGCAAGTCATATTGGCGTTTCTTGACATTCTGTCCCAGTTCATGCAATGGGGCACAGTACGTGGCAACATTGATAGTCGTATCGTTTGAAGGCATCCGTGATAATGAGAGCGATGCCATTTCACTTACTCCCATGCTCCTGCACACGCTTCTGGCGAGATCTGACTATATCGCATACATTCCCAGCATGCGCTCTCTATAGGCACTCTTCAAATTGCGGAGTTATTAGAGCAATGCCACTTTTTTATTTATAAGATCCTTATATAATGGAAGAAAAATTTACGTTCAACATTTAAAGTTTAATATTTCCCAGAATTTTTTAAAATTTTACTTATTCAAATTTAAGAATACTTTTGATATCAGGAAATTGTGATAACAGTAAAGTGAACCACATTCTCAACTATAACTATATCTTAATTCCTAAAATTTCCTGTTGTAAGAGAATGCCATTGTATTTAGACAGATGATTTTTGAAAGTAGACTTAGAGTGAAAATCATTTTATAATTCATTTCTTTTCGAACATCCTTACCTCGCCGAATACCATTATTTAGAATGAAAAATGTTCCTTTTAAAATTCCCCTGAGAATTACAGCAAATTTCTTTCACTAGAATGTTCTTCTAAATTAAAAAGATAAAGAGTGTTATTAAAGAAATACACAAAGGGAATCATACCTCAAAGTTCGAATCCACACAAAAATAAGGTTTTATTGCAATCAGGATGTTGAAACATTAAAAGAAGTAAATTACTTTAGTTGATGAAAAAGGGAATTATTTCGAATGAAAAATCGAACGGCAAAAAAAAAACAGAAATTTTCTGAGACTCAATAAAAGACAAAAAAGCGAAATTAAAGAAATTTCTTTTTATGGAGTATTTTTCAAAAATTAATATTTATTGCTAAGCTCAAAAAATAAAAATCGAATTTTTTCGGTTCCAGAAAAGAATTCGGAAAATGAAAAGTTTTTTTCGTCATCAAAATAAGAAATTTTATTTCTGAGAAATTTTCTTTCTCAGAGTTATCAACACGTTTAAAGTGAAAATTAAGTAACTCTATGATATATTTTTCAAATAAATAACAAGTAAACACACTGTTTTTTATTTAAACAATGAAGAAATTTGTAATTTAGGAATTAAACATGTTTAACTATTTTATGCACTTAGAAAATTTAATTATTATAAGTATTCTTTAGTAATTTTTAGTAGAAATAGTAAGAGAGAGATATTATAATAAATTTAAAAGAAACTCAAAATTTATATTACTGTTTCTGTTTGCTTTTGCCAGTAATATACTCATATTTTAAAGTGTCACTTTCAAAGCGTTACAAAAATAGCTTTAGAAAGGTTCTGTTACTGAATATACATATATGTGTGGAATGGAGGGATATTACTCTAAATAAGGGTACTTATAAATTATTTTCTATTTATATTAATTGGAAACTGTCTTCCTTTGTGCTTTTAAGGTATCCGACTACGTTCGGAACCTTGATTTTAAAAAGGCACATAAATGGATAATTTTCATGATATTTAGCGTCACTTAGATTAGAATACATGTATAAAATTGTTTTAAGAACATTTTGGCAAAAAAATTATTTAAATACAATATTTCGGCAAAAAATTAACTTAGAATAACCTTTTTTCAAAATGTTCTCCTTTTGTGAAAAATGCTTCTATTATAATAATATTTTTCCTGTATATAGCTCATCAGACAGCTGTACAGAGGCTCAACTAAGATGTTTGAAAAATTCACATTATTTTCAGAGTTACAACCATTTGAAATAATTATCTTCATTTTTTCTTCAAATTTCTCCCCTCTGTTGTCGCAAAACATGGATAAACCCACTTCTAAGCTATATATTTCAAAAATTCTAGTTGAGCCTCTGTACAGAGGTCTGAGTTACATACAGGCAAAATATTATTATAATAGAAACATTTTTCTTAAAAGAAGAATATTTTGAAAATCAGTCATTCTATGTTCATTTTTTGCCAAAATATTGTACTTAAATAATTTTTTATTGTAATACTATTCTTAAAACAATTTTATAAACATTTTCTAATCTAAGTGACACTAAATATAATAAATATTGTCCATTTACACGCTTTTGCAAAATCACGGTTCCGAACGTTGTCGGATAACTTAAAAGAAAAAAATTCAGATAATTCTGTAAGAGCAATATCGTTAGATTTTATAAAAAAAAATTTAATAAAACAGTATATACCTGAATATTAAGAAGTAATAAATTTATTTTTATATATAAAATTTAAGTACTTTTCATAAAAGTAACGTTTAAAAAATAATTAGGTATTTTTTTTAATGAATGTTTTAATAAAACATTATATTTTACTTTATCTGATTTCTGTAAAGCTAAATATTTGCTGTGCTGAATATAAAGTATGATAATGTCTTTGTAAATACAAATAGTAAGTTACTATTTCAATATTATCTTCAATAATACTGAAGTTAAAATTGTCTTTCTTATCGTAAATATATGTTTATATTAACCCTTTATGAAAGATCATGATAAATATACTTAACACCAGCCTCATCAGTCTGATCTCTGTATCATTTTCCTCTATCTACTTTTTACAACTACTCTTTTTATTTATTAAAAACCTACATATCTAATTACAAAACGTATTTTTATGTTGATTCTTGTTTTCAAAACTTTCATAGAAAATAATAGTATGTATTTCTAAATTCCTGATTTCCTCACCATCTATAAATATAAATTTTATCTATTTTGCAATTCATTTTTTCATATTGTGGTATTTACAAAATATATTACAAATTTCATGCAGAGAAATATATGCAGCACTCAAACACATAAAATGCCTTGCCTTTCAATGCCATACAATACTCGATAGTAAAAATAAAAAAAGTCTTAAAAATCAAGTTAACTGTCTAATAAGCTAAACGAATTTCTCCATTCATAAATCATTCTCATTCTCAAAAATATTTTAATATTCTATCCCTAGAAAAAAAAAGTCTCTACAATGGTTTAAGTGATATTTATAATACTTAACCCAGTATCTAGAAACATTGTAATACTAATATTGTTATTGAAGAATGTAATTTATGAATTATTCAATGGATTTTAAGAAAATATTATCAAGAAAGAGGGAAACAATATTTTCTTTATAAATAACGTAATTTTTTCGATGAACTAATAAATAGATTTGAAGTAATTTACAGCGACAATATTTTTTGGTACTTCATACAAAATGTCCGACAATTGTGTCCAAAGCTATTTAAATTAATTTTGATTGTTAAATATTTTTAAAAGCAATGAAGTTTTTTTTTAAGTATCACCTTCAAAAATTGTTATCATTATACATATACTACATATATATGTGAAGGGCCTAGGGAGGGCGGCACTACATGCGCCCTGACACGTGACTCAGTTCGCTTCATAGGGAATGAGTGAATATTAACGTCGCACTGTTCAGCTACACGAGAGCTTTTGGCGAGGGACCACGTAATTTTGAACCATGGTCAAGTGACGTGGACGACACCTGAGCTGGGACCCCCCTCTCCTAACTACCACACCACACCAACGGGAGGACGTTTCAGCTCTCAACAGATTTAACGTGCATCGCTGCCCTACAGGGCGGGTCTTTAGTGGCACTGGGCTCGAGCTCATGGCATGCCTACCATGATCTCATACCTTGACCACTGGGCTACCGCAGTCCACTTCACAAGGAGGCGAGCGGCGATCTCTAGACCCAGTGGAGACGAGAGACAAAACAATCTACAGACTTTTTAGCAACTAAGCAACGACGCGCGTTTGAATGTTTAACTAAGGCCATATCACACGTATATTTTCCATGCAACTTTTTCGTCCAATTTTTGGCCTAATCTGAGGGGGAAGGGTTGCCGTAAACAAAACGACATGCTCTGACGTCAGCCGCGCTCTATCTCCACATTGAAAAATTACTCGCCGATTTTTCTGCTTCGGAACACGAACATCCAAAATTATTTCTTTTATTTTGCTTGCGCTTTTATTGATGGACGTAAGTAGAAATTGAGCACCATCCTGTTTAAAATATTTTACGCCGTTAAAATACTATACACCATTAAAATATTATACATCATATCTGATGTGTTAGACGAAACCGAAGCCGCCATTTGGATTATGATGTGGAGCACCGAAGAACCCCATTGGTTAGAATTTCAAGCAACTTTTATTTGGAACAACTTTTTGAGCTCACTAGCAAAAAGTTGTTCGAAAGCCGTTGTTATAGCAACTGAGTAAAAATAGCACGAATTGGACGACAAATTGCTTGAAACGTATACGTGTGATACGGTCTTAGTATTTGTGTAATAGTGTTGCCCCCTTTTCGTTAACTGTTAGAATAAACAGTTTTGTTTGTTAGCTCTTAGTCTTTACTGGCTAATGAAATAAGTCCAATACAAACAAATAATAGCACATACATAATATTACATATATAAAAATAACTTATGCTATTTAGGAGGAAAAATAATCCAGTCACATAAAATTCATTTTTCATTAAATATAAAAAAGAATTTAAAACTTCATAAATCATTTATTCGTAACTCGTATTTCGTTTAATCCACGTCCATTAATTTATCAGATTAAAACAGTAACAATTTCAATAACAGCAATAATTTTTTTTTTCGGTTTTAAGAGTAGCTACTTTGTAGAGGAATAAAAAAATGCGTTGACTGATTGATAATTTAAAATAATATCACTTAAAAAATTATGAATATTTTCAAGTTAACATTCAAAACTATGGAATTTTACAATGCATCTTATAATTTTGTACATTTTCATCCAGCGTATATTTTAAAAGAATAGAATATCTCTCTAAAGCGCTTTGTCGGTGAATCCAAGGCATGACTTGTAATTGCATTAAGCAAACCCTGTGGAAATTCCGATAACAAAGTTAATTAAAGCACCTTAGTTCTCCATTTTCCGGAATAGCACCTTTAATACAATCCCTGTGACATTTATCTTTCGTTCTCGCACAGGGAAAATGTCGGTCAGAAGGATGCAGTTTTCCCTTTCCAATTCCCCGCAGGATTATTTAGAAGGATTTTATTGGAGGAAAAGATTCCGTACCTTCTAATTGTAGGAGAGTATTGAAATGTGGAAAAGAATATTATATTATGAACACTTTTAAAGATAAGATGTCCGATTTTCTGTGTTAAGTATACTTGTTTTTTATATGTTAAATAATTAACAGTCTGACTAAAATTACTGTACAATAAGAGATCTCAAGAGTGTTAATTTTGTCTCTAGGGCTGAAAATATAAACAGTTTTTAAAATAGATATAATTCTTTAGAATTAAAGTTAAATAAAATTCGAATCTTTTAAACATTATTTATAAGGAAATGAGGTTTCAAAAAAGTAAAAAAATGTTTAACATATAATGATAATTTAAAAAATTAAAAGGATATTAAAAAATAGAAAGCATTTCTGTAATAAATATTAAATAATTTTTACGTTGCATATGCTATTTTCTAAAATAGTAGCCTTTGTGATGTATAAAACTTTAAAAAGAATTTAAAATGTATCATACCCATTAAACCCTACCTAATTTTAGTATTATAGCACGGCGGGGAGGTAACAGTGGCACTCAAAGACTTATTGCAAAATTGAAAGATAATAGAAAACAATTTTTTTTTAGAATTTTATTGAAATGGGGTTGTTTTATACAAAAAAAGGTACTCTCAAAATTTATTTTAAATTCGCTTAATTAAATGAATTCTAATTGAAAATTATATCATGTAGAAAATACTCTTCAATGTTTTGTACTCTGGTTTTCCAAAGGAAAGTGCATTCGTGAGAATTTGAAATTTGAGGGAGCGTTTTAAAATATCTGGAAGAAAAAAATGAGAGGCCAATGAATGCTGTGAAGTTGCCCTTCTCCTTAATTATCAGTGTGAGCTAGAGGTATAGGAATAAATGAAGAACTAGGAGCTGTCATGATCTTAATTTGACTTTATTAAGATCTTAAAACTTAAATATCTAACAGATTAGATAATAATAATATATGTGAAAGAATCTACGATGACAAAACACACAATATAGATAATACCGAAATAACTTAACCCGGACCACTATCAATAACTAACTCGCCTAAACCCAATTCCAATACTATCACAGATCCTAATATTAAATAGTCAATCCTACCTTAATTTCGATCACCCGATCCAATCCTACTGGAAGTTAAGCATTTACTGGAATGCAATGATATGCACCTTGACCTAATGGCTATATGTCACGGAATTCTTCTGTTGGCTGTTACTTCACAATTGAATCACATACTATCATAACATTCCCCAAATTGCCACCCCGCTTACTCTAACTTCTGATATTTAAAGCTTCCTAATTTGCATCTTTCCTTCACGCTTCACTTCTTGAGTTTGGTTGGAAAAGAGTTGCCATTAATTCTGGCCCCAAAGGACATGTTAATGAAAAGACGCGTGAGCCCGTCACAATGCTTGCTACTTAAGAATGAATATTGGCTTTGGAATTAAGCTTTTCTTACCGATACTGTGGAAAATTTTAAGTAATTGAAACTTAAGATTACAGAGAAAAGATTGTACTTTTTTTTTACCGTAATTAACCATATATCGTTCTTTTTTTGAACAAACTTTTGCTTTAAAAAAAAAGATTGACACATTTCATATTAATGAAGGAACTATCCTTCAAAGTTGATAATGCTCTCAGCTATGATAGATTAAAAATTCAATATCCATTTTTCAGGATCCATTCAGTACTGGGTACATTTGATAATTTTCAAGATAATAAAAAATTGCTGATCTTTTTACAAATCCCTTTTTAATTCTGGTCAGTACGTTAATTATTACCCACCTGTGATCCAAGTCAAAATTATTCACCTAGAGCACCATACTGCCGGCTGTAAAAATGCCGGGTGTTTCTAAATGAATATCGGAGTTTTAACGCTTTATAGTATTTATTACATATAACTTACAAGTAAATTTATACATCGAATGAAAGAGTAACTGAAGCAGTTTTACCTACAAGCTTACAAATTTTCAATGTGAGCCCCATTCGTCCCACGGCACACATCAAGTCAATAGGTGAGTTTATCCCAAACTTTGTTCAGTGTGTCTGAGGTAATTCTTGTAACAGCTATTACGCTGGACGTCTCTGGGATACGGAACGCGAAGTGTTCCTCCATCCCATATCGAAATTGTGGATGTGGCCTGATGTTGAAGGGCTGAAAGTGAGTGTCCTGATTGGTTGTTGGATCGTGGCAGGGAGGCGTGGCTATTAGATCTGTGTGGGTCGTATCTTCGGTTTCGGCGGGAATGTCCCGAAGAGAGCTGAGTGGGACTGTTGTGATTGGTCCATGGCACTGAGAGAGTAGGCACTCGATTGGCTGCACTGATGTGTTGGAACTGTACAAATAGGAGGGATCTAGTGTACTAACCTGTGTGAGATTCCAAGAAGGAATTTAAGTTTAAGGAATTAAGAAATAAGTAAAAATTTAAAAAGAGAAATTTAGCAAATTATATGGTCACTCGCCACGCGGAGAGTGACTAGATTAATTGTTAGGGGGGATTATAGGAGTCTAGAAGTATCCTCCTAGTTCTTTTGATATCTGGCTCTGGGTAGTAGTTATTAAGACTTTGAATATTTTCGTTATCAATATTGGGAAGATTATTGTAGAAGGAAATAGATAGTTTTTGAATATATGCTTTAAGGGGGAGAACTTTAATATCTTTATAAATTAATGAATTTTTAGTATATCGATCCGCTTTAACTATCCGCTGCATATCCCCACACAGGCGATCCGTAGGTAATTATTGGACGCAAGACGGAAGTGTAGAGAAGAACAGCTGCTCCAATCCTGTGTCTAAGGTTTGGAAGGTCAGCTGGTAGCAGAGGTACGTACACACAATCCTTAATGAGCCCTCATAGATAAAAATCGCATGGCGTCAGATCGGGTGAACGTGGAGGCTATGAGAAACAAACTTTATCGTGAGGCCCTTTGCGGAAAATCCATTGGTCGAGTACAGTGATGTTCAACCAATCGCGTACTGATAGATAGATGCCAGTGAGGCGGTGCACCATCTTGCTGCCAAATGAAGTTATCTGGTTCACTTTCTTTCATTTGTGTAAATAGCCATAGTTGTAAAGCATCAAGATAAGCAAAACGCTTTCTATTCACTAGGCACCATTTTTCTACTAGCGTGCTGATCGAAGAGGAAGGGGGGGGGATTAACATATATGCGCACACATACCAGCAAACAAAACTGTTTCAGTTGGTCTTTCATTTGATGTATGATTTACACTAATAAGATAAATGTAATAAATACTATAAAGCGTTAAAACTCCGATATTCATGTATAAACACCCTGTATACTGAAAAGCAAATATATAAAACTTATTTCAACTGAAAGTGATCCGAATTATATTGAATTTTGGAAATTTCAACCAACAAGGAATTTTCCAAATTTACATGTCATTTTCAACTTTTCATATTTTTTTTTAATTTTGTTTGAAAAGTTGAAAGTGGCATGTATATTTTTTTTTTGAATCAGATAGTGGCATTCTTCCCAAAAAGGTTGACCACCCCTGCTGTACACTCTAAACACGGGGAGCACGACGAGTTAAACTGTTCAATATATACATTTATAGAAATCCCAAACATATATCTTTTGTATTTCAAAATATTTAAAAAAATATTGAAATTTTATAAAAATTTAAGTTTTATTATTTAAAAAACATAATTTATTATTCTATTTAAATAAAAAAAATAGCTACAGTGTAATAAGGATACATTTAACTTTATAAATCAACGAATTGATAGTAATTAGAGCTACTATTTTAGAACATATCATGCGCAACGTAATAATTAATATTTCTTACAGAAATGTTTCTTATTTTCATATGCTTATAATTTTTAAAGTTATGCTTATATTTCAAACATTTTACACTTTTTTGAAGCCTCATTCCTTTATAAATAATGTGTAAGAGATTTGATTCATTTAATTTTATTTTTAGAGAATTATATCGTTAGAATCATTATATCATTATATTATTAGAATTATATTTAATAGTTTGCTAAATTCTTTTAAACATTTGCAGCAATCGATATTATAATGGTGACTGATGTATTATAACGTTGACTTATAATACTAGGGTAAGGATAGCGAACCATTGGCACGCGTGCCATTGATGGTACGCGACACAATATTTTAGGCACGCCACCGATCAAAACAGTTTGCATTTTAATTCAAAATAACAATGTTCAATATGAAGTATTACGAGAAACGTGAGTGAACGGTCATAGTTTTCAGCGAGTTTTCTCAATTAAAATAATTATTAAAAACGCTCAAGTCTTTTCATGTACCTTGATGTGACTTCATTTAATAAACTGAAGTTGTCCCAATTCTATTGGTTGTAAATTGAAAAATTTGAAATGCAACTCTGATTGATTACAAATCTAGTTCAATACGGATTCAAAAATTTGTTGATAAAAAGGAGACAGTTGGAATTGATTAAAACAGAAAGATTAACAAGCAATATAAGTTAAAATGCTAGTAATGAAATTGTGGAAACATGGAATTCGATTTCAGATACATTTAGCTATTTGAAAAAACTTGTTCATGCTATTTTAACCATATTTTCATCTACCTATGCCTGCAAGTCATTATATTCAGAGATGAATAACATTAAAGACTCACAAACCGTTTGGATTTCTCCAATTCAGCTTGCGTTCTGTAGTAAAAGTAACATCTTATTTAAGTTATTTGTCATCTAATCTACTACAACAGAATTCCCACTAATGTTACTTGAATTTGAATTACACTTATAAACAAAGCATTTACTACTATACTGTGTAAAATGCATTTTTTCGTTGTAATTAAAGAGTTTTGAGTTGTTAGTATGTAGTTTTATTCTTTTCTCAATAATCACACAAGTCAAAATTATTTGACGGCACGTCTATACCTCCTTAATCATTCCTTAAAGAAAAAAATGGCACGTTGATCCAAAAAGGTTCTCCACCCTTGTACTAGAGTATTGCACTCTTTATCATGAATAAGACTAAACGTTTATTTGCAAGTGAAACAAAATGAATTTTTCAATAAAAATCTTTTGTTCTACAAAATGTTTGGTGTTATGCTGCTAATTGTTTGCTAGAATGTTCAGAAAGTTTGTTTCTTAATGTACTTCAAGTAAACTGTTGCATTTTGTTTTATTAATTTAAATTGAGACATTTTCTTCCTCGCCAAGTAGAATTTACCTCTTGTTCACTTTGTTGCAACAAGAACTCCAATCTTCAGATTTTAGAACTTTACTGCTATTACTCAAATTCTAAGTCTAATAGAAATCTTTTTTTCGAAAATATCACGTATAAAAGTATAAAAAAAAATTGTTGCTTAGAATTAATTCTATACAATGTATTTCGCATAAAAATATGATAAAATATTGAATGAGGTCATTTTACAGAAAAACAATTTCAAATTCAAGATACTGTAGCACTAAACATTTCAGGCTATATATTTTTATTGTACCAGATATAAATAAGAAGAAGATATGAATTATACCAATTTGTAGTTCATATTTTACAAACAAATGAACCGAAAAACTAGCATTTAGAAACACACATTTGTTTTCAAAAGTATATAACTTTTAAAGCGTTAAAATTGGAGCTCAGAAGCACAAAATCTGTCCGGTATAAATACTTGACTTAGCATAAATTTAAAATGTATATTAGCGTAAGCATGATTTAATTTTAGAGCATGAACAAAAAACTTGATTAAATCGGTTATACGCAAAAAATGACCAAGAAAAGCAAAGCTTAAGGTATCCGACTACGTTCGGAACCGTGATTTTGCAAAAGCGTAAAAATGGATCATATATATGATATTTAGTGTCACTTAGATTAGAAAATGTATATAAAATTGTTTTAAGAATAGTATTACAATAAAAAATTATTCAAGTACAATATTTTGACAAAAAATGAACATAGAATGACCCATTTTCAAAATGATCTCCTTTTGTGAAAAAAGCTTTTATTATAATAATATTTTACCTGTATATATCTCTGACCTCTGTACAGAGGTTGAACTAGAGTTTTTGAAATATATAACTTAGAAGTGGGTTTATCCATGTTTTACGATAACAGAGGGGAGAAATTTTAAGGAAAAAACGCCGATAATTATTTAAATTGGTCGTAACTCTGAAAATAATGTGAATTTTTCAAAAATCATAGGTTAGCCTCTGTACAGAGGTCTGAGCTATACACAGGCAAAATATTATTATAATAGAAGAATTTTTCACAAAAGGCGAACATTTTGAAAAAGGTTATTCTAAGTTCATTTTTTGCCGAAATATTGTATTAAAATAATTTTTTTATCAAAATGTCCTTAAAATAATTTTATTCATGTATTCTAATCTAAATGACACTAAATATCATGAAAATTATCCATTTACGCGCTTTTTTAAAATCACGGTTCCGAACGTAGTCGGATACCTTAACAAACACTGTCCAAAACTAAGATGAATAAATCTTCCCCTTCCATATCAGAAAGTATTAGGATTTATTCAAATGTACATTGAGAGATATTCAGTGAGATTTGAGGATCGATAACTTCTAGGAAAAAGCAGAGACACTGGGTGGAAAATTCCAGGCCCAAGATCTTCCTCTATTTGGCCTTAAATTCATTCAGCTGTTGGTTCAGAGATGGGATATTTGAAGTCTAAACTTGTTCTCTCATCCTCGAAATCACTTTAGGATTCGTTTGGTGTTATTCAATAGTTGGAAATGATATAGAATTTCGTACCCAACGCAGTTTATTTAGAATCGATGGAAAAGTTTTTTTAGAAAACTTAAATCTCAATATAAAATCGTTGATACTGAAGTCCAGTTAGAAGACTTAAGTCCTGATTCCATTAAAAATTAAACGTGTGATATAAAAGAGATTACTGTGAGCACAAGGAATAAAACTAGACCTCATTACCTCAATATAGTGCAGTGTGACAATTTGAAAGACGTATAGTGTCAACTTATATATGTCCTTTTTGTCACTTAATTGAATTTCAAAAAAAGAAACCCTTTGTAAATAGATCTCTCTAATAGTTTCTAACCTTAAGTTAGTCTGAACCCAAATAATTTAATTTCTTTTGAAAATTACGTAATAAAAAACTATATTTCTTGAATGAATTTATATATGCTCGGTCATTTAAAATTATAATTGTAATAAAAATAAAAAAATAATAATCCTCAGTTATTTTTTTTTTAAAAAAAAAGGTAGATATTGTACAGCGTTGTTTTTTTTTAAAGTATAAATTTAACTTTCTTCTTGAGATTTAAAAGAAAACATATCTCAAAAGTATTTAAAATTCCTTGAAAACTTTCGCTACTTAAATAAATATTTTAATAAACGATATCATATTTCATTTTTCATGAGTACATTCAAAATGACAGGTTTAGTCAATCATTTATTATATTAAATCGTAAGAAAATAGTTTAAAATCAACTATGTACCTGAGGAAAATTGAAGTAATACTCATTTATAAAAGGATAAAATTAAGAAAGGTACTTAAAACTGAATAAAAGAGGACCTGTGTGAAGATATTGACATATTCTCACACAAATGTTTAGTTTTATGAATATAACTGATGTGTGATTAATTAATTGTATTAAAATTTTAACAAAATTTCGCAAAACAAGTTATGAATATCTTATCTACAAAAACGTTACTATAAAATTATTAAAATGTATTGTTGTTGGAAGTTTAGATATTTATATTAATTTATAATCTTCCTATTGTTATAACGATCGTGAGTTTTAAAATAATAATTTTTCACACAGTTAAATTTTCTACAAATTGCAAATTTCAAAAAATGAGTCACAGCTTGGAATTGTTATAGTCAACTGATTAGGTTAAATACTGGAAAAATTACACTAATAAATATTGCTACTAAATTATTTAAAGAAAAATAATTTGATAAAAAAAAAACAACTTCTGAAATATTTAAAATATCTTAACAACATTTCCTCATTATTAAGAAGTAACTTTTTTTTCAAATAAAAGTAAAATTTAGGACATCTTTTTGTAAGATAAAAAAAATTATATTTATTTTTCAATAAAAAACTTAATTATGAGAACAATTATAACATTATTACATTATTAATTAAATTATTCATTATGCTGAATAATCAATAAATATAATAATTCTAGAAGAAAATAATCGCCATGAAAAACAACAATTTAAGTAATCTGAAGTAATTACATAATTACCAAAAATAATAAAAGTATTTGTTAAAGCAAACAATTCATTTCAAATAACTCTAGTTATAATATTTGCAGTTGAAGTTTAATTAAATGTTTATTTAGTCTATGTCTGAGAAACGTCTATGATAATTCCAGTCAAGAGTTACTCCACTATTAATCATTCAAATAACTTAGTTCGATCATTATAATGAAACAAACTGTTCGTAACTGCATGTTTAAATGTGAATCAGAATCAATCATGTCTTAGGATAAGAAAATTATACACTGAAATAAATTCTTTTGAAGATTCCATTAGAGGAGAAAAAAAGGAACAGTATTTAGAAAAAAAAAAAAACTCTTAAATGATAACGAAGGATCATTTTAATTGGTGAACAATAAAGAAATAATTGGAGAGATCTGAAAAAAGAGTGGTTAGAAAGACAATATTTTTCAGCACTTGATTGCAAACATATTTGAGTCAATGAAGTTCTAATAGAGTATGTTCTAATCAACTTTCGAAATGTTTCTGTTAAGGTATCTAACTACCCTAAAATTGGGAAATTTGCCAAAAATTGACAATTTTTTTTATGATTTTTTTTAAAAGCCAACTTATTAGTTTATAAAAATATCAAGTTTATTATTTTCCGTTCACTAGAACAAAACTACAAGTGTTTTAGTAAAAGCAGATGTCATACTTTAAAATGCGTTTTACTCGAAATGTGTTTTTTTGAAAATTCTCAAAGGAAGACAGCGATTCCTCAAAAAATTTTGAAAATAATTAAATGAATTTTTTTGTGTTTGTTCTGTATAATAGTAGAAGTGTTTTAGCCTTCAGATTTATCAGTAACTGTTTAATTACAAAATTTACAGTTCTTTATGTGAATATAATCACTGTTTTTTTAAGCAATTTCATATAATAACTAAGATAAAGTGCTCTAGTTTTTGTAAAAATTAAAATATCTCTTATCCTGAAGGTCATTTAAAAAGGAACAGCAAAGCAACATATCAAATTTGAAAAATAGAAAATTAGTTCATAAACTTCTGGTACAGAATGGGCCCCGTCTATGTAATTTTTTTGTAAATTTTTACCCATTTTTTCCTATTTTCGTAATAATAATTTCTCTTTTGTCTTCTTAATTTTAAATTTTAGCATGTCTTTCTTAAAATGTGCTAAGCAAATCTAAAACCACAAAACAAAAAAATCCACTTATCTTCATTTTTTAAAAAAAATTGTCGCAAGTAGTCTCTTGAATACCTTAAGAAATATCTTAAGATGTTTAATTTCATCAATTGTTATAATCGAATTTCGTTATTGAAATCGTAACATTAATTAGAGACATAGTAATTGATAAAATAATTCGGCTACCTTCAAACATATTTTAATGTAAAAATGTACATAAAAAGGGCATGGCTTCCTTTGTTAATTTTTTAAAGTTCAAGCACTGCAGTATAATACTCACTCATGCACATTCAATGCCGTGTTAAAGTTTATTTTTATAGGTTCTTTAAGGTTTTGACTTGCTTTCAAAATAAAAATAAAAAGTACATTTTGAATATGTCAGACATAAGAACCGTATTGACATAAAATGCTAAAAGGTAGTATATTGGACATCTCATAATCACTTCTAGACAAAAAAAAGAAAAGCAAAATTATGATGGTAATTCCTTTTATGAGTCTAGAATATTAATGTTTACTGAAGCTGCCATCTCTTCATTCAGTTCTTCTCGCTAAACGACTAATTAGCTTGTTTGACACAACACTCAGTTCACTAATTTACCTTTTATTATTTCATTTTGTCTCTTGAAATCATCCAAAGAAAATTTCGTGACAGCTTTGTATTTTTAAAATTATTCAATATCAATAAATCTTTTAAAGCATTTTTATACTAATATCAACTAGCATTATCTTATTTTTAATATTATTATGATATATTCTTGAAAAATTGCATCAAATTGAGAGTTTAAAAATGAAAGCTGTCTTTAAAAGTATTTTTAGATGCTTCTGTTTTTCTTATATTAAAATGCCGACTAAAAAATGATATTTTTCTAAAATAAACACTGTTTTTCGGGATTCAACTAAACTTATAAATAAGTTTAGAAATAATTCGAAATAATTTTTAAGAAGTATAAATAATTATATATATATCTTTTTTATTATTTCTAAGAAATATAAAGAGTTGTTTTGTGCACTCAGAAAAAAAAAATATATTACTTGAAAGTTAACAGAAATTTCAAAGGACCATGTAAAACTAATAGCATCCTAAATATCACGAAGCAACACATTCTGCGTGGTTTTAGAAAAATAGCTCTAATTATAAAAATTCCATCTTCAGAAAAATCAATTTTATTTGAATGTTGGCGATAGAGCTAAGTTGTGTGGCATCATTTTTGGGACGGTTTTTGGCAAGCTGGTGATCATATCGATGCTGTTAGAAATCGCTGGAGAAATCTACTAATATCATAATCTATGACGTAAGCGGATCTTTCTCGAAAACTCTGTGAGGCCTATAAATAGGAAAACATTCGCCGAAACTGAGTTAGTCTTGTTTTGACCGTTGCCGAGTAGTATGGTTTTGACTAGCAAATAGTCAGTATTGTTTTGACCATTGAAAGGTAAGTCTTGTTTTGACCGTTGAAGACTCGACTAGCTATTGTGATTACTTCGGCTGCTGAATAGGACGTGCGAGTGCTCGTGGATAGTCTTTAACATACGTGTATTTTAGACACTGATAGTTGTGTCTGAGTGCAGTAGAAGGTGAGGCCTTTTGAAATTTATTAAGCGAATTTGAGTACTGTTTCCTGTATTTCAAGGTTAGGTGGGTATGGGTGTCACAATCCCGAAGTACCCTAGTGATATTTTCCTTTTCTCAAGTGGTTTATTATCTTTGGTAAACACGGGTGTCACAATCCCGGGGTACCCTAGTGATCCTTCTCTATTTTCGACCCTCCATCTTGTCATCCAATTTCTTCTTTTCTTCTTTTCCCGTCCAGACGACAGACCTATGAATGTTTGACACAGTATAGCCAAAACTGGCTCTTGCGCCATAAAACACCAAACGCAACTCAACTCAACTCCTGTATTTCAAGGATTGTTTTTCGACAATAAATTTCCATCACCCCTTGTCTGTCAAGAACTGTCTTGCTCTTTGAGACTGATTGCATAAAATCCACGAGCCCCGCGGTTCACTTAACAATATATTTATCTAGATACTCCTTTTACTTGAATGACAACGCACAAAATTAACAAATATGCTGTAAAAATGTATAAACTCGAAGATAAATTCTGAGATCAAATATGCATTCTCGGTTGAACTTTTTTCGAATTATACAACTTAAAAACTTTTTAAATTAGCTTCTCGTATCCGCAGAAAATCTCTAAGATGCAGTCTCTAGTAGATAGAACAGGGATGGCGAACCCCTTTTTGATACGTGGGTCAAATTTTGTTCACATTTTTTTTAATACTACCTCCTGGGTCACTAATGCCCATTTGCACCAGAGTTAAGTTTAAAAATTTTTAACAGAGTATTTTTAAAACTAAACATCTTTAAATTCAATTGGCTTATAACGGGTAAAAAAAGGGCGCTATGAAAGTCTCTTTCTACAAACATAACTAATTAAAATGCATTTTAACTGAAAAAAGTGCTTTAAATATAATTTTTAGCTTTGGTTTCCGATTGTTTTTCAACAAACAAAATGTGAGCAAAATCATACACTTTATTTGATATTTTGTAAACACTTTTGCTTTATTTCAAATAATACATACTTTCATATGCATTTGTTGTCATTTGCGTAGTTTTGGAACAAGGGGTGTAGCTACCGCTGTATCGATGATACAGGGCCCCCCAAGCGTCAGGGGCCCCCAAAAATGTAAGATCATAAAATATTGACAGTCCACCGAAAAGGGCCTCCAAAGAATTTGGATATGGGGTCCTCTTAGGACTAGTTACGCCAGTGTTTGGAACTGTAACGATCAAACTGAAGGTTAGAGACAGCATTTAAATTGCATTTGTGTCAATGGGCTTGAAAAATTCAAATAGAATATAAATAGTCCACACAAATTAGAAAATCTTTATAAGCCCTCGTTAGAAAACAAGTGGTTGCCTAGCAATCGTGAGTCCGTTAAAACGCTTGCGTGGGTCCGTGTCTGACCCACGGATCATAGGTTCGTCATCACTGAGATAGAACAATATAGATAAGAGAAGGGTTACTGCAAAATACACAGAATGCGATGTGGATATGTCGAGATCCAAAAGCAACTCAAAAGATTGTAAGATATAAACATTTCCATAGTTTTTGCATTTGTTCGTGGATACAATGGTGCTTTGGGAAATGAGTGGGCCGATTGGTTAGCAAAGGCTGCCTCCAAACGCGAATTTGAAATCAGGTTAATATTCCTAAATCCTTTTAAAAGAAGATTACGAGAGGAAGACTGGTGGAGCCTTGGAACCAAGAATATCTCATTCCAAATAAAGGGAGCTTAACAAAGATATTTTTTCCATCCTAACCCAATTTCTCATTGTGGTCAATGTAATTTTAAAAGTTATTTGAACAAATTTCATTTGGCTCTCTCATCTTCCTCTTATCTTCCTTTTGCTGGCGAGGAAAATTTAGAACATGTGTTCCTTATGTGTTCCAAGTTTGTCAGAAAAGCAAAGATCCTAAGACTGGATCTCAAGGGCATTAATATTAATTGGCCTCTAGATTTTCACCAACTTATTTCCACCAGAAGTGCTTTTGAACATTTCTGTCAATACGTTGAAAACATTTGTAATCTTTCATGACTTTAAAATTTTTTGTTTTCCTTTTAAGATGTGTTTCATACTTATTTCTGTAAGTTCCGGAGGATTTTTTGTAGTGCACGAGGATTAATAAATGTTTTCGATAAAAAAAATTAGTTTTAATACCTATTTTAATCATTCAACCAAAGGAATTATACTAACGAAAGAAAATGAAAGTAGTATGAATAATGAAAAAGTTTGAGGGCGATCATTTAAAGAATATTTGAAACGTTGCACCATTTTATTTTGAGTTTTTTTTTTTATCCCTTTTGTAGTCTTTTCTTAAGTATAAAGTTTGCAAAGAGGTTTAGGTTACTTTCTGTGCTTTACTTTAACTTTAAAAAAAACCATTTATTCTAAATGTCTTTTATAACTTAGAATCTTTTTCCTTTGTTTAATTAAATTTTATTTTTAAAAGTAAAATGATATACAGTTGGACCTTTATATAACGAAGTCAGTAAATCCCGGAAAAAAGTTTGTTATATGGAAAATTCGTTATGTGCAGAGGTTTATCTTTTAATATAATTTAAAAGCCACATAAAACAAATTTTAAATTCATAAACACTATATATTAAATACTCACACCTTTTTTTAAAATTGATATATGTTTTTTTTATATACCTTACCCATAAAAACAAAAACAAAAAAAGCAAAACAAAAAAAATTGCAAGGAAAACAAGAAAAAAGAATGTCGAAGAATTCACCGTATATTTTCAATATTAAGAAAATAATTGTATGCTAAAATTAGGGAATTTTATTAAGTGCATTTTATAATTTA
Source organism: Trichonephila inaurata madagascariensis (assembly GCA_019973955.1). Lineage (NCBI taxonomy): Eukaryota > Metazoa > Arthropoda > Arachnida > Araneae > Nephilidae > Trichonephila > Trichonephila inaurata. The sequence goes on from BMAV01010909.1 coordinate 161,589, forward strand.
AAGCATACAAGTAATATTAAACATACATTATTTTATAATTAGAACATGGGGACACGGGACAACTCCAGTGAGGATGAAAAAGGATATCGAAGATGTTTCTAGTGAACTGGGCAATGGGGGTTGAATGTTGCACTTCTTGGATGAAACGTCCAGAACTCTATTGCTCTCGGCGAGTTAGGATCTAATAAAACCAGTTCAAGATTTATTACCACAATAAAATGTGTTAAAGGGAGAATAACTTGAAATTTTTTCAGAAATACTTCTAAAAAAGGAAGAATAAAAATTGAATCACAAAAGAAAAAGTTCGTTGTATCGAAAATGCACTTCACTATAGAGAGGTTATTTTACGAAGAAAATCGTGAAATGTTCAAGGTCCTAGGAAAAAGTTCGCTATATAGAAAAATTCGCAATATAGAGATTCGTTATATAGAGGTTCGACTGTATTTGTTATTGGAAAAAAAATACAAAAATATCTCAGCAGGAATTCTTAATTTCGGTCAAAAAGAGCTTTTAAATTTAAAAAAAGAATTCTACACCTTTTCGCTCAAAAACGTTATTTACGATTCCTGTTCTCTCTTCTCATTTTTTAATCCGGATTTTAAGAAGTTCTGCATACTTTTATCCTACCCCCACAAATATTATTGAAGTTGACGTTTCTAATTCTTTTTTTTTTTTTTTCTTTTTTTATTTTTTTTTTTTTTTCTCCTTTTTTTTTTCTGCTCAATGATGAAAAAAAATAAAATCAAAATACAATTTACCCACTGGAAAAAACAAAATTAAATGAATGAAACATTTGCGTCTTTAACAAAATAAAAGGGTCTTTGGAATTAAATTTATACCTGATTGCGAGATTACGTTAACTACAATTGGATTTTCTATCAAACTGTCAAAAAGAGCGATCTGTTTAGTCAAGGGGTTTATTTCTCCTAACTATTTTGATCAAAGAGCATTATTAGTTAAAGTACTTTGAAAGTGTAAGGAAATAACTTTATAATAATATTTTTTCTGTAAATTTATATATATTGTTTAAAATTGTAAACGCTCTGAAATAAAAAATATTTGGAGCAAATAACTTTTTTTTTCCTTTATATATATAGATATTGTAAATAACCTGAAAACATCCCTCAAATTTTCCAGTATGTCAGTCATATTGATGCGTGGTTCATTTTGTAAATAAAAAGTGTCATAAAAATACTATAGACATGTAATACACAGTAAATAAGAAGTTAAAAACAAGGATGCTACTGTCATAAATAATTATTTAATAAATATTTGTCTGTGGGAGGTGTTTTTTTTCAAGTTTTTGAACAATAATTAGTAACAGTTTAATTTTACTTTTGTTTTAAATCACTTTTCATTCACTTTTATTACTATGTTTTTTTTTATTAACTCGCTTTCTTGTATGTCTGTCCAGGTAGAATTTTGTAAATGATTTTAAACTAATTTCCCGATAAGCTAGAGACTTGAAATTTGGACCACAGCTCAGAAGTGGATGATTAGGCCGTGGTAGACGAGTGGTATAGGTATCGGATCGTGGCTTGCCTTGTCACGAGTTCGAGCCCAGTACCACTAAAGACCCACCGTGTAGGGCAGCGATGCACGTTAAATCTGTCGAGAGATGAAATGTCCTCCCGTTGGTGTGGTGTAGTAATTAGGAGAGGGGGGCGCCAGCTCAGGTGTCGTCCACGTCACTTGACCATGTTTCAAAATTACGTGGTCTGTCGCCAAAAGCCCTAGAGTAGCTAAACAGTGCGACGTTAATATTCAATCAATCATTCTGAAGTGGAGGACAATGATGAAAATGTGAAAAAAAGAAGAAAAAAAAGGTACATTAAAAAAAATTTTATTCGTGCACCTGCTTGCTTTAGAAATGAGCAAGCAATATTTCAAAGAAATATATTTGTAATATAAAAATATTTTGGAAAAAAAAGTTTATAATTTTATTTACAAGGAAAATAATTCGGTTGACAAAATTGTTAAATTATTTAATGTGCAATGAATGCGTAAATGCATGCATTACTTCTTTTTTATTTTTAAAGCAATTTTCATATGTAATACTATTAAATTCTGCATTAACTTGTTACCAACATTTTCAATTTAGAAGGACAGCTTCTTAAATGAAAAAGAATAAAAAGTAACAACTTCTTGAATTTCGGAGATAATTTAATCCTAAAACTAGTTGCAATTTATTTACTAATTACTTGAGAACATACAGGGAAAGATAATTAAAGAGATTCGGATTATATTCGAAATCAATTACAACCCAGAGAAGATTAATAATTAAGAATACAGCTTCCTTATTATCAGATCAAAATTAAATTACTTCAAAGCAATAGATTTGCTTTCTTTTTAAGTCATAGTTACTCATTGGAAATGTTTACTTACTTACTGGTGGCAACGGAAGGTAAATAATTAAATCGAACATCGAAAGCGTTTTATTTTGCTTTGCATTTTATTTCTAATGATACATTTAAATAAATCTCTAATACAGAAATTATTATTTTGAAATAATTTTCATAATTATTTTTTGAAAAGGCTACGAAGAAAATATTTAGAAACCTTTTGACTATTTTTTACGATGTTTTGTTGTAATAACGAACAAGTTAAGTCTTAGTGATTTTCAAAATAATGTTACATTTATTGGTTCTCGTTCGTTTACTTTTCCTGCTTGGCGACAACACACAATATACACATAAAAAATGTTAATAAATGTTAGTTCTCATCAGGGGCGTAGCTACCGCCATATGAGCCGTATCAATGATACGGGGCCTCCAAGTTACAGGGGCCCCAACATGTGTAACTACAGTCCCACTACCAGGGCTCCCATACCTAAAAAAAAGGGTCCCGAAAGAATTTTGATACACGGCCCCCTCAGAGCTAGCTACGCCAGTGGTTCTCATTCGTTTATCATCCATTTTTGATGTATTATGAAAAATACATCATTGATAAGAAAAGACCTCGCCTTGTTTTAAAAATGTGGTGGTAATAGGTTACCAGCGGAAATATATTCTGTTTAACGTCGGTTGTATCATTTTTGACGATTTTATTACCTGCGCCGGCAAAACTGAAAAATACCAGTTAATTTCACATATACACTCATGGACAAAAAAATTAGCGCACCAAGAAATAATTGCGGGATCGTAACGAAAACTTGGCATGAAGGTACATGTCGAGAAGATATGCTAATGATTAGAAATGCAGCGTGATTGCGCATTACGTATAGCCCGTAGAGGGCGTTTACCGTCGTTCTCCGTGGAGTATAAAACAGGTTACCAAAGCTTGTTTGAGTGTGCTGAATCGTTTACAAAGGAATAGCTGGGGTAGACATGCCATTATGTCGTTTTCGAAGACAATATGAACAGCTGACGCAGTTTGAGAGGGGGAGAATCATCGGAATGATGGAATCTGGGTGGTCAGCTAGGCGAGTAGTTCGTCAATTAGGCCACTCTGATTGTTTTGTGAGGTGTTGGGACCAATAGATCCGAAAGATGTCATTTACACGAAGACTAGGCTCAGGACGCTCTCGACAGACCAATCGTCGAGGAACCGTCACATCGTAAGAAATGCAAGCGTACAGCCAAATGCTTCATCGGCTGCCATCCAGGCACAGGTAGCACCTTCACTAGGAGCCCCTATGTCTTCTCGAACCACACGAAGGCGCCTGGCAGAAGGACATTTGGGATCGTGGCGCCCATTATGTGTGCTGCCCTTGACATCCACCCATCGATGCCTCCGTTTGAAGTGGTGCCGTGCATGAGGAAACTGGACTGCAGCGGAATGGAACCAGGTTGTCTTTAGTGACGAATTCAGATTCAATCTCAGCAGTGATGACAATCGTGTTCGCGTGTGGAGACCCCGTGGTGAACGCCTCAATCCTGCCTTTTATAGCGACACACCGCTCCCACAGCTGGTGTGATGGTATGGGGTGCCACTGACAACGATACACGGTCACCCCTAGTACTGATCCGTGGCACCATGACAGCCCAGCGGTATGTCCATGACATCCTACAACCCCATGTGTTGCTACTCATGCAACGGCTCTCAGGAGCCATTTTTCAACAAGACAATGCTCGGCCTCTAACGGCAAGGGTGTCACAAGACTGTCTCCGCACTGTTACTACCCTTTATTGGCCTACTTGATCTCCAGATTTGTCTCCAATCGGACATATCTGGGATCATTTGGCACGGCGAGTTGGGCATCCCACGAGTTTGAACGAACTAGATGCAAGGTTACAGCAAATATAGAACGAAATGTCTCAAGACATCATACAGAATTTGTATGTCTCAATACCTGATCGGATCGCATTCTGCATTCACGCTTGAGGGGGTTCAACAGGGTATTAAATCCTCTGTTCTTTTGCCTTTTTCTCTGAAATAAATTATCCTTTTTGTTTGTTTTTCTAATCTGTTACTTATATCAAAGTAGTCATTGCGAATGTAAAATTTTGTTTTATTTTGACGATTATCTCTTAGTGTATATATACTATGTGTGTTCTTTACATATAAATATGTACAGAGTTCTTGGAATTTGAAAATTATTCATTATATAGCTTTAAAAAATTCTATAACAATATTTCATAAAATTTTATTACATAAAATAGAGGTTCAAAATGTATTCCAAACTTTCTCGAATATGAGGTTGATAAAGTGCTCTGTTATATATATATATATATACACATTAATATTTCACTGTGCCAAAAAAAAAAAGAAATCTTAATTTTAATAACGTAATCTAAATTCAGCATCTTTCAAAAGTTTTAAAACCAAAAATTATTAAAAATAAGCATATTTTTAATTATCTCCAATGGTTTAAAAAAAAAAAACATTTTTAATATCTTAAGAAAACTTCTAATAAGCAATTTACAAACTTATTTTAAATGACATTACAATATAAAATATCTTATACATTCTAATTCACTTTCATTGACTTTAATTTACAATTGCTACATTTAAAACTACATAACAAATTAACTCGCAAAACAACTCTGATTTTATTATACATTATCTCCATTATCAAAACACTTCTTTTTTTCAGACTGAAATAGTTAAAACTTTATTCACATAATAGTGCCACGTTTAGAACATTTACGAAATCCTAATTACAAGAAAAAAAGCCATTCCGTGAAGAGTTCAAGGATCATTTTTTAAAGGAAGAACCCCATTTTTTGCACTTGATGTCTGTTTACGGGTTCATTAAAAGAAAATATTTAGGGAAGGAATGAGTCCCCGTTAAAAGTAGAGTCGAATTTGCACTCTAAAAGCCATTACTGCCAAAGGAAACTCCGGCAGCGTAATGGCCATCGCCGAAAACCATGTTCATCGCTCGCAATGAAAATGCCACGAAATCGGTTTATATTCTCGTGAAAAGTAAGAAATTCAGGGTTTAAAGAGCATCAAGGCTTAATGGCAGCATGGATTTTGTGTTTATGCAACCTAATTAAAGCACTCAGACTTCGTGTTAGGTAAACAGAGAGAGTTATGAGTGTCATTTTGACATAGAATATGTTTATTCGGAAGTCTACTTAATGAACTGTAAGACGAATTCATGTAAATTGTAATTACAAAATTTTTAAATTTAAAACTTGTTTGTTTTTTTTCAAAGCACCCTATATGAATGGAAATAAATTCATCGTAAAAAATAAGAGCTTTTAATGTAAAAGTTAATTTGTGTATAAAAGGTCTAAACTCAGAAGAGTACGAGGAAAAACTTAAGGGGGTCCGGCACATGGATTTTTGAAAAATTATCGATTTTTACTTGTTTTATATTTTGTAAAATTTTAAATATTTCTGTTAAATATGATATATGTAGGATTTAAAGTATTAGGGAATATAAATATATTCCGATCAGTGAGGTTACAACCTCACCAATAGATGGCGCTACCAGCAAATATACGCATTCCCCCCTCCTGGAACTGTGGGTTTTGCGGGAGAAGAAAAAGCGACAGGAAGCGAGAGAGACGTCTGAGGGACAGACTCCGGTTTTACGAACGAGAGGTTACGTTTTTCGGTCAACGTGGGTGTCGCGAGGCTTAGCGACGATTGAGAGTATGCTCCGTGGAATAACTCATAAAGTTTGTAATCAGTATTTAATTGGAAATAATCTAATGTTTCATTAAACAGTAATTTTATTCCAATCTGCTTTTATTTCTTTGAACATCAAGATCCTGAACATCCCTCCTAGACAACAAAAGAAAAGCCACTTGTATAGATAAAATACACCCCTACATATATTATATAAGAAAATACGATAATTAGAAGTATTTTTATTTATTCTTTTAATGAAGCTACTCTTTGACGCGCATCAAATGAGCTCTGCTGGAAGCACCTGTGTTTCTCCTTACATAAGTTTCTGATGACCGTGAATCCATACCATATTCAAGTGAATAAATTAGACTGTAATGCTTTTATCCAAAAGTGTATGAATACACGGTATGGTGTAAATAACACCATATGATCAGTGATTCCAAGATCAACATTTGTGGAATTAAAAACTCTAAAATTAGGAATAAATATGGCTATTGCACAGTTCAATGTGTGTCATGTAGTAAAATTAATAATCTTAAAACATTTTGATATTGAACAAAATTATAACTGTGTGTTATACAACAAAAAATTAGATGCACGTAGGATTCGTGTAGCCCAACGAAAGAATCTTGAGATCCAAAAAAAAAAAATGGCAAAATTGTTAAAAATAATGAACAAAAGTTAGAAAAGTCTTTTGTAGACGCAATGGACAAAGAAAATATTTCATACGATTCTGGAAAGTACAAAAAGAAGTAAATGCTCAAATTACACATTTTTACTTTAAAGCCGGTTTTCTTAAAATGTAATTTTTTTCACTTTATGTACCTTTTTTTTTTCAAAAACTACTCATAATATAATCCTCACATTTTCAGTGAGCTTACTTTTAACATGTTTACACATTTTAATAAAGGGAATTAGATATATCTAGCAAACTGTCTTAATTAAGGCTTTTCTAAGCTAAATTTTAGGGGGAAAATTGGACATTTTTTAAAAAATTCATATTTACTTCAATTTTTTGCAAAAGGGCTAAAGTAAACTTTCGTTGATAGTACACATAACCTTCTGTAAAAATTTTATCCATGAGAAGTAAGTAGTATCTGAGAAAAAAGTACATAAACTGTGAAGTATTCCCCCGTGGGTGATACCTCACTCCTAAGTTAACTTCGTGATCTAGAGGTGAGGGATTGAATGAAGAACCAGGCGTTGTCTCACGATCTTAAAATGTCTTTATTAAGATCTTAACTTAAACACTAACAATGATAATATTTATATTAGAACTTAGTGGATCTGAGGTGAGAAAACACACAATACGTATTACCAAATAAGCGCGATCTTAACCACTATATTTCACTTTCCCTTCTATTCCTAATCTCTGTTTATATTACAGTTACTAATGGATACTAGAATTATCCTACCTTAATTTCTTGCTTAATCGCAATCCTCTCGGATCCTCAATATCTATGGATTAACTCGCGTGGAATTGGATCCACCTTGACTTGATCATTCTGTCTCGAATAGCTTCACAATCGACGACGGCTTTCTTCTCTTCCTTCAGTTCACGCGCTTAAACCAGGCTAGCATAATCACTCCCCAATAGGTCATACGCTTACGTTAAACTTCTTCTATTTAAAAGGTTTCAAATTTGCATGTTCACGTTTCGCTTCTGGATTTGGTTGGAAAGAATTTGCCTTTTTTGGCCCCAAAGAACCCAAGAGGAGATTTTAGTAGAAAACGCGATGATCTCGTCACAAAACTTCCTCAATTTAACTTGGGTTCCTATGGCCGTGCCGAATTCCCCTAATCGATTTTTATTGCTGTATTTTTATCTAAATATATGTAGTACATATGAAACTGTCAATCACATTATCGAAGTCTTTTCTGTGAAAGAAATTGTTTCATTTCTGTACAGAGTGGGGTGAATGAGAGAGTGAGGGAAGGAGTGTTTCTTAACATCTCACTCTAAAATTATACTAAGGTTATTGGCAACGGACTTCATAATTTTTTAACTAGAATAATTAGAATGCAATTACCCTAGAACAGAGGTACTCAACCTTTTTTTTTTCTGCTGGACCTCATACATATGTCAGCTATTTCACGTGAGCCACAACATGTGGATAAATGGAGGAGGGGAGGGGGGAGAAATGCTTGAAGACCAAATAACATTGGAAATTTAAAATGTGGAAAATTGATCGAAATATTTATAACTCCTCCGTTTTGCATTTTTTAATTATTATTTTTAACATTTTTTTTATTTTTGTCACTAACATTAAATTAGAAACATTTAAGAAACACTCCTTCGCAACTTCTACATCTCATTAAACGGTTTCATATGATTACCAATAATATAAACTTCATGGGATGTCTTTGTTACCGCTGTGATATTACCACTGATGAAAACACTTTGTTGCTGTTTCAAAGATTATTCAAGAAAGCCTATTTATCACCTCTTGAAAGAGATCTTCGAGGGAAAAGGGTCATTGAATGATTCCTGCTTATTGGTATTTTTTAAATACAGCACTTTCGCGACAAATCAAACAATTACTGATCCACGTTTGTTTTTCACTACAAAAAGTCAACCTCCCAATCGTCATGAAACGATATATTTTCTTCGAATATTTTTCGCTTTTAAGATATGAAAGGTAGTTAAAAATTAGTGCCACCCATAAAATTGTCACTATTCCACTGTTGTGTGTTACCGCTAATCGTAACCGTTCCAAATAGAAAAAGAATATCAATTCATACCCGTACGACACCGACAGCAAAAAGTAAAATTAATATATTTGATTTTTTGAAAAAGAATTTCCCACCAAAGTTTTAATACAGTGTTCCTAAATAAGTGAATTTCTCAAAGTAATGGGCCATGACGGGGCCACTTAAAAAGGCCTCGGTGGGCAGCAGATTGAGTATCGCTGACCTAGACAAATGCAAACTCCTGTTAAAAAATTAAAAACATGTTACACAGTCGTACTGTTTTAGTCTATTTACGTCAAATTGCGTTTAGTATGTAAATGTAAATTATATTCTTTTCAATTTAATTGATATTATTTGAATTTAAATTCCTTATATAAAGAATATTTTTTTTTAAAAAAAACTTTTTTTGTAAAATATAAGCAATATTTGCATATAATTTTTTTTAAAGAAAAAAAGTTCATATTATGCATTCAAATAAATTCAAACTTGCCAGATGCTAACCAATTTTAATAATTCGAGCTAAAAGCATCTTTTAGAGTTTTGATGGGTAATTCCCATTATATTCATAGAGAGAGAAGATACTTTTCAGTTCCTTCATTGAAATACCTCAACTCATACCTACTTTACTCATATTTTAATCCAAAATGCTCATTATTTTTCTCTTAAGGTATCCGACTACGTTCGGAACCGTGATTTCGTAAAAGCGTATAAATGGATAATATTTATGATATTTAGTGTCACTTAGATTAGAAAATGTATATAAAGTTGTTTTAAGAATAGTATTACAAGAAAAAATTATTTAAGTACACTATTTTGACAAAAAATGAACATAGAATGACCCCTTTTCAAAATATTCTCCTTTTGTGAAAAATGCTTCTATTATAATAATATTTTGCCTGTATATAGCTCAGATCTCTATACAGAGGCTCAACTGGAATTTTTGAAATATATAACTTAGAAATGGGTTTATCCATGTTTTACGACAACAGAAGGGAGAAATTTTAAGAAAAAAACGTCCATAATTATTTCAAATGGTTGTAACTCTGAAAATAATGTGAAGTTTTCAAAATTCATACTTGAGCCTCTGCAGAGGGGTTTGAGCTATATACAGGAAAAATATTATTATAATAGAAGCATTTTTCACAAAGCGAGAACATTTGGAAAAAAAGGTTTTTCTAAGTTAACTTTTTGCCGAAATATTGTATTAAAATAACTTTTTTTTGCCAAAATGTCCTTAAATCAATTTCATACATGTATTCTAATCTAAGTGACACTTAATATCATGAAAATTATCCATTTATGCGCCTTTTTAAAATCACGGTTCCGAACGTAGTCGGATACCTTAAGATAGTTTCATTTATACCGTCATGTATAAAAATGGTAACGGAAGGTCAGGTCATTTAAATACATAATTTCAATGATGCAATTAAACTTTAAAATACGTGACGCCCAAATATTATACCTGATTTTTTCTTCTTTTTGAGAGCATTTTTTTTTATAACCAAATACATATCGAGAGAAGTTTATTTTAACTTCATCTCTTTGTCAAGCCAGAATTTATATCAGGAAGAGCTAATTCGAGTTCAATTAAACTGAGGGTGTTTGATAAGCAGTATTTATGATACTTCCATGATTAATCTCAAAATTAAGAAAAAATTAAGATATAGTCAAGGCAAAGATTGTTTTTGACTACAGTCTGACTGCGGGAGTTGTAGAACGCTGTGATCAGGAAATGCCCTTTCATCCGACAATCCGAAAACTCCAGAAAATTATTACAAAAATTTTATTTTTACGTTTACTAGGCAAGGTACTCCATAATTAACTTTTGCTCTATAAAAATTTAGTTGGGAAAAAAGTAATACATTTTTAGAATATCGGATCCTTGTACAAGAGCTTTTACATTAATATGGTTGTGATGCTTCTGGACAAAAAATTCCTGGCAGACCATCTGCAGTAGATAACCCTAACCTTCATACTGAGTGACATTTTACATCCCATATTCTTCCTACTCATGCAAAACAATGTAAAGTTTGTAGTTTAAAAATGGATGCAAATGGAGAAATATAAGGAAGGAAAAACAATTCTGGTGTAATGATTGTGGAGTTGGTTTGTGCGTAGAAAAGTGTTTCTCCCGTTATACCACACAAAACTGAATTACTGAACTACTAATACATATTCAATTTTTTTTTATTTTAGAAAATAATGTTCCACAAGAAACGAATTTTATCACTGCTACAATATGTGGCAGCCACCTCAAGCGAATAAGCAGTTGTTACAAAACCTTCACAATTTTTGTGTGCATTTAATTCAAAATATCAGTTTTAAACTACTAAGTACATTTTATTTTGTACTAAACATTTGATTTTTGCAATAAAAAATTTGACAGTTAAAGCATAAATAATAAAATTTCAGTCCTAACATCGGAATTTTTGGTACCCCTTTAGATTACTGCATAAGAAAGTTGTCTGTTACATTAAAACTAGAATGTAATAACGTTTTTCCTTTAATTTATATGAAATTATATTTAAAAAAATATCACTTATAATAATTTGTAATTCTATCCTTTCTATATCAATAATGAGAATATTATTTTTGAAAGAGAACTAAGTCCTTTTATTTATGATTTTAAGAAGTACTATGACTATCATTCACAATATATTCAAAATTTACTCGTATCTTGAATAAAAATCGTTATGATGGAATTGTAACTTATCTTTTGAATTTTTCTGTACTTTTGAGGGAGTTTTGAGTTCATTAATTAGTTGCATTAGTCTAATAAGTTAATTTTTTTAAGAATTAGTTTTAAAAAATTTATTATAGCCAATATTTTGAGAGAACTCGAATAAAATTTTGCGTCCGGAATCTCTCTGAAGTACAATTTCGATTATGATTAAGTGAATTTTATTTGGATCTCACAGAAATTTATCTGACAAAGATGAAAAAACCAAGTTTATTTACATTATTTAAATTAAACATTAACTTAAGTTAACTGTAAATTAAATGTGTTTCATCTTAATACTTTTCAATAGGATTTCATCCATTATTCTCAGCTAGTTTCTAAAATTGCATGAGCAATTAAAATTGAACAATAATTACTTAATATTCAAAAGAATGTCAAGTATGTAGTTTGTTGTCCTAAACAAGAAATTGATATTTCAGTGTCCAAAACAACTAATTTACAAGCTCTAAATATTAACAAGTTCTTTTTCAATTCCTACTATTAGCTCGCACTGTCTATAGATTTATTGATTTATATATTTGTATATTTATTTATTTATCTTAGTGGAATTTTCAATCGTTCATAAAATACATTTTAAAGCGCTGAATTGAGCTGAAATTTTATATACAGGATCATTTTGGATGACAATACAATAATTTAATTATAATTAATAAAAATTAATTGATTAAAGCTAATTATTTAAAGAATTACAAATACAGCCACAATGGCGACTTAGCGACCCTTTTGGCAACTTGTGCCAAAATTTGAAAAGTTTTTTTTTTCTCACGTGTTACAGCATTCAGTTCAACTGAAATTAAAAGGACACATTACGATACTTGAATGATAATTAAAAAAACTAATGACCACTTAATGTTGTGATTCTGTCCTATGTATATACATATTTATATTAATTGTAACTATTTAATAAAAAGTAGCTAAAATAAAATTTTTCGTTGTTGATCTAAGTAGGAATTGACTTAAAAACTATTTTTTTATGTTACTTGTTTTTTATTCAAGTATAATATTTTGTTGCCAGACAGTCAGAAGTTAATATTCTTTAAATATTAGCTAGATTTTTTAAAGGAAATCGTCTGCTTATAAAACTAAAATTAAATTTTCTCTATCAGTACAATGATTTAAACTTTCATATTTAATCAACTGAAAATAAATTTAACTGGGGAACTGTTTCGTAATTGTAAACAAGGATATTTTCTTTAAAAGGGGACTACATACTTAAATATCATACAAAATTTAAATTTCCAAATATAATTTAGTGCATTGAGTTTCCATTGCACAAATAGTATTGTAGTAATAAAGAAGAATTTACTTCAAAAGTAAATAATGGATATAATGGCATATTAATATTAATGTTACATTATATATTGTTATGAATTTTGTATATTGAGTAAATAATTTATATCTGGATATGTAATACTTTTATATTACTCTATGTTGTATTTATTTTATGTTAAAACTGTAATATTCGCAAGAAACGCTGTTCCTTACATCATAATGACGATTCAATGGAAACTTGGCGAAATCTGGGCGATAGAGCCAAGTTAGCATCACTTTTGGCGAGTTTGGGATCATATGTGTTTGGTTTCTTCTGGAAATTATGTGAGAAATCTTCTAAAATCACTATATATGACGCAAGACGATTTTTCGAGAAAAATCCATGATGTCCATAAACAGGGAGTCACTCGCCGAAACTGAGTTATTCTTGTTTTGACCGTTGAGTAGTATTGATTTGACCGTGAAGAATCAACCAAAGATTAGCTATTACTTCGGCTGTTGTGTAGGAGAGCTAGTGCTCGCGAATAATCTTTTACATACTTGTATTTTAGACACTAATAGTTGGGTCTGAATGCTGCAGAAGGTGTAAAGGCCTTCTAAGGTTTATTCTGCGAATATAGCTGCTATATTTCAAAGATTGTTTTTCGACAATAAATTTCCATCGCTTATGAAAAAATGTCTTGCTCTTTAAGACTGATAACATAATATCCCCGAACCCCGATCTACGTAACGATATGTATACCATAATATGTGAAACGAACATAAAATTTTAAAAACATAACATTTTGCTCCTATGTCTTTATTTAAATAAAATAAAAAATAGTAATTTAATAAACTAGATCTTAACATTTTATGAAATTATGAAACATTTTACGATTTCTTATATTTATTTTAATTACATTAAATCTCAAGTCATAAAGCAAATTTGTTTCAACATTTAAAAGCATAAGCTGCATTAATTTTATGGCTGTGAAGTTATTATCTTAAAACTGGTTCGTTTTGGCTTGTAATTTGTCTCAAAGTGATATTAAAATGTGCAACTATTATTAGAAACATTCTGGGATTTATTTCAAATATAAAATGCAATAGTATACTAACCTTTGTTTTATTAAGTTTGAAACAAACAATTAATATAAAAAAAAATTTTAAGTCAATTCCTACTTAGATCAACAAAGAAAAATTTTATTTTAGCTACTTTTTATTAAATAGTTACAATGAATATAAATATGTATATACATAGGACAGAATCATAACTTTAAGTGGTAATTAGTTTTTTTAATTATCATTAAAGTATCGCATTGTCCTTTTAATTTCAGTTCAACTGAATGCTTTAACACGTGAGAAAAAAACCTGCTCAAGTTTTGACACAAGTCGCCAAACGGGTCGCTATGTCGCCAACGTGGCTGTATTTGTAATTCTTTAAATAATTAGTTTTAGTCCATTAATCTTTATTAATTATAATTAAATTATACTGTATTGTCATCCAAAATGATCCTGTATATAAAATTTCAGCTCAATTCAGTGCTTTAAAATGTATTTTATTAGCGATTGAACATTCCACCAAGATAAATAAATAAATATACAAATATATAAATAAATAAATATATAGACAGTGCGAACTAATAATAGGAATTGAAAAAGAGATCCAGCAAAGATTTCATTGGAAAAAATATAAGCTCCTGTGATGATTATAACAATGTTTATCCTATGTCTATTAAAAAAACCGAATCAGTTTTGTTATAGGAATTATCCGTAGTTGAACTTAAATATGTATTTAATTTTCAGGAAAATAACAGCAAAAGTATTTAGACGATTACAAAAAGAAATAATTTTTATTCGTGTATTCTGTGTAATCTTAAATACATTTCCTAAATTGATCTATTGTTATGGAGACACATAACAAATGGTTTAACCTTTATACCTCTTTTCTTAATTAATATCTTTCATAATACCCTAACATTTTGAAACTGCTGATAAATATTCGAAAACAAAAGAATTTTTGTCTTCATTCTAATATAATTCTCGAATTCATAAGTTTTTATATATATAATTAGTGAAGTGGTAAAAGTTTCTCATTAAATTCTATTAGATGCAACGATGCGTAAATTTCTTTAAGCAAAATATTCTAAAGAACACACTCAGATTACGCTTTCAGAAATATTTGAAGCAAATTTGTATAATTTTATTCAGAATTTTCCTGTTAACCTTATAATATCCTCTTTATAAAAGTTCCATACTTTCCTCACTCATTAAAATTTTGAAAATTTAATGTAATGTGTACACATTACTGATTTGGAACACTTTTAAAACCTAATTGCATCAAATATTTAATATGGTAGGATTGCGATTATTATTTTTGAATGGAAGTAAATCTTCAAATTAATCAGAATTCGAATATAATGATAAAAAGTTCGCCTTTTATTAATAGTCTCATAAAAAACATTTGATTAATAATCAACTGTTTTTGTAAAAGAAATGATAGAAATCTTTTGCTTGGGATTCCTTAACAAGTAAAGAAAGAATATTGATTTTCTTAGCTTATAAAGTTTAGTGTAAAATAATCTGTAGATTTAAAAATCAAACATTTGTATTGAGTAAACTATTTGAAGAATAAGTTTTTTTTAAAAAAAGCTGAATAATTTGGCGAAAATTGATTGAAACTCTTGGCATGCTCCTTTATGTTGAAAATGTAATTTAAAAAAAAAAAAAACATTTATTTATTTTAAACATTTGTGACGCTTCCAGTATGTTTATCGCTTAAAAGTTAGTAATCATGTACTCTAATCTAAAAAAGAGAATATTTTTGTATCATTGCAAATAAAAATTTGAATGTTAACTGCTTTAATATGCTGATATTAAAACACCTGATTTCGACCAAGAAAAAAAGTTTAAAAAACAAATTTTACGGCAATGGATACACACTTTCTTATATTATTAAATGTCATCTGTTAATTTATATTTAAGCACAAAGATTAGATACTTAATAAAGTTCACATAAAAGTGATCATTAATTATGTGACAAAGAAAATCAAGGAATTACTTTTAGACTTATTTATTAAATTACATTTGCAAAATTCATAACTTCATCAAGTATTCTGAAGAAATCAACTGAACATTGTTTTTAATTAGAAGTTGAGATTTCATACGAGCAAATAATTCCTTATCGCGTGTTTTTCAATAAAAAAAAAGGTTCTAATTGGCTACAATTATTTTGTTCTTTGTAAAAACGACTAATTAAAATTAATTTAACTAAACGCTCTATTTGTAAGAACATGCTAAATATCGAGACATTTGTTCAATAATAATATAAAACTTCCTACCCTAGAGAAAATGTCATTGTTTATAAAATTTCTTTTTGTCTTAAAATTATATTTGACATTTGTCGAATAAGCGCATTACACGAAACGTCTATACGTGAAAAGTTACTGTTTATTTTCAATTTATATCGTCTTGGGAGAAACAAACTTCGAAAGCTCGTTATATTTGTTTCAAGATCGAGAACATATTACACTGTGTGAAAAATTTTCGAGTTGTTTAAGAGAAGTATGCATCGTTTTTTTTTTTTTTTAAACTCTTTAAAATCTAGATGAAAAATGGAAATAAAGGTCAAATGCACAAAAGTAAAAAAATCAAACTTAAAAATAAACATTTTTGTAAAAACTAAACCTTCTCTAATTTTAATTATTTTAATTCCAATTCTGCAGAAACTTATTAAATGTAAACTAATTAAAGGAATTAGAAATGCAAACTAATTAAATGTATTTTCTGTGTAATGTGTATTCAAGATGTATTTTACTTTTTAGAATCAATTTTCTTTCTCACTTTTCTCTCTAATTTAGCGACAATTCTTTTGTAAATAATACAGTTTTGCGTTTATCTTTTTATGACATTTTTAGTTATAACCCTACTAGTGTTGAGTAAAGCCCTGTGAAAAAATAATAAAATATCCACAAAAGAACCTAAATATTTTACATAAATGTTGATCGGGCAGATTTCCTGCTATTGTATCCTTTGAAAACAAAGTATCTAAAAAGACATCGTAAATTTTCTGTGTTTGATTTCATATTACATAAAATTTTAAGCATTTGGGTATCTTTATATAAACGTATTAATATATTTTCTAAGATGAAGAACAAAGAAAAAGTAATCTTTTGAACTCTCAAGGTTTCCCTACAAGATTTGACAAATAAAAAACAATAAAATTACTCCGAAAGAAAAATAAGCAAGAATTCTATCTTATACAATCGATAATTCGAAGTTGAAGGGATCAATGAAAAACTTCGAATTATCAATTCGAGCTACCAAGAGGATTTAAACTATATAATAAAACACAAAGATTGTACGTATGTATAAAATTACTTTAAAATATTTTTAAAAAGTACATTTTATACAGTGTACCAATATTATACAGAGAAGGAGTGTAGCTACCCCCATATCAATGATACGGGGCCCCCAAGCTACAGGGGCCCGCACGTGTGTAACTACAGTACCACTAACAGGGCTTTTATTTTTAAAAAAGAACCCTGAAGGAGTTTTGATACGGGGCCCATTCAGAACTAGCTACGCTAGTGATACAGAGGTTAAAAAAGTCATGTATTAAAAGAATTCATTTATGAAGTAATTCTTGAACAGGACTCTTTCACGCCCCTCCAAATCTCTTCCAGTCTTCATTGGAAATAAAATCGGTTCGCACCTGGTTCCCTCAGACGCTATCCCCAACAGCATGAATTCCAGTCCGGTCCATGCTCTATTTAGTGCCGCATGCTATAAGTCACACAGATGAGCCATAAATCGTTAAGTCAGTCCAACGCAAAAAAAAACACAATCCTCTGCATCAATTCTTCACAATAGCGGACCATCCTTTCTGAATACATATGTAGCAAGGCCACGTGTTAAACGAAAGATAAGGATGGCTGACAACAGGTGCAGCCAGAACTGTCCACTTGAAGAAGGAAAGCAATAAAATTGTCTTTTCGCTTTAGCAGACAGATGGTCATCAAAGAGGCTACATTACAGGAGAGACACAAAGAGACAATGCAACACAAAACATTTAAGATCCAACCTGTTTACTACAGGTTTCTAGATAGTAACGGCCGTATAACACGAACATTTTTGGTGCAACTTTTTGGACCAATTTTTCATCCTATCTGAGGGTGAAGGGTTGTCGTAAGCAAAACGACATGCTCTGACGTCAGCCGCGCTCTATCTCCACATTGAAAAATTACTCACCGATTTTTCTGCTTCGACAAACGAACATCCAAAATTAGTTCTTTTATTTCGTTCGCGCTTTTGTTGATGGGCGTAAACAGAAATGGAACACCATTCTGTTTAAAATATTATAAGCCCTTAAAATATTATACACTATTAAAATATTGTACGCCATATTTGATGTTTGACGAAATCGAAGCCGCCATCTTGTTTATGACGTAGGGCGCCGAAGAGCCCCATTGGCTAGAATTCCAAGCAACTTTTATTTGGAACAACTTTTTGAGCTCACTAGCAAAAAGGTGTTCGAAAGCCGTTGCTATGGCAACTGATTAAAAATTGTATGAATTGGACGAAAAATTGCTCGTAACGAGTACGTGTGATACCGCCTTTAGTGTTCGAATTGTTGAGAGTTTTATAAGATAACTTCGAATTATGCGTGTTGTAATCTGGCCAATCTCATATTTTACTTCAAAATACTAAGTGCACCAAAACGTATTGTTTTAATTCGAAATATCAAGAGTTTTCCTAGGGGCTGAGCATATACTTCGAATTAGCGAGAGTCGACTGTATTTAACATTTAAAGGCTAATATAAAAAAACAATATCTTTCAGTCATTTTTAATCAATTTTTTAAGATAGGTGTTTTTGTTCTCTTCCCAAATAGGTTGCAATCAATTCCCATAGGAATGTAGTTGCTCGTAGCTACCTAAAGCTAGCAGCCATAACATGCACTTTCAAAACGACAAAACATTATTGACTTTACTGACACCGTCGAGCGTGAATTCATATACGCAGAATGAGAATATTCAAGAATCAAGGGCTGATTCTGAACTTCAGTATCAAAGTAATCAAAAAGATTGTTAAATCAAATACACCACAAAAATCTAAAGGGAGTGTCTTAGAAATCTTAAATTTTATTAAGTGTCTGTATAAAGCAATTGCAGGGGGAAAAATATATGTTACTGAATTTGTTAAATTAATAAAATATCAACGGGTTAGGGTTGCATAAACTAACCGTTCCTGTGTTTGATTAAACATTTTATATTTCTTGAAATTGTATTACTATTTCTTGAATTCGTTGGACATGGTAGTGTAATATGATAATTTTTACTGCAAATAATTGTTTATGTCCTTTAGTTATAGATAATCTTTTACACAAGATGCTAAAATGTTTACCATGGAACTAACATCACTTCATAATATTGAGAGAGAGAGAGAGAACTCCCCTGCATTTTACATTACTTTTTTATAACAATGCATTATATACCTGTAAAATTCTATTAAATAATTAACACTATGACTTGTTTTGCGTAAGTTGACTCGTTGGAGCTCTGTAGCTAATGTTGTTATTTATTATTTTTATTTTTACTCTATTTCGAAGGAGACATTGTTTCATGCAGTAACAATATAAAAAGTGAAATACCCCTTCTTCTCCAAAAAAAATTCCCAGACATCCATTTGCAATGACAAGAAAAACAGTCTATGTCTACTCCTTTGATTCAATGACCTTTTCTGAAATGTACCAATGTGTCATTATGAACGTGAAACATTTTAGTTCATGGATGAGATAGAAAAGTTCAAAAAAGTGAAATTTATAATTTTCAAGGGGAAAACATGGCAATGGTTATGGTAAATAAATCTTTACTAATATTATAAACGTGAAACTTTGTGTGGACGTTTGGTATTCTTTCACGCAAAAACAACAGAATGAATTTTAATAAAACTTTACAATAATATAGCTTATACATCAGAATAACACATAAGCTATAATTTATAAAGATATTGTGTGAAGTGTCTGAAATATAACGATAATTGTCAAGTAAGCACGAAAAAATTCTGCCATCTGCAAAAAAGCCCGCGACAGTATATATCTATCTTTTATGAGTGAAGCAAAACTTTACATTTTGTTTTGTCTACGCCAGGTACCAGTAACTGCGAAAGCTTGAACAGGCGGAGTGTGAGGCTAATTACAATTTTAACATAAAATAAATACAACAAAAAGTAATATTAACATATTACACTTCCAGATATAAGTTATTTATAATATTTTAAGCGTTCATTACACAAAATTTGTAACAATGTGTTACTTTTGCTGAACAGAGATCAGCTTAGGAAGGTGTTTTCAAAAATCGAACCCCAAGAGAGTTACGGAAAGTTATAGATAAAAAAAAAAATCCTTTTTATCACAGCTATTAGATCTACAGACTTAAAATTTAACAAACAGTGTTTATTATTATTATTATTATTATTCACCTAAGATATGCAAAAAGCTTTTTTTGTTTGTTTGTTTAATTCGCAATTCACGTAAAATTAATAATTTAAAACTTCTTTATCCTTCAATTGGTATTGTTTAATTTTTCAATTCATCCGTGCGAAGAACGGGTATAACAGCTAGTTTAAATAATTAATGAGATAAATTGCTATTGAATTAATTTTTTTTTAAAATTCAATCATAATAAAAATAGATTAAGTTGAAAAAAAAATTTAAGGTCCAAAAATTTTAGATTTGGAGTTTATAAATTTTATCTCGACATATTGGAACACAAAAAGTATTATAATAGTATTAAATTAAAAATGATTTATTTTAGTGTTTTTTACTTGGTCTATTACATAATGCCTCCCTTTCAGTTCCATGCCAAAATTGTAAAGGTGGATATTGGTGGTGTCGCAATCTATCGTCCCTTCGAGGAATTTCGCTGAGCTAATTCGTACTGTCACCTGTACGGTGCTCAAGGCCTAGGCCAACGACAGGCGTACTTCTAGCCCCTTGCCATGATGAATTTCATGGGCCTCGTTCTGACTACGTCAGATAGGTGGACCACACACAGCACAATTTTTCTTTTTATTTGATTCAAAATGTTAAATGGTGTAATCAGTGTCTAATTTTTTTCCCTATCAATAACCTTGTAAAATCTTCTTTTTTTTTTCTTTTTTTTTCTTTCAAAAACTTTTATTTTGAAATAGTAGGATTAGTTCGAGTGATCTCAAATCGCATTAGGCGCATTTACATATTTATTTTTCATAGAGAATTTAATTGAAACGTTTTAGCAATCTATAATACCCATGAAAAAAAATAAGATATTTCAACTATTACATTGCTCTAGATTCAGTAATAATTATACTAATTATTCAAATTAAAATTTTAAAACTCACAACATCGTTATTCCTTACCAGTGAAGGTTTTAGGCATTTCAGTGACTCTTTGATTCAAAAAATTCAATAAATGATTTCAATGCGCGTTCTAATTACGTCATGCCGTGTTTGCATATTCATTTGATGACGCGAAACTCTTGTCATTCTTCTAAGACAATCGCTAATATATTACGTAACTTTGGCAATTCTATTGTTCAAAATTCTGAATTAATAAAACCCCAATGAATGGAGTTCTTTTAATAACAGGAAAGATTAATTATAAATTGATTCACATAAACATGTCTGCTTTAATGAGTCTGAATTGCATTCTGAAATGCATTCCAAAAATAAACTTGATTAACAAATGCAGTTCGTTTCTTGAGTTAATTATAAAATAATTTAACTCATTCTGTTGTTTTAACCGTTAACCGTAGCAACAGAGAAATTAGACTAAAATTAATTATGAGACTTAAGTATTGGAAATTTCACAGTTTTATAGAGTCGGAAGTCGCTAAATCCCAGAAAAAAGTTCGTTATATGGAAAATTCGTTATATAGAGGTTCATTTTTTCATATACTTTATGAACCACACAAAACAAATTTTAAATTCATAAACACTATATATTCAAAAAAGTAATTATTCACACCTTTTTTAAAATTAATATATGTTTATTTTATATATCTTACCCATCAAAAAAGAAAGAAAGAAAGAAAAACTGCAAGGAAAACAAGAAAAAAGAATGTCGAAGAAAATTCACTGTATTTTCAAAATTAAGAAAATAATTTTGTACTAAAATTAATAAATTTTAAGGACATTTTCTAACACAAAGCATACAAGTAATATTAAGCATACATTATTTTATAACTAGAACATGGGGACACGGGACAACTTCACTGAGTTGTGAAAAGGGATATCGAAAATGTTTCTAGTGAACAATGGGGGTTAAAGGTTGCACTTCTTAGATGAAACGTCCAGAACTTTATTGCTCTCAGCGAGTTAGGATCCAATAAAGCCAGTTCAAGATTCATGACACCATAAAATCTGTTAAAGAGAGAATAACTTGAAATGTTCAGAAATACTTTAGAAATAGGGAGAAAAAAAATTGAATCACAAAAGAAAAAGTTCGTTATATAGAAATTCACTTCGCTATAAAGAGGTCATTTTACGAAGAAAATCGTGAAATCCAGGAAAAAGTTCGCTTTATAGAAAAGTTCGCAATATAGAGGTTCGTTATGTAGAGGTTCGACTGTATATATATATATATATATATATATATATATACGTCGTTTGTAAGTAATTGTTTCCATCTTTTTGATACGTGAATGAAACATACTCACAGTTAAAAATCTTTTATATAAATGAAGGAGAATCACTATACTCTAACGATAATTTCTTCTTTGGAATATAATTTGAAAAAGATAAATAGATGAATTCATGAGTTACGTTCAACACCATATTAATAAAACGAACAAAAAGCATTCATTTATTAAAACATAGCATTAATTAAAGAATAAGAAACAATACAGTGAATTAAACATTTTAAAGTCTGAATTATATTTCATCAATACAATCTAAACGCGATAAAAACCGTAGCTAACCGAATATTAATAAGTCATAGAATTGAAAATCCTTGCATATGAGGAAGAAAAACAATAACTCTGTTTTCTAAGAAGTTAAAATCACTAAAAAATTGCTCCAATTTAAATAAAGAGCTACATTTTTTTTCTTCTCAATTATAAGAAAAGGAAACCATTTTAAAATCATTTCAATAAAAAATGGTTTTTTTTTTTTTTTTTTTTTTCTTTTTTCAATATCGTTTAAAATGAATTTAAAGATTACTTATAAAGAATTAAACACATGTTTCAATAGTTTCATAACATATATTACTTCTGAAACCCATAAACTTTATCGAATGATTCATAAAGAGATAGCTAAGTATAGAATATTAAAGTATCCGACTACTTGCTGCAACTTTTTAAAAAAAAAAGTAAATNAAAATAACAGTTTATTTATGAAATAGTATGAAATAAATATATAAAAAATAAAGTATTAAGGTATCCGATTTCTTGCAACATCTTTTTTTTAAAAAAAATTGGAGATATGGTTTTTTTTTTTTTTTTTTTGTGTGTGTGTGTAGTTTTTAGATTTATTTAGTACACTTTATGAAAAATATGCTAAAATTAAGAAAAGAAAAAAGAAATTAATTAGGTAAAAATTTACACAAAATTACATAAATGGGGCCCATTCTGTTCAAAAAGTTTATGAACAAATTTTCAATTTTTCGATTTTGATGTGTTGCTTTGCTATTCATTTTTGAAATGACCTTCTGGATAAGAGATATTTTAATTTTTGCAAAACCCAGAGCATGTCATCTTAGTTATTATATGAAATTACTTAAAACAACAGTGATTATGTTCACATACGGGACAGTAATTTTAGTGATAAAACAATGATTGATAACCCTGAAGATTAAAACACTTCTACCATATGCAGAACAAATATAAAAAATTTCATTTAATTATTTTGAATCCTTTTTGAGCAATCGCTGTACTCGTTTGTGCATTTTCAAAAACAAACACATTTTGAGTAAAACGCATTTTAAGTAGTGACATCTGCTTTTATTAAAACATTTGTAGTTTTTGTTCTAGTGAATGGAAAATAATGCACGATATTTTTAGAAAGCTAATAAGATGTCCTATAAAATAAAGCCATAAAAATTGTGAATTTTTAGCAAAATTGAGAATTTTAGGGTAGCCGGATACCTTAAAAACAAGTCAGATTTATCTGACATCACTAATTTAATATCGGAGCACCACACTCTAAGCAACGCTTGTTGTCGAGTGATATGGAATCCAAGATGGCGGCCTAGCTGCAACGAATTGTCAGGAAAATAATTTTAAAGGATTGCTCAAAATGCTGAAATAGCCTTGAATTTAAATGAAATAAAAAGAATGAGATAATTAAAAATTTACTTACTTTTTTGTGGAGAACAGCATGGAAAAAGGAGGGACCACCAGGATTTAAAAAAATGCTAGAATATGAGGAATTTAGAAATGCCGAAGAAATAAAAATAAGTAAAATATTGAAAATGCAATGTTTCAGAAAATAAAACTTTAAGAAAAAACCCACAAAAATTTGAAACCTTAAAAAAGAAATTACTATAAGGAAAAAATAATGATTATTGATTTTCCCGTCATTTCCACATTTTCCACATTTTATGACGGCTGAAATCAATGAAATCTTAATTTAAAAATAGAGACAAAAGAAAGTCATTACTTTTAGAAAACAACATGCATCAAAAGTGGAATTTTGGTAGAACTCCTTTTGGTCAGTAATAACTAAAAGCATAGCCCGCATATTCTTTTTTTTTAAAAAAAATATCCTAGTGCTCATTAATGATATTAAAAATATCCATATTCGAAAATAGCACAAAATGCAACGTAAGACTGAAGAAGTAGCTTGAAGAATAAACACAATCAAATTGGTTAAATTTTTAAATAAATCGAATTTACCGCGGAGTAGTAATAGGGTTACCGCGTTTTTGTAATGTTATCGTGCATCTTAGCGAACATAAACACCAACTTGGCCCTTAGCGCTCCGATATCAAATTTGCACCCATAATTTTTAGGTTTGTATACTTAAATGGAAATAAAATCTTAACAGTAAAATTTTAAACTAAATCACAGAAGATGCGATTTCATAAAATTTCAATCTGAAAATATTGTGTAATATATCCACTGAGTTAATGAAAAACAACTACATTTCAAACATTGGGGAAAAATAATAATTTTCATATACATTTCAATGTTATTAAATCAAATTCAGTTAACGTTTTTTTCCTTTCAGTATTGGTAGTTTCAAAAACTTTATATACAATATTGCCCAGTGGCTTTTAATTACTATAAAAATAATCCTAGAAGAATTTAAATTCAGCAACAAGCATAGTTTTATGCCATTTATTAATCTCATATTGCCGACTGGTTGGCGTAGTAGTTGGTGTCGTTGCGAGTTGCGTTGTCAAGGTTGCAGGTTCGACCCCGGCCAAAGTCGGTGGATTTTTATGATGCAGGAAGTCGACAGCGTCAATGTCGTATGACAGAGGTGGCGAACCTTTATGAGTCAAAGTGCCATTTTTTCTAAAGAAGTGTTTAATGAGATATAGACGTGCGTTTGTTCCTAATACTTCATAGTGAACTTTGTTATTTTGAAGCAAAATGCGAAAACTTTTGACAGCTGGAGTGCCCAAAATATTGTGTAGCGTGCCATTGATGGCACTCTTGCCACTGGTTCACCATCCCTGTCGTATGATTATGCAGCTTGTTAAAGATCCCTTAAGTGGCAATTTGGCTTAAGTGCTCTCGGCAAAATTAAAATCCTAGAACCATTTAGCATCATCAGAGCGCTGAGGTCTCTCTCTAAGGAGGAAATTGGGCATCAAAATTATATTGCGGTAATTGATATTCCACCTATAGGGTGCCGCACTTAAAAGTGATACCAGCTCCCGGGAAATGAACTAGGAAACTCAGTAATGGGAAATACCATACCGCAACCTCATTTGAATAAAAATCTTATAATAACTACTCATTCTTAAACTTTATCGTTTTAATTAATTACTCAGTTTTCGCTTTCGTATTTAGGTCTGTCTGTTGCTAGTTGCACGTATCTTATGAGGTCGGATTACATACATTTATTTTACTGCGAATATTAGGACTTACTCATAATTTAAAATTTTGTAAGCGTTTATATGCTAATTTCTTACACAATTATTTTTTATTAAAACAAAATAATTTTTAAAATTAACAAAAAAGAAATTCGGATCAAAAATATTATTGCACTTAATACTGAATCAAAAATCCGCTATATATTTCCGTAGAATAACTTATGGCCGAAAAAAATAAATATTTTACTTTAACAAAGCATAATTTGAGAATTTAATTGAAAATATCGAGACATTTACTATTCGAATTTCTTAGGTAAATATATTTAAATTACTGTACTTAAACATATTTGTACCAATTTTTATGAAATAAATCGCAATAAAAAATGTTGCATTTTTTGTGTTTCAATTACACATTTTACACTTTGAAGAGCTTTTTTTTAAATGAGCAAAATTATTTTAACTTAAATAAGTCCAAATTCTGCAAATTACCCACGCAATTTCAAGATTACATCGGCAAAAGAGATAAGAAATTGATTTTTTTTTTATTTATATATTGCGCATTAAGTATTTAAAAGATTTCGAAAGAGACGGTAGGAAATTGTTAACAAATTAAAATGAAAAGGCTGCTTTAAGCCTATTTCGAATTCATGAGATGCAAATGTTTCTTTCAAGAAGTTCTAAAGCCAACCTCTAAAAGCACAGATAAAGGAAAAAAAGGCTTAGAATATTTCATTCTCTTTCTACCTTTTGAATTGCAAATTGTTGGTAGTTTGCAAAATGTTTCACAGTAATGTCTTGACTATTTTGTATAAAAGAGAATAAAACTCTACTTAGATCTTTGTTTATGGCATCTTTCTTTTCATCAAGTTGGAAGTAAAACATTTACTTTTAAATAAAAGAACATTGTGTGAGTAATTTTTGGTACGTTCTTCAAATGTTTTCTACTAATCCTTGAAGCTGCATTAAAGGTTTTTTTTTAAAATCAAGATATACGTTAATGATTGATAAAATCAATGGTAAAAATATGTCGCCTTTTATTCTTTGTATTTAACATTCAAAAATGTGATATAACTATTAAATAATTATTATTGTTGTATCTATTGATAGAAGGAGGAATTGCTTTCAATGTTTTATATTTTAGATGGGTTAAGCTAATAGCTACAAATAATAACGTGTACTTCATTGAATTCAAAATTGTTATTAGAATTGTTCTCGTTCTCTATTTTTAAAAATTTGAGTACAAAAATTTTGGGGATCTTATACAGATTTCAATATTAAGATTATTAAAAAAATTTTTCAAAAAATTAAAAAAATTTCATTTAAAAATTTTTTCCATTTCGATCTATTATCGTTGATAGATATGTGTTTTGAAAGTTTCGTAAAATCAAAAATTGAAAGTGGGCGGAACTGATTGGCTGTAAATGATCCACATATTTGACTATGACGTCACAAATTTTGCCATTATTTTTCATTTATCAATTTATTCATTAATAGGTTTAAAAAATTCAAAATTTTTTCCCGTGAAAATTAATTTTTAATGTTTTTGGTACTTTCTTGAAGCGAAAATAAATAGTGTTCAAATTACCCGTTAACTTGTAGATTAATGCTGTGAAACGTTTAAACGAAAAAAGGTTTTCAAATAGTTAATTTGTAACTTACCTAAATAAATTTAATCCAAAATAGGCACTCGTTATATGAACGTAAAATCTTTGCTAGAACAAAAAAAACTTTTAATACCAGATAAACACAATAATATTAGGTACAATACACTGCATTAAAATAGAAGCAACAGGAAAAAAAAAAATTTTATCGACTCGAAATTGCGTGTAAGTAAAAACCCGGAGGATTAGCGTTAGTTCATTAAACAAAATTTGTTTTTTAACCCTTTTAAACGATCTGCAAAAAATTCGCCATTCCAGATGCTTGGCCCCCAAAATTCCCCAAAGCGGCCGAGCCGCATTCTTAAAAGTACAACTCAACCGCTTTTGAGAACCACACCTGAAAGCAAAAATATTGGGGGTGCTTTTTTAAAACATCTCCAGAATGCAAGACTTTAAAGTGCAGACCGCTTAGGGTTAATTCTAATTTCTCCTTCCAAATTTACATTTTCGATTAGTATAAAGCAAGTTGCCTAATTGCACTAATTATACTGAGTGAATAGCTTATAATTATAATCGTGACAACTTGATTACAGGATAATGACTTAATAATTTATTTTGAAAGATATGTGGAGAGATTAAACTCAATGACTATTTACAAAATCCTTACAAGATTTGTCAATATAAATATTGTTCTTCAAATATTAATTGAATTTTGATAAATCTGAAAAAAAGCAAATCTGAGTTCAATATACGTTAAATAAATATTTTCATGGAAACATTAAATTATTTTTTAAAATGAAATCGCAGAGTTGTTTTATAAATTCGAATATTAAAAGAATGTTTTAATTTAATTTTAATCATATTCGTATGGAGACTAGAGTAGTGAGTGAACAGATAAAGTATAGTGGACAGAATAATGTTTGATCTAAGCTGAGTTCTTCATAATGTTAATTAAAAATTTATAAACATCTTCATTAAAACTATATTACATAAATTCAGCACTGCTTAACCCCTTAATTGGTTTGCCAGTACACCATACGGACTACCGAAAGCTGGTCACAACCAGTTTGCCCGTATGCCGTACAGGTATTGATATTTTCTGCTTACTGTCTATGAGTTGCACATATTTTTAATTCTTGTGAGATTATTAGTGCTAGTGTTTTGAAGAGAGGCAGTTTGTCCATGGTACCGAAATACTTCTCGTCCAGGATTTTCTTTGGGGTGAAGGTAGGAATTTAGATTCTTGAAAACATTCGATAAAGAACAAGGATTACAAAGCAATGTGCAATTTTTTGCTTGATTAAGAAATGAAAATAGAAAGATAATAAAAAAAACGATATTATTACTGTCCCCATTGTCATGTTATGTACACCATGTTTGAAATTGTACAAAAAAAAATGCACACACACACACAAAATCTGTATCCATTGGAAAAAGAAGTACCGAAATGAAATTTTTTTTGTATGTATGAGAAAAATTCTTTTAAGATATATAGAACATTCTTCAAAGCATGCAGAATGTACTTATAAAAAGCAAACATTTAGGAGTTTTGGAGTTCCACAATTATAAAATATAAAATAGTGCGAAAATTGAAAACTTAAATAAAATTATTTCATTTTCACATTCTGGTTAAGTATTATGCTTAGTAATATGCAATAAAATGAATTGTGCCTTTTTTTTTTTTTTTTGAACATTAGGGCCAAAAAATTGACCAGAGTATCATTTTTTTATCTTTATTTAGTCATATTCTTTGTATTATTATCTTTCGATTGATATATCATTTGTGTTTGTCGGAAAATTAGAAGTTGGAAAAACTTCAATTGAGAAATAAAGCAAGCAAATTAAACAATTCGAACACGCCCCCTTTTTAGATAAAATAGCTAAAAAAGCTTTTCGATTTAAAAAAAATCTATTTTAAAAAGTGTAATAATAACTATAAAAAAGAAAGGTGGTATATATAAAGCAGGATATTTCTGAGGCATTTCAATAATGTAATTTTTTTCTTTGTGAAATGTGCAAAGCATTTAATATTAATAATTTCATTATTTCAGTTCTCGTTCCTCATATTTTTTATACAAATATAATGTTTCGTTTTTATGTGAAGAAAAAACTAAAATTTCGGTCATAACGAAAAAAATATTTTTAACATTTTCCTTGAATTTTTTTGAGCAATTAATACTCTCTAAAAATTGATCATTTATAAAAAAAAGTAGAGGCTCAAGTAACATTAAAAAGCAATTCTTTTAAAGAAATATATGTAGCTAATGTTCTCTAAAGTGATATTTTAAGCTTATTATAATTATTTTTTCAGAATTATAAATTTTAAAGCGGTTTTTCTCAGTTTGTGTTTTGCAGCCACATTAGTGCAGTGCAAGCTTCAAACTTTCTGTGTATTTGCGTGACCCAATATTCAACCATAATTTTCATCGCGCCCCCCTTCCATACAATTACAAGGTATTGAATTCAATAATACTATACTTTGACGCTAAGGCTACAACACGACTTTAACTTCTTCAGTGCCTCCGGCGTATATAAACGTCTCACTTAGCCAAAGCGTTAATTTCCCCAGACGTATATATATGTCTTTCCGAAGTACGATCTTTTCTGTGCACTGCCATTCATAAAATTATTTTGAAGTCTTTGGAATGCAACAAAAAGCATTGACAGTGTTTGCAGAGGATTTACTTATTTCAGAGAATTTACTTACTTATTCCTTTTCTCCCCTCCTCCTCCAATACATCACACACACACGCGCCTGCGTGGAAAATGGTAGCGGTGGGGAGTGAATTACGTATCTTTTAATCAGCAGTAAAGGGATTAATTATAAATCGTTCAAATTTTCAAGAGAAGTGTTAATTTTTGTACATAAAATTTTATTTATGACAAACCCATGGGGTCCATGGTAATTATTAAACTCATTCTTAACTTAGTATTCCAAAATTAATTGTAAGATATAGTGTGCAGTACTGAACATTTATAAGTGTATTATATCAGTGGAAATGTGTATTTATTTCTTATTATGCCAGAATGCTTTTTGTTTGTTTACTTTCAATAAATTAATAATTATTTTTAAAATATTTTGTTTTCGACTTTCAATATGCTCATGCCTCCCTCGTAGAGTTATCATGCCCCCCTAGGGGGGCGCGCCCCACAGTTTGAGAAACGCTGCATTAGTGAGTTCAGAATTCTATTCCATCCACAATTATTTACCAATCACTTCCCTTCCCTTTTTTCCTTGTGTGTTATATATAATGCATGCAACAAAATTAGGGATTCATGTGCTATAAACTGAATATTTTTTTTAAAATTTAAATGTAGGAGATATTGGCTTTTTCTTTGAATTTTAGCATGTGTGTGCGCATCGATATTTTATTTTTTTTTTCCTTCAAAACTAATTAAGTTATTGTAAAAAATAACTTAATTAATACTTCAGGTCAAAAAGTTAATAATTACACAAAAGGAGTAAAACTTTTAAATTTTCCAAATTTTCTTTAAAAAAGTTAAATTTTTAAAATTGTGTGAATAATAAGTGCAAAATTTCATTCCGTATCATTTTCTTGAATATATAGATACTTTATATAAAATGATAAAAAAAAATTCTAAATACATAAATAAAAAAAAATGTTCAAAGGGTACTGAGTCTTCTTAAGAGGTTTAAATTATTAAATTTAAAAATGATATAAAAAAATTCAATCCTGAGAAATTTATAGAAGATTTACATCTTTCCAAATATAAGTCTGTTATCTTTTTAGCGTAATATTTTCCATAAGAATTTCCACTAATAGAATTCATTTGCGTTTAGAGATCACCAATGGTAATTATAATACACATAGTCTAATGCACGTTTCCGGCACCAAACTGAAACGCCATCATTACTTTTGACGAGAACACGAACCAACTAATTCTACTTTCTATTAAGATTTCTTTATAAAATTCCTAATTCTCTCCCGCTCTCATGTAATAGAAGATTATGAAAGGAAGTTGGGCTATTTCCTAGCGGAGTTCCTTTTTGAGGAACCCATCCCAAAATTAACTTGGAAGGATGAATCTTATCTATGTTTAAATTAAATAATGCTCGCCCTCTCCTCAATAATGCCTTGTGTAAAAATTCAATGGTTGGACTTTTTCATCGAGGCCTTTTTACCTGTACGTTGGCGAAAATCTCAACAAAGAATATTATATTCTCCTGAAAATTTTATATGAAGCGTTAGTCGCCAAAAATAGGCACATCATGGATCAACACGTAAGGCTTTAAGAGATTTTTATTTTCATTCCTATCATGTGAAAGCGTTATAGGAATTAAAATCAACAGAAAATGAGTAGTGGCCTTATTATTACCGATGGTTCTGAATATTTGTTCACAATAGCATCAACATTTTCGGTAAAACAATTTTTCTTTGAGCTAAAACTACAGTATAACGTCGTTTATCCGAACGTTTTTTATCCGAAACGTCAAATATCCGGACCATTTTTTTTTTATTATTATTTTTTTTTTACTGTCAACTACATGCACTGTATATGAATACGTTTTCGAACAGTGCAATGCTCAACAGTTGTTTCACGAGAAGCCAAAAGTGACGACAAAAACCCAAGGTCAGGGATATTTGGGGAATATCAGTTGTGTGATTTGGCGAATACTGGCGCGAAATATTAGCCAGCTTTATTTCCAAGTGAGGGGTGTATGGGGCCTGCTGAGTTGTGAACTGCTGTATAGACTGTGACTTCCGCGCAAGAAGAATCCGACCCTGTCCACGAGAGATTAAACGGATGAAGACGAGGATAACAACAAAAGTAGCAAGGGTCAATTAAATGCTGACGCGTTTTCTGCGTTAGAGACAGATATGGAGAGGTATGAACAAAAATCAGAGTGCTATCCTACTCAACTACTGCTGCTCAAGAGAATCCGAGACCTTTCTGCGAAAAAACAAAGGTGTATTAATGATATAGCGGCGTAGCTTCAGCGGATTATTTTCCATAATAAAGTTAAAATTGCGACATTTTGTACCGCATGTGTTGATTTTCATTATTCGTTTAGTGTCCGGTTTCTTATATACTGCATGGATCGCATCTGCTTCAGTTATCCGGAACAATCGCGTAACTTGTGAACGGGGTGACCGGTCCCAATGGGATTCCATGTTCCGACGTTCACTGTGGCCATTCTCAAAACATTTTGGCAAACCGGGAGTATCATTGTATCACTGTACATTGATTATTGAAGGAAATTCTGATATTTGAGTCTACTAGTGGTAAATATCTGAATACAGAGGAATTTATCCAATGGCTTTTTACATTATTAGAGTAATGAACTAAATTTATCTAAACAAAACCGTCCACAATGATATCGTTATAAAAACCGTTTTTAAAATGTTCATGTCTGACTTATCCTCAAGCAAAACCCTTTACAACCTTGTTTCCTCAGTCTAAGCAGACCGACTTTTTCTGTCTAAACATTACGGATAAAGTTAATTTAAAATACTACAATATATTCTGAAAGGCAATTACTAGCTGATGCCCTGAGATCAGCTTCTTACCAGCACTTTCGGCGTGATACTACCACCCTAAAATTGTGCACCTTTGCCAAAAGTGTGACAATTTTTTTTTTATGATTTTATTTTACAGGTCATTCTAATAGCCATAAAATACCAAGTTTATTATCTTCCATTCACTAGAACCCAAACCGTGCAAGTTTTGCTTAAAAGCAGATGCCTCTACTTTAAAGCAAGATGTCATATTTTAAAATGCGTTTACCTGAAATGTGTTTTTTTGCCGCTCAAGGCCAAGGACAGGGATTACCAAAAAGCTTTGGCACAATTAACTGAATTACTTTTTGTGTGTGTGTATGTTCTTTATAATAGTGGAAGTGTTTAATCTTTAGATTTATTAATCACTTTTTTATTCAAAAATTTCAGCCCTTTGAGAATAAAACACTTTTTAAATTTGAAAAATTTAAATCTTTATGTGAATATAATCACTTTTTTTTGCAATTTCACACATAACAAAAATAATATATATATATATATATATATATATAATAATACTAAATAAAGTCCTTTTTTTTTGAAAAAATTAAAAATACCTTATTTTAAGGTCATTTAAAAAAATGAATAAAAACACACAAATTGAAATTTGTTCATATTTTTGTGAAAAACCCGTTTATGAAATTTTTTTAAAATTTTATTTTTTTCCATTTTTTCAATAATTATTTCATTTTCTCTTCTTAATTTTAGCAAATTTTTAAATGTACAAATAAATATAAAACCACAGAAAAATCCCCATATCTCTATTTCCTAAAAAAAATTTTGCAAGTAGTCGGATATTTTTAAACCTTTTCAAAAATTTAAACCCCAAAAAAAGCAACCAAAGTTTAAACGTTTAAAAAGGTTTTTTTTATTGTTGATTTCCCTTTTATTTATTTTTTGAAATAAATTAATAACTATCAGGGGGAATATTTTCGATACGCACCCCCTCGTAATTCATTACGAGTCCAGTTGGAAAACTTCTTTTTATTTGTTTAACCAACCCGCAACACTTTCGTCCCATTTTCACATCGTTTTATATCTTTTAAAAAGCCAAGACTCTATGCATTGTTTCTAAGTTCTTTCCTCGAAAAAAGAAATTTTTCCCAAACCCCCCCTTTCCCGGAAACAATTTGGGGGCCAAAGTCATGGACTCGGGATGTCTATTGGGGCTCATTGTGAAAGGAACCGATGAGTTAAATGTCGAGGTCAAATGTCATCCATTGGGATGGGGGTTTGTTTGAAAGGGGGGGCCAGGCCATGTCATCCTGTCACTTGACCTGGGCAAAAAAAGGGCCATCGCCAAAACCCGTTATTTTTTTGGCGATTAAAAAAAAACACTCTTTACCTTTGGAAATTTTAAATATGGAAGTTTGCGGGGGTTTTTTTTTGTTTTTTCCACAAGAATTATAGCTCTTTTCAGACATTAAAGTTTTGATTTTTTTAATTTTTCAAAAACCTAATTTTCAACATTATAATTTTATAAATTTTTTCCAAACAAAAAAATATCTTTGAATCTTTTCCAGAAACATATTTTTTAAATAACGAGGGAGCTCAGTGCTTGCTGAACTTAAGACGAGGGGGTGAGGAGGGGTTTGCAGGCTAGTACATTCCCAAGGAGCCGGTATCACTTTTAGGGGGCCCCATATAGGCATACCATTCCAAATAATTTTTACGCCCGCTTCCCCCCCAGAGGGGAAACACCCTTCTTGGCGATGCGAAAGTCCTTCGATTTTAATTTTTTTTGAACACCCAAGCCAAAAAGGGACGAAAGGGTTTTAGTCGTTTAATCATACGTCAGCCCCAGCCAATTTTTTGCATCAAAAAAAGCACGGGCGGGGGAAATCGGCAACCTAGTGGGCGAAAGGGGGCGGCAAACCAACCACGACCAGGACTAGTCATTTTAATTTTGAAGGTAATTGAAAGAAAATAATATTAAAAATTATTCTTTTTTTTTCCACGCATGATTATTTGGGTATTTAACATCATCGTCATTGAATATCCAACGATATGAGAAGGGAAAAAAATTTTTAAAATTTTTCTTTGAAAGTTCAAACTGTGATAAATCGGACGCCTTCATATGAGCACAGAACCATAAAATCCTAAAATTTTAATTTCTTTTTAAGTTTTTGACGTTCCTCGCGCCCTTTCCCAACATAACTCCAAGTTTTTTGACGGCCAGATTAATGGCAAAATTTTCCCAACCCAATACCGAAGAAAAAAGGATCGAATATGTAAATGATATATACTTTAAAAGGATAGAAAGTTTAGGGGAAAAAAGCGGGCCTGAAAACTTTGTGGGAAACATTCGGGCGTGTTAGTCATCCATAGTTTGGGGAAAGGATACCATTTTCCCTAAATTTTAAAAAATCTGAACTTCTCATCTAAAAATTGTTTTTAGGGATTTCCCAATTGATGAAGGAAGGTGATTCCCAAAAAGGAAAATATTTTTTTTGTATATAAGTTGATTGCGTTAATTTATTATAATTAAGAAAGTGATCTGTGCGCGATCTGACTTTTAATATAAGGTTTAATTGGTTTAACCCCACTTTTAAAAAAGTTGTTAATTAGAATTAAGGCCTTTTGTTATTCAAAAAAGTTTGTTAAGAATCCAAAATTCCACATTTTGATAATCCCAACCTCGCTTCGGGTCCAAAAAACATTAGTCATCACAGATCTTGTCGCAGTTTGAGTTTTTTTTTTTATTATTAGTTTCAAACGCTTTTTTAATTCCTGCCCAAAACAAGATATGATGAAAATCTTGAATTTAATTCAGAAATCTTTAGTTTTAGTTTTTAAAGATCAAAAATGCATTATCCCCCATCGTCGAAGGAACTCTTCGCATTTTACCA
Source organism: Trichonephila inaurata madagascariensis (assembly GCA_019973955.1). Lineage (NCBI taxonomy): Eukaryota > Metazoa > Arthropoda > Arachnida > Araneae > Nephilidae > Trichonephila > Trichonephila inaurata. The sequence continues at coordinate 197,284 of BMAV01010909.1, forward strand.
TTAAGAAAATTCCCAAATAAAAATAAGTGCGGCGAGCACTTCCAACAATTACTGGAATGATTTCCAATACAAAACAAGAAAAATCATTCAGCAGGAGATAAAGTTTTACATTCATCGATCCACCATTTTTCCGGGAGAATCAAGTAAAAGATGAATGGGAAAAGCAGATAGTAAGACTATAGAAAACTTTCGATCCACCCCTACAATCGGGAGATTCTGGACACAAAAGGGTAAAGAAATAAACCTCATTCCCCCCTGGAAATGTATTCAGCCTCAGAAAACATGCTCGGATTCATTGGAAATTGCTTGCTCAGCAAAATATTTACCTGAAGTGCTCTGATCAAAAAAAAGAACATTTGTCTTTTCACAAAAGTCTCTTTGATTTACCATGCACAGCAAAAAAAAGTAGACTGGATGTTTTCTGGTCTGGAGGTATTTGTTATCATAGATACAGCTGATTCATCACAGATTTTGTTATTCAGGTCGAGAAAGAAGGTTTAGTAAGTTAAGGTATCCGCCCAAGTACGGAACCGTGATTTTAAAAAAGGGCATAAATGGATAATTTTCATGATATTTAGTGTCACTTAGATTAGAATACATGTATAAAACTGTTTAAGGACATTTTCACAAAAAAAAGTTATTTAAATACAATATTTCTTAAAAAAATTAGAATAACCTTTTTCAAAATGTTCTCCTTTTGTAAAAAATGCTTCTATTATAATAATATTTTGTCTGTATATAGCTCAGACCCCTGTACAGAGGCTCAACTAGAATTTTTGAAATATATAAGAAGTGGGTTTATCCATTTTTTTACCACAACAGAGGGGGGAAATTTTTAAGAAAAACGTAGATAATTATTTCAATGGGTTGTCGAAAATAATGTAAATTTTTTAAAAAAAAATAGTTCAGACTCTGGAGAAATCTTTACTTTATATAAGCACACAACACACACAAAAATAGTATATTTTAGAAGCATTTATAAAGGGGAGAACATTTTGAAAAAGATTATTCTAAGTTCATTTTTTGCCAAAATATTGCATTTAAATATTTTTTTGTCAAAATGTTTTAAAATTTAAATTTTTTACATGTATTCTAATCTAATGGTACTAAAAAATCATATCCATTTGTGCCTTTTTAAAATCACGGTTCCAAACGCAGTTGGATACCTTAAACAAGAAAAAAAGAGAGGCATGAAAAAAAAAGCCACCTCGGGATCTCTTCACATCGCCTTCTCTCTCAAAAATTAGATAAATTCGTGTTTTGATTAGAATAAATTTATTCGTTTAGTCTATGATGCGATATTACTTTAAATTTTAGAATTTGTGTTATTCCTCTTGTGGGAGTTTTTATACCGTCAACCTTAATTTTATTATTGTTCTTTCGTCAGGTTTTAATATAGCAGAATTTCTTAAAAACATAAATTGCATCAATTACATATCTATGTAAACAAATAATGCAGACGAAATATTTTCAGGAATGAAGATAAATTTCTGCAGCTAACCCTTTTTTTTCTACCGCTATGATTACTGCACTTTTTCATGCATTTTTTTTTTTTTTTTTTTTTTTGAATCACTACGTTGAAACTTAATTGAACATAAGAAAAAGTACTCAACTTTGGGAAATTTAATCTGTTAGAGCTAATTAATTAATTAAAGATATTCAACTGTAAAATTAATTATACACACTGTTCACTTAAAATAAATAGTCAAACTGTCTTCTAATGTCTTCATTAACATACAAAAAATAAGACACCTTTTAACATTAACTATTTTTTCGGAACAAAAATGACAATCTTCGCAATCCGCTGAAAACGCAATTTCTGCTATGAAACTATTCGCCTTCCCCGCTAAAATACTCATCGCAGAACCCGTGCTGCCATATATCTTAAAAGAGTGGATTTGAAAGAATATTCATTTTTGCTAAGTATCGCCAGAATATTCCTAAAATGCTTATTCTATGTAATTTTAAAGTGAGTGGTACTTATAAGTACCGTAGTTAGATAAAGGGTTAAAATAGGAGGAAGGATGGGAAAATATTAATTAAATTTCACGGATCACACTCTTTTTATTTATTTATTTATTTATTTATTTTGTGAATTATAACAAGTAATAGAGTAAATTGTGCCCGGTGGTCGAGTGGTGGCGTATCGCTCTTCCACACCACAAGTCCGGGTTCTATTCCCCGGCTGGGCAAGGTCGACTCAGCTTTTCATCCCTACTGCAGTGGAGCGATAAATGAGTACCAATCTTGCTTGAGGACTTAAACACTGGGGTCTCGCTTCAGACTGACCACCTGATCGGGACATCTTCCCATGTACCTTTCTGCCCAATGGTCCCATATACTGGGATGGGCACAGTAGGCCCTGGCCCTCATGGGCTGTTGCGCACTGAGTTTGAGTTTAATAGTAAATTGCTCACAGAAAAAGAAAAAATTTAGTGGTTTATTTAAAATTTATTTCTATGCTAAAAAAAACATTTCACGTAAATCGAATGTTCAATAACATTAATGCAATTTATGCTTTGCAGCACACTAAATTAGTTCTTCTTCTTCTTTCTTCAGAAGCTTCATTAGCCTCAGTGGTGAAATACCTGACGGTTCTCCCTTCAAGTAATTCAACATGTTTAATAACATTCCTGATCCACCCGAGGTGATTGAGGACATTTGCGTACACACCGTACTTCCTCCTCTTCCCGCACCCATCTCCGAAACTGGTGACACCATAAATTGCCCAACTTCCGTCTTTCCTGTCGTGTATCAAGGGTCCACCGCTGTCCCCTCGGCAGGAATCGACGTGTCCGTTTTCGAAACCTGCGCAAAACATGTTTGCACTTATGTAGGTATTTTGGTACATTTTGGTGCACTCGTCCTTAGAGACAAGAGGCACTTCTGCTTGATGTAAAATCTCGGGTGTGTAGCCTTTGAGGTTTCGGCGCTTTCCCCAACCTGTAAAAAGAGAAAAAAAAATTAATCTTCAGTATTCTGTCAATAGCCTTTAGATGTTCTTAATATCTATGAGTAAGCACGGGATTTACGATCCCGAATGGAGGCTCGTTTTTCCCGTGAGATTTGGTAAACACCGTTGACACGCGACAGCGAGATACCTTCGTAAACTTGTTCCAATGAGCTATCCTCGAGGCCTATTCTCTCTCGCTCGGTTTTTCACCGTTCAGCCAAACTGGCATTTTGAACTAGAACAACTCCTTTTCGAAAATGAACGTTACTACTTAATCGCATATAAATAATCAGTGAGATATAGAATTTTTGTTATGGGGACAAAACATCCACGATGGTGAGTTCCTGAATTATAGTCGCTTATTCCTGAGTTATAGTCGCTATTAAAATATTTCAGAGGATTTCCCTTCGGCGAGTTTTAGAAGTTGGAACTCATTAAAGATAAGTTCTCATTATTTCTTACTAAATTGTCTTGTGAACACGTCGCACAATCAGGTTTAACGCTAAATTAATAAAAGAGAATTATTGTGAAAATCTGTTTGCTATCTTTTCTTGTGTGATTTAATGGTTTCTCAATCCCTACTGCAGTGTTTCTCAAACTGTGGGGTGCGTCCCCCTTGGGGGTGGGATAACCCTACAAGGGGGGCGCGAATATGTCGAAGTAAGAAGATTTTAAAAAAATTTTATTTACTGAAAGGAAGCTAATAAGGAAGGAGCTCTGACATAATAAAAAATAAAATACACATTTACACTAATATAATACACTTATAAATGTATCAGTACTGCACAATGTGCTTCATAATTAATTTAAGAGCTCTAAGTTAAGAACAAGTTTAATAATTACCAGCACCCTATGGGCATGTCATAAAATTGTATACAAAATTTAATACTTATCCTGATAACTCCTACGGTTAAAATTAAAATCGTATTGTAGCTTTACGTCAAAGTATATTATTGAATTCATTGCATTGTTATTGTATGGAGAAGGGGGGCGCGATGAAAATTAGGATTGAAAATTGGGTCGCAAGCATAGAAAGTTTGAGAACCACTGCCCTAATGCGTTCGAATCTCCCGGTAACCTCAACGTTAAGCATGATCTCTACTTCAACCAACCCGAGGAGAAAGTGCCGTTACAAACTTTCTCTATTTTTGGACCTTAATCCTCCATTCTTCCCGCCTTTCCTTACTTGAATTTTCAGAATTTTGTTTCAGTCTTAGATATCTTTATTTATTTGTCTATTTTGTAAATTAAAATGTTTAATCAAACATAGTACTTGCGCTAATGATGAGAAAACATGTATGTAATTAAATACGTTTCTTAACGGTCATTTTTTTTTGGAAGGGGGGAGATTAAATGTTTCCTTTACTATCATTTGTAAGTATAGAATGAAAAAAATCTGAATGCAAACATTTTTAGTATAGGGTATAATATTCATTTTATTAGTATGCCCTTGTATGAATAATAATAAATGCATAATAAATAAAGTAAAATTTAGTTTCTTTTTACAAGATGCCATTTTAATTTTCATTGATGGCAATTCTTAAAGGGAAGCCCATACGTCCATTTTTTATCACAGACTTTCCCCAAATCGGTTTATATGGAGCATCATAGTTATGACCTTTTGTACTTACAAATTCACTTATTTAAGAACGATGCATTAAAAATTTAGAGAGAAATTCTATCAATCAAGTAATCAAATTTATTAATTTTGTTATCTAAGTTATGCTGATATGAATTGAGGGATAACTTTTTTTTTCTTTTTGTAACTGTAACGGTTAGTGATAACAAATAACAGTGGAGCAGCGACCCTTTTATAGGTGAAACTAATTTTTAATTAACCTTCATATGTTCTAAGCCAACTTATCTATATGTTGTTTCAAGACGAAACAACAAATAGTCAAGAGATCTTGAGCATTTCGTAGAGAAAAACGAACATGGATCAACAACTTGTTTGATTTATCGTGAAAATGTTATATTTAAAAAATGTAGTTTTGCACGTCTCTATACCTCAAAGCACAAATCTTTCAATTGCTCTTTTTCTTAAGGATCTATTTCAAGACGAGATAAATTGGCTTTCTCCAGAAAATCTTTGCAACAGTTACAAAATATTTTGTTGGTGGTAATGTCACAAAATGCAGATGTAACAAAAGAATCCTATACAATTTGTGACATTATATATATATATATATATATATCGATAAACACATGAAATTGTTGAGGATAAACATATGATCTGATACAAAAATTGTTAGTGTTTCTTAAATGCTTCCGATGTACTCTTTGATAAATTCAATTACAGTCGAACCTCTATATAACGAACCTCCATATTGCAAATTTTTCTATATAGCGAACTTTTTTCTGGAACCTTGAACATTTCATGATTTTCATCGTAAAATAACCTCTTAATAGCGGTGTGCATTTTCTATATAACGAACTTTTTCTCATATGATTCAATTTTCTTTTCTCCCTATTTTTAAAGTATTTCTTAACACATTTCAAGTTTTTCGCTCTTTAACACATTTTACGATGATCATAAATCTTGAACTGGTTTTATTAGATCCTTACTCGCCGAGAGCAATAGAGTTCCTTCAACCCCAATTGTCCAGTTCACAAGAAACATCTTCGATATCCCCTTTCACACTCAGTGAAGTTGTCCCGTATCCCCCTGTTCTAGTTATAAAATAATGTATGTTTTATATTACTTGTATTCTTTAAATAGATTAAAATTCATTAACCTTAATATAAAATTGTATTTCTTAATATTGAAAATACAGTGTATTCTCCGACATCCCTTTTTCTTAATTTCCTTGCAGTTTTTCTTTCTTTTAGTTCTTTGATGAGTAAGATATATAAAATAAACATATATTAATTTTAAAAAAGGTGTGAATAATAACTTTTCTTTATATATAGTGTTCATGAATTTAAAATTTGTTTTATGTGGTTTATAAAGTATATTAAAAGATGAACCTCTATAAAACGAATTTTCCATATAACGAGCTTATTTCCGGGTATATAGAGGTCCGATTGTATTTGTTTTAGGAAAGTCAAAAAGTATTTGAATACATTTGAAACAAAAATGAACAAGCAAGTCTGAACTAATATCGGACAATGGAATTCAGTAAAAACTCTTTGCTGCCATCCAGCACTTCATAAAAACTGGGGGTAAAATAAGTAAGGCTTTGTCAAAAGCAAAAATCAAATTACCGAAGTACAAGGCAGCTTCGTTTTTATGAAAGTAGAATACAAACAAGGGGCTTGGGATCATTGATGAAAGGAAATTGAAATTCCCCCATAACTGGGTAAAAAATGTATAAAATCTATATTTTGTGAGTTGAGTTTGATAGAGTTTATTATAGTTTTAAAATAAAATCCAAAATTATGAATCTTAATATTTTGATGAATTTTTTTCCATTTTAAATGTCCTTGATCTTCTTTCCACAGAAAAGAAAGGATGCCTACAAAACCACATGCCGAATGTGTACAAAGCAAAAATATATAAGGACAATTGGAAATTTTGTCCAGTTTGTGTCCACGCCTTGCTTTAAAGCTCGTTATACACAGAAATAATAAAACAAATATTTTTTTTATTTTTGGGGAATACCCTACATATAATTTTTAACGCGGGCCCCGAAAAGTGCAACACCCGGAAGGAAGTATGCAGAAAATGTGTAATTTACATCATGCGTTGACGGCGATGAAATATGCAAATCATTAGCATTATAGCGCAGACGCACATCACGGGCGACCGTAGCGCCACCAGCAAGTGCAATATAAAGGGAGAACAAACTGACGATTTGAAACAATTCGAATGATCGTAAATGCTGGTCGCTATTTGCGAAATGATTAGATTAATAAAGCTCTCTAAAAATCAATAGTTTTAAAGCTCATATTCAAAAAATAGCCATAAATTTTTTTAATAATTTGCAGAATACAACCAAAAAATGCAAATATGATAAATTTAGATGTTTATAATTGTAATGATAATACCAAAAGGCCAGGAAGAATCCTACTGGATTCGTACAACCCGCCTTAATTATCTTATCCTCGCAATAATTAAGTAATTATTGCTTAATTCTTTAATTTTCTTTTTTAATTATTTTTTCTTATCTTTTACCCCACTGGACAAGCTTATTCCACTTTCTACTTTTTAAAATTTTACCTATCACCCATGGGCAGCCAGCCAGAGGTTATATTCACTTCCACCTCCAACCAATGAGAGAGCACCCGCATAGGTCTCAGCCATGTATGAACTTTCTACGACATGAAGATCACCTTAAGCCCCTCCTCCCGGATTCCATCGTCACAACCAATAGCCTGCATGCTACATCACAGACTGTATAACTCAATGAAAGCTAAGCCCCACATCAAAGACTTTTAAGATATGGGATTGAGGATTGTGTATCTGTTCAGATGCCCAGAAATAGACTGCCATCCACTGCGATTTGAAATACGTATTTATTTTTCTGTGCTTTGTGTGTGGGGTATAGGATTCTCACTGCTGCACCCCTCTAGTACGCATTTCAAATACACTAAACAGCCAGTGCTGCATTCGGAGGTATTGGAGCCTGTGGCTCTCCCATAAGCACCCAAATAGCACTTGTTATCGCCACAGTTCCAACAGGATAATGAGCTTAATTCTCACACGTGCGGCATTACGTAATATTCAAGAATTATTCTTTATCCATCAGATTGAATATCTTCCGTGGCCTGCTCATTCTCCCTACCTATTACCAATCGAAAACGTGTGGTCCATGATTGCACAACGACTGACTCAGTTTACACTCTCCGCTACCCTCTGATGAACTTTAGCAATATGTGGAAGCCGCATGGACTGCTGTACCCCAAAGACACATCCGAAACCTCTTTGATTCTATGCCAAGCCATGTGTCAGCGGTTATAGCCAACAATGGTGGCTACACTAACTATTGATTTTGTCATCACCCACACGTCACAAGAGGCTGTAATTTTGATCTTCTACCATGGCATTTTTTTGATTTTCAAGTTTGTACAACACGTTACATGCCAAATAAATTTCGCTGTAATATCTCTGGACCCTCTGGGTGTTGCATTTTGTATGGCCAGCAGTGTATATTACAATATTATCATCTGAGTTATAATTTAAATAATTTAAATTGTGATACCCCGCGCGCTGGGGGTATCATCTCTTCATCATCCACGCAACCTATGTTTGAGAGAATGAAAGATGGACCACTAAATTCTGCCATAATAAAATTAGTTTACTATGATCTTAATTTATATTCTACAATAAAACAATACGTCCTAGCATTTTACATCTATAGATGGACGCAAACCTGTAATTTGATAAATAGCACAATTAAACCACTCACGAATCTATATTTGCAGACATTCTCAACTTAATAGAATCCGCTCTAGTCTTAAAGCTTAATTAAACAGTTTTACCGATATTTCCTTGAACAGCTACAGTCCTTATAACGTTACTGTATTCTTCAATCTGACTTGCTCCGGCTAAGGAAATACTCTTCTGGTCTCGAACCCACTTATTATTCAACTAGACTGGTACTACTAAACCGACTCATAGAACACTTCGAATACACTATGACTCTTTCCCTAGAAATTTACATCACTTCACTTAGCTTTACTTAGCGCTCTCCGTGAATACTAACGTTCCAATATATACTATTCCTAATCTGCATAACCATGCTCTCTTCTTGGGTTATTGGAAAAGAATTGCCCTTTCTTGGCCCCAAGAAACCCTGCAAGAGGACTATTAGCAGAAATACCGATAAAGCCCCGTCACAAAATTGATAATTAATATTTTTTTGCACCATATAAATTTTTCATTCATCCTTTTTAATAATTCCTAACTCAAATGGAGATATGTAATCAATGGAGATATGTGAACAATCTAAAATTTCAGACCAAACTACGAGATACCACATAGCCGACAGCTTTAGTACATACGCTTACTACGAGATATTTCATAGTTAGCAGTGAATGGATTAATGGACTAATTTTCTCACATATTCATCGTACAGCCAGTAGACGACATATTTTTGCACAAATTAAATCGTACAAATAACTACTACTACGACTGACTACTGTTTTTTAAATTTCTTCACATCCGTTTTTTCAACCGACTCTTGGAGACACTCTTGGAGAGCATAATTCTTAATCTATGAGAGTGATCAGTTTATTTAAGACTTAGGTAATTATTTCGAAAATGGAAATTATACTGACACAGTTTGAAGTCTCTTACCTAATATAATAGGTCTTGTATGCCTTGGGAGTTCCTCATTTTCATCAGGGAGACAAATTGGTTGAATATATCTAGAATAATTGAAAGGTATTGCTACTTTCAACAGCATCAAGTCGTTGTCAACTGTCTGGGCGTCATAATGTGGATGAACGAAGATCTTATCAACAGCAGTTTGTTGTTCCGTGCCCTCGACATACGAGAGATCATGTTCTCCGGCCCTGACGAACAATCGTTCGCGATTGCAATGGGCAGCGGTCAATACCCATCTCTCATGCAGAACGACTCCTCCACAGAAGGGTTCAAAATCTTCATTCAAAATTAGTACCTGAAAATGATAAAAAATATCTCGATTGATATGGGGGTTCCAGGCGTAGTGAATCAGAATAAGCTCTCGAGGAGAAACAAACAATTTTTTATCAAGTTGCGGAAAATTAATTGAACTATGATTGATCTAAGGTCTGTTGTCTTCTATAATTCAAAAGCGGCAATTTTTGCTATGAACTCAAATTCTCCTTCTGCCTCCTCTAACATTCTTGATTGTAAAAAACTGCTGCATAATCTGCAAGCATAGTCTAAGCAAATCGTCTTGCAATGGATCCCTGGACACTGCGGTGTAACTGGTAATGAGTTTGCGGACCGCCTAGCAAAGAAGGGAGCTTCCATTCAACAGTTAACAACGAAACCTGTCCCTTTTACGGGTGCCAAGAGTATCATTAAGAAAAAGTTGAATGATCACTCTTCAAGACAATACGTTGAGAGAAATTCCACAAGATCTGATTGAATAATCTTAAAGATCTTCCCATGTGGCCAAGACGTAAAAGCAAGCTGCCGAGTTTCTGCCCCGACCACTGGACACGATTAACTTCCTGAAACATCTACATAGAATTCATGTTGCACAGGCCCCCCTTTCTCTGCATCACAAAGTGATTTTTGGGAGTACATAGATGCTGACCACATTCGCCGCTGCCCAGCCCTAAAGGGCTCCTCTTTATGCGACCTTTATTGGCAAGCTAAGGACTTATTGGGTTCATAGACTTTTCTCGCCATTTTTCCCCTTACTTTGTTTTTATTTTGTTTGTTTTTGTTTTTGTTCCTATTCCGCTTGTCTGTGGTGTTCTTCTATAATCCTGACCATTGGAAATTTAAAAAATGGTTGATCTTAGTTTGAATGCCACAAGGACGTCTTAAGACTTCTTGAGACCCTGGGCTCCTACACAAAAGTAGTCTCTGGGGGGCCCCTACACAAATGTAGGACCCCTAATGACCTTTAAAAGTAGACAGTACATAGCATACGTTGTCAGAAACACGTACGAATAATAACCCGAAACAAATCAAATGTGCTTGACTTACAATCGCACAGACCGTCTCGACCCATTGCCACCTTTTGACTGATTGAGTAAGATGAGTAGGGGGCAATTGGGACCTTTTCCCCGGAGGAGGGTCAACACATAGCCAGTTGACCGAAATTCCCAGTTTTTCGGAGAATACAACCGGAAATAACATTTGACCGTGGAAATTATTCGAATTATGTTCTTATTAAGGTTGATTCGAGAGCGAAATGAGACCGATTGGGGGGCCCGTGGGCCAGGGCCCTTTAACCCATCCTTAAGACGACTTTTTTAAATTGAAGTATAACTGAAGTTTGAAGAATTTTTTATAGGTATAATTATATGTACCTTAGATATTTTTTTCCTTAAAATTTTATTTAAAATAAACTTTTTTTAAAAAAAACATAATTAATACATTACCTCAAACTTGTTTTTCTGCTTTCCTTTTTTGTGCGATATTTTTAATCGATACATGAAAAATGTTCACGTTCAATACATGTAATGAAAAAAAATTTAAAAAAAATAATTTAGAAGGAAAGCAACAGATGACTATCAAAATACCATGAAAATTAAAACGAGTCCAAATGTATTGGTAATAATAAGAACTACATTGAACAATCATATGAAGGATTCACAAGATTTTTCAGTGTGTAACAGAAATATTTTTAAACTTAAGTCAATTACTAATAAAAATAACAATGAATAATAATACGCTCACTCGAACAAAAGTATCAATGACAATTTCAACAAATTTCTTATATAATTCAAACTTTCAAATTAAAAACTACTAGTTAAAATAAAGAAACAAATCCCCCCTGATAAATATACTTGGTACAAATGTTAAATAAAAGCATCTATATTAAAAAAATAGAACAGTCTCTTTAATTCAAAACACAAGAGTAATAAATTAGAAATTGCAAATCCAGTACAAGAGAACACACTTCGACAAATTTTAAAATATCCTAAAATTCTCCAGTCTATTTCTGAAAGATCAGGCAAGCATTGGGAATATTTGGCTGAAAATAAAAGGGCAAATCCGTGTGTGTGTACGAATAAAAATATCTCGTTGAAAACTCAATTTTCGATCGTTATGGAATGACGAGAGAATCTAATTCTAAGACACTGTTGCAAACTATTCCTTTCTTCTTTTAAAGGTAAGGGGGATATTTTGTTCAAAAACATTCTCTAAAAATTCCTCAAATCTATTTTGTGTGAGAATATAAAATATATATTATATTCTATTTTTTTTGCTTTGCTTTATTAGATTTATGGCAATTTAGTATTGATTATTGATTATGTATGTATGTATTTCTTTTTTGTCCCCCTTTTAAAAACTTCTAAAGAATTTTTTGTTAATTCAATTCTCTAACGGAAAACGAAATCATTAAAGAATTTTTTTCCTCTTTAAAAATTGCCGAGAAAAGATAAAAGTACTTTTGTTCTAAAAAGTTTTTCCCCTCATCTTTAGAGTCAATATACTACTTCTTCCCTATTGTTTATGGTTCCATACGTTCGAACTGTCTTTGGAAAGCGTTAAACGGTTTTTATGATATTTAGTTCCTTGTTGAATACTGCACAAAAAAATTGTTTTTAAAAAAATTTTTGAATAAAAAATTATTTAGATGCAATATTTTGAAAAAGAAGGTGAATTTACCTATTTTAAAAAATTTTTCTTTTCGGAAAAAATTTTTAAAAAATTTTTGCGTATTATCCTTGATTGTACTGACCTGTAGGATTTTTGAAATATTAACTTTTTGATGGATTTTACCTATTTTAAAACAACAATGGGAAAAATTTTAAAAAAAAACCCCAAATTATTTAAATTGGGATAACTTGAAAATAATTTAAATTTTAGAAAAAAATTATTCATGTCTCTGAAAATTTTTTTTTAAGAAAATATTATTATTTTATAGAAGCATTTTTCATAAAAGGAGAATGTTTTGAAAATAGGAAATTCTAAGTTCATTTTTTGCCAAAATATTACATTTTTAAGTAGTTTTTTATTCTAATAATATTCTTAAATAATAAATAATAATCTCTAATAATACATGTACTCTAATCCAAGAACACTAAATAATACGAAAACTATCAATGTGTGCACTTTTTTTAAATCATGGCTCCGAACATAGTCGGATACCTCAACGATGTTATATGTTGTAAACTTTTAAATCTATAAATGATCCAGTTTTTTTAAATTCTTGTATTGTTCACCCTTTTTAACATGATTATCACATGCTTGGTTAAGTAGTAATTGTTCCGATTTGTAAGTTATTGAAATACAGGATTATTCATAGCTACCTCCAGGTTTTCGAAACGCTATAGTATAAAAACAAAGACGAATACAGTAAAAGGAACATTTAAAAGAAAACAAAAATAATTCAAGTTCTATTTACATACTTTACAGGTGCTCTATGAGGGAAACCTTGGTCACACATCAATGCAATGATCATGTTCCTGAACGGTCTATCCGGAACCCTAACTAACCCCTTTGGGTAAACCTACTTCTTTTTAAAAGTTGTTCTATTGAAACTTTTTCCCGAAGGAAACATTGTTTATGTGAATGGGGTTATTTTAAGCATTAACTTTTTGGTAGTGAGAGAGAGAGGTCAGGAGGATTATGAAGTTAGGATTAACGTAAAGTAGTGGGCTAATCAAGAGGGTCACGATTAATATGGTTAATTGACGATTTTTAAATTTAAAGTTATATTTGAATAATATAGACCAGAGGTCGAATAGTTGAAAAGGAATTCAATTAACCCGTAAGTAATCAAAGAGTGCAAAGTGTAATTAAATCTCAAAATTATAAAGCACCCTTTTTCTTCCGTGAGTTCCCCCCTATATTTTATAGTATTTTATTTCCTACCCAGGTGGTTGAAATTTAAAAGGAATAATAAACTAAAAATTTTTCTATATTGTTGACCCTTTTTATTTAACACCAAACACTAATGAACGGGATTCCAATTTTGGTTTCTTTAAAAAATCAGCCCAAAAATTTTTTTGACAAAACCCCTCAAAATCCTAACAAATCTATCCGAGTCCCCCCGCCAAATGTAACCGGTCTCAAGCTTGAAAAAAGATTAGAACTGCCTTCCCCAAATATATCAGCCCCAGCCCTTTAAAAAAGATTTTGGGAGATCCTAAATATAGATTTTGGTAACTCTTGTCAAAATTTTTATTTTGTTATTTTAAAAATTTTCTCTAATTTTAACTTTGTCATTTTGTAAAAGTTTTATCCCAAAATTTACCCCGATTTAAAAACCCCAATATTGAATGGGGCCCTTGGAGTTTAATTCCATGTCAATTATTCCCCTTTTTCCACATCTTCTGTGGATCATCTTTTATTTTTCCTCTTTCCGAGATCACCATATTATGGAATTTCTGTGTCAATGCCTCTTTTCGTTCGTTGAGCGACATCCCCCCCCCGTCATCACTCACGATTCAGCAGGTTTGTCCTTCCCTTCATTTTAAAATCATTTAAAAAGGGATTAATTGCTTTTTTTTCTCCATTTTATCTTTTTTTTTTCTAAATTTGTGCCCCTTTTTGATTTCGTTCCGCAAAAAGAAAGGAGAATAAGAGAAGAGTTAGATTTCTGCCACCTCCCCGGATGGTACCCCCCAAAATATGTTCCATACTTACCAATTTAATTTTTTTTCGCCCCTTTTCCCGGTAGTATGTCCGAAAATACAGGGAGAAGCTTTTTTTGCTTTGAGCTGTTGTTAAAATTTTTAATCTCTTTAAATTTTATGGAACTTTCAATTAATTATTCTCTTTTTTCTTATTAATTATGATGAGAGGGTAATACCATTTATTGGTAAGGTAACTCGTATTTGAAGCCGTGGGGACTAAGGAACGGGGCTGCCCGTACATTACAATACCACACTTTACTCAATATGGTACTATCAACGTTATTGACAGCGCATGCTATCATTTCCATGTTATCCGAAAACTTGATCTTTTACATAATACCCAGTTTTCGTACCTCCTTCGGTGCATGATGTGGCAGAACTGCATAAAAGAATAACACGAGCTGTCAATAACGTTCTATGTGTATACCGTGATTACCAAGGTTTCACACACACAGAGAACACCGGTAAGGAATATAAATAATTTGTTAGTGTATTCTTTTTTCTGCTGCTGCTATCCTGGAGGGAATTATATATTAACCCTTTATATTAATAGTTACTATACTAGTGGTTTCCTTGAGTTTTACTTTAACACGGGTTTTCTACTCCACTTTAAGAAAAGAAACGAATTTATTAGAACAACTTTTCTCACAAAACACTGGAAATAATTCATAAAATTGGAAATACATTACAACTTATAGGAACACAATTGACAATTTTTTTAAACTGCATTTTCATATTAATTCCATTAGAAATAGCTGTGGAACAGAGTACGTATGCAAGTAAAATGTATAAAAATTGTTTTTAAATAATCGATAGATAAAATATCGTTATTGGGGTAAAGATGAACAAGTTACCTGCCAAGGCCAGCTACCTTTGATGACAGGTTTGCCACCACTGATCCTTAAATGTACAGGTACGGTAGTTCTTCCACACGTTTGATAATCTAAAGGATTATGATGATCAGGTTCATAATCAACACCTAAAAGGAAGAATATTGACATTTTAGGCAAATAATTTCGAAAATTCTCCTTTCATCAAAGCAGGCTAGATATTCACCTCTGACAGTGACGCACGCAGGGGGGTCCCCGGGTCCGGACCCCCACTGCACTTAATTTTTTTCGATTTTCATAATTTTTATGTACAAATATAGTACTAAAATTTAACTAAGCATTTGTTATTAAAAATTAGTTTTATTAATTAATGCTAATTAGTTATTCAATAATTTATTTTTTACTTTTTTTCGTTCCCGACAATGGACGAAATCAAAAGAATAATTTGGGTGGCGTATTGGAATATGTGATACAAGAATCGTGGACTTGGAAAAATTCTTGCCTGAGCGCCATTTACCTTTAATAATATTTTAGTGTTTGGTACATATACTTACATTGATACTAGGGATTGTAATGGTATACCGATAGAACCCCGGTATTTTGGCCCTTTGTCCAATTTTTTAATACCGATATTTACAAGTTTAAATACCATTTTTCGGATTTACGTTTTAAAATTGTGTCCACTACATGTTCAGGGGGTCGCCAATATAGCAAAAAAAGGGGAAATTTTTTTTTGTGTCTCCCTAACGGGGAAAATTAATTAGCCTATGAGATAAAGTTGCATCAAATTTAAAGAGTGATAAAATATGTGAATCATCCAAGGAGGTGGGGCAAAAATATCCTATTACAGCTCAGAAACGCACAGGGAGGATTCGTATCTGAGAAACGGGAGTTGAAAAAAGTGCGTAATATTTCGATATTTTTTAAATCGGTAAGTTTTGTTATTCACACTATTCTTGCATATCATTAAGTACAATCGATGCATTATGTTTTATAACAACATATTTTAAAAATTGGTCAGTACCAGAAACTGAATAATGATATTTACACTTTTTGTGATTTAAATGAATAAGATGTCCCTTTTTACTTTTTTTGTGATTCTTTATATATTGTTATAATTTATAAGTTCAAAAATTTTTTGATATTTACACTCTAAAAACTGGCAAAAATCAAGAAACACCTATGTTTTCTTCCTTTTTCTAAAATTTCTACTACCGATATTAAAACCGGTATCTCGGTATTAAGATCTAAAAAATACCGATATTGAACTTTTGGTCCGATATTGCAATCCTAATTGATACTAATCATCGATATATCAGTACAAGTAACCTAAATATAAAGTTGAATTACCGAAGAAACTTATGTATGAAAATACTGGCTTCACAAATTGATGATCAGTTACAGAGATTCATTCATTAGAAAGCAGCTCTCAGAAGACTTGGATGCTTCTTTTATCTTAAGGTATCTGACTACGTTTAGAACCGTGATTTTGCAAAAGTGTATAAATGGATAATATTTATGATATTTAATGTCACTTAGATTAGAAAATGTATTTAAAATTGTTTTAAGAATATTATTGCAATAAAAAATTATTTAAGTACAATATTTTGACAAAAAATGAACATAGAATTACCAATTTTCAAAATATTATCCTTCTGTGAAAAGTGCTTCTATTATAATAATATTTTGCCTGTATAGAGCTCAGACCTCTGTACAGGGGCTCAGCTAGAATTTTTGAAATATATAACTTAGAAGTGGGTTTATCCATGTTTTACGACAACAAAGGAAATAAATTTTAAGAAAAAAAAATTCCGATAACTATTTCAATGCGTTGTAACTCTGAAAATAATGTGAATTTTTTCAAAAATCATAGAGGTCTGAGCAGGCAAAATATTATTATAATAGAAGCATTTTTCACAAAAGGAGAACATTTTGAAAAAAAGGTTATTCTAAGTTAATTTTTTGCCGAAATATTGTATTTAAATATATATTTTTTTGTCAAAATGTCCTCAAAACAATTTTATACATGTATTCTAATCTAAGTGACACTAAATATCATGACAATTATCCATTTATGCGCTCTTTTAAAATCACGGTTCCGAACGTAGTCGGATACCTTAAAATTTCTATTAATTATGAAATGCTTACTGAATCTTTTGACCAATCCAGATTCCATGAATGTACGAAAATGAATTGAAATTATGTAGAAAATGAGATTAAATGAAGATTTTCAGTACAGAAATTTACAGAAGGATTTTCTGATTGTGTAGGTTGTTAAAGTTCCTGCAAATTTTGCACTTCTATGAAAATATTAGTATAATAAATTGTTAAATGAGCATATTTCGAATACAAACGCATTTTAAAAATATAAATATTGTAATAGAGAAACTAATAATAGTTTTTTAGCACTGAATAGAAAAATTTTGTATTCACTTGAAAGATATTAGATGTTCTCACTTTTTTGCATCTAAACTTCCCAAAAATCCTTTGAATGTCCGTATTATTACCATAATAGCTATAATAAATCTATATATTGCGATTTCGAAATCTAGAGGGATTTTACAATCAGTTTTTCAAAATATCATGGATAATTTTAAGTATTAATAAATTCATAGATAATTAAGCAGATAATTTAAAACAGCTTAAAAATTTATTCAAGTCTTAAAAAACCATTTTTTTTACAAGAATTTTGATTTTAAAAATCCTTTTAACACCATAGATGTTAATGATATGTTTAGAGTTCTTATTCTAATATATGATAAATGTCTTTTTTATAATTTAATGAAATGGAAGAAATAATATTCTTACTAAACTTGTATTACAAGAAAATTTCCTTGCTTTCAATTAAAATTATTAGAAGCAAGTTAAGGGCTTGCACCAAAATGGTCTTGCTAGTAAAGGTTTGGCTAATATTGATCATGAATCCTACTTTCTTTGTTGTTATATTGATGGTTAACCCTCCAAGCGGTCTGCACGTAAAATTCCGCCATTCCAGAGATACTTTTTCTGCCTTCAAGCAAGATTCACAAAAGCGGCCGAGCCGCATTCTTAAAAATACGGCTCAACCGCTTTTGAAAATCCCACCTGAAAGCAAAAAAATATGTGCGGTGCATTTTTGAAGCATCTCCAGAATGGCAAGACTTTAAGTGCAGACTGCTTAGAGGGTTAAATTTATTTTAGGAAGAGGTAGAGAATTTAAATTACACATTGCAATCTAATCCGACTACATGATTTAATTAAAAAATAATTTAGTTTAAAATGAAATTTTTTCTTCCTTTTTAACCCTTTATCTACCGACGTACTTATAATTACCACTCACTTTAAAATAACATAGAAAAACCAATTTTACGAATATTCTGACAATACTTAGCAGGAATATCCTTTGAAATCCACTCTTCCAAGATATATGGCAGCATGGGTTCTATGATGAGTATTTTAGCGGGAATGGCAAATAGTTTTGTAGCAGAAATGGCGTTTTCAGCTGATTGCAAAGATTATCATTTTTGTCCCCGAAAAAATAGTTAATGTCAAATAATTTGTCAAAATATTTTTTATGTATATTAATGAGGACCTTAGAAAATGATTTAACTCTTTATTTTATAGGTGAAAAGTGTATATAACTAATTTTACAGTGGAATATCTTTTTAATT
>BMAV01010911.1:0-77950 GCA_019973955.1 Trichonephila inaurata madagascariensis
GCAAAAGGAGACAGCGGGGAGCGAATCACGCAACTTTCAATCGGCAGTTAGGGTTAATTTGGAAACACTTCATGAAGTATCTTATTACTTGAACATATTAATTATACAGTGGCGTAACGGAGAATATTAGGGCCCCCCTGCAAACTTAGATTTGGGGCCTCAAGCCAGATACGCACTTAGTGTCAGTCAATCTTTGGGTCCCCTAGAGTCCCTGGGCCCCACCGAAATGCGGGGATTGAGAGGATTACTTTACATCATTGTACTTAAATAAGTTTTACAATTAGAGCAACATATGCAAGTCTAGTGTTAGTTTTGATTTCAATGGAGAATATTGAATTACACGTATCACGTAACGGTCAAAAATTTAGCCCATTGGAGAAAAACAATTTAAATAATTTTGCAGTCCAGGATTTGTGCTGGGAATTTGTAGATTATGTGATTTTTTTTTGTTACATTTTGTCATTTATGTCAGGTTATTGAATGAAATTATCGTTGCTGCTGTATTTGATACAAAAAACGCAGGAATTTATAGAGAGCAAATAAAGTATATTTAATTTGAGGAATTTTGATTTATATATTTAGAAATTAGCATATATTATAAACTATTAAAAATAATTAAACTATTAAATAACTAACAAATATTTAACTAAAACAATAAAGCTATTTTTTGGCATTTTTAGCTAATAATTCAAACCAATTTCAGTATGTAATATGTTTAAAAAAACAAAAATGGCTGTGTTCGAAGAATAATAAAAATACCTTCTGTCTGAGACCCTTTTTATTATTTTTTAAAATATATTTTTAAATTATAAAATATCTCAAAATAAAACTATATTCTTTGTTTATTACACCGTACATTCTGCAGTTTTAATCACTATTTTCTTGTTTCACGTCTAAAATTGCACCTTTATTGGTTTAATTATAGTCAGAGGTTTTGAAGTAATAACTAATTTCAATTTGAAAGAACAATTTCCTTATTTGCTTTTGAGAGAGAGATATATTGCTTGCGTGATACAGCATGTTTTTTTATTCATTTGTTTTTTGCAAACAATTGTGGCAAAAATAATTGATACTAAAATGAATATTTAAAGCAAAAACTATAATTGAGTGTTGCGAATTTACTTAAAAAAGTTCAATACTTATTTGAACAATGCATACTCATATTAAAATTAATATTTAATTACACGGTTTTATTGTGGTATCCGATAAATTGAAAATTATATTTATACAATATAGGAGTTTGTTAATTTACTAAAGTATCATTTATTATACCTTAACTAAATAAATATCGGAAATATATTTTCAAAGTGACTCACGTGTTTGCCTAAAAAGAAATAATAATACCTATTTAGAGTAAATTAAAAAAAAAATTCAAATTAGGTGCATAGGTTTCTAATGCATACAGAATGTAACACACGTTAATTAATGTTTTATTGCAACGTAATAGTATAATGATACCTCTTTTGTTTAGCTATCTGTAAGGAAATTCTATTAATCTAATTTTCCATAAATATCTTAAACTCGATTGAAAACGTAATTCGCAATTTAATCATTGCGAATGTTTTTTTGCTTCTTTTCTTTGTCGCTTCCACCTCTTTTCATCTAATATTCAAACAAAAATCGTCTGCTTATCAGCTTCAATTTTTTTTTTTTTTTAATTTGTTCTTGAGGCTCAATGTTTTTAGTTTATCGTCTAAATAATAGATTGAATTTCTCCTGCATGTATATGTTGCGATAAAAAAATAAATTAAAAAAAAAAGACAAAAAGAGAGTACTGTTTACTAACCGTCATATTTTATTCATTACTCTTTATAAAGACGACATACACATCCAATTAGCGAGTGTAGTATCTGGCATCAGCGCAAATGTAAACTGTGATAAATTGAAAAAGGTTAAAGAAAAAAAGTGAAAAAGCAGTTTTTCATTTATCGTGCAGTCCTTCAAGTTTATTAATATTTCTTACATTTTTTTTCACTACCGTAAAGCTGATTGTGAGATTAAAAAAAAAAGAATACAAGAGTATCAAAATGGCTGTAAATCATATTATAAAGAATCTTCGGCTCCATTTTCTAATTTAAGTAATGGTCTAAAAACTAAAGGAGAAATTATCTGTTTTATTTTTATTTAAGTAAATCTGACTTGCTTCACAGTGTGTATCGATCCAGAATAGATTACATTATGCCTAGGAGAAAATGTGCCAACCTCGTGAAAGCGAATTCTGTTCACTGTTGGTTGTCCCTAATGATGATAAATTCCACAAAAGTAAGCCAAGTGCTAGCTTAGGTAAACACTACCAGTTTCAAGATAACTACTACAAGAGACTCGCTGACTAAGAAAATTTTCTGTCGAGATTTTGGCTTGGAAAACTTTTCTAAAGCTAGCCAACAAATCGGGTAAATTAAAAGTAATAGAACTTACCTCCGCGAATTGTTGCTGATGGTTATATATTGAAAAATACGATCATTGATAACGATTAAGGTTCCGAGATATATCACGTAAATTGCATGCGGCTTAGAAAATCGTTGAAAGGGCTTTTTGGTGGAAGTGAATTAGGTTTCATCTAAAAGTGCATTAAAATATTCTCCGTATAAGAGAAAGTTCTTTTTTCTTACAGTTTCAGCTGCTAATGTTGGGGACGAGTTAGAAGGTGCATAAAGATTTTATACAGTTTTCAATAAAATATTATTAGAAATAATTTAAAACTGTAAAAACAAGGCCTTTAACCCTTTCTTGAGCCATTTATTTCACTTTAGAATTTCTCGCAGTTTTTTATGTTTTGTTAGAAATTAAAACATAGCATTTAACCCTTTAACCACCAACGCGGTACTTATAAGTACCACTCAATTTAAAATTACATAGAATAACCATTTTTACGAATATTCTGATGATACATAGCAGGAATATTCTTTGAAGTCCACTTTTCCAAGATATATGGCAGCACGGGTTCTATGATAAGTATTTTAGCGGGGAAGGCGAATAGTTTTATAGCAGAAATTGCGTTTTTTCAGCTGACGGCGTTTTCAGCGGATTGCGAAGATTATTATTTTTGTCCCGAAAGAATAGTTAATGTCAAAATTTAAGTTTCTTACTTTTTTGGTATGTTAATGAAGACCTTAGAAAATGATTTGACTATTTATTTTAAGTAAACAGTGTATATAATTAATTTTACAGTTGAATATCTTTAATTAATTAATTAGCTCTAACGGATTAAATTTCCCTAAGTTGAGTATTTTGTTTATGTATATCCCTCAATTTTCAATGTAGTGATCCACAAAAAAATATTACATGAAAAAAACTGCAGTAAATCATAATGCGGTAGATAAAGGGTTAAAGAAATATATTTTATTTTGTCGAATTTTTTGTTTACATTTAAATTTTAGAAGTGGTAAGAATACTTTCGAAGGAACCATTCATCATCATAAAGAAAATTAAATATAATGGTGATTATTTGCCATCAAAAGTCGAGAAGCATGGTGCAATGCACAAGGGGCATCAGTTACTGCATACATGTAGCTCAAGGGTGTCATATTCGAAGGCTAAATTAGGCCAAGCTAACAAGGTTTATTAGGTGGGCCTAAAAAAAAATATCCATAGAAACGTAGGGTTTATATCGAATAATACATGTATAAAACAACATAAATAAATATAATAAACATATCGTCGGCCTAATTATCAGACTGCGAACCCACGGTAAACGATTTGATATAGGAGGCAACGCCCCAAAGCGTTTCCCCGATTCCTAATCTTGCCAAGCAGCGGTTTGTCGGGTTACATGGAACCCAAAGATGATGGCCTAGTATTTCCCTTTTGTTTTGTCCGTCTGCTCAGTGCGCGCTCCACTTTTAATTTATTCCTTCGATCAGTGTAACCTATTTTTTTATTTCATAATAAAACTAGATTTCAAAGGAGAGGTGGTGGCAAGATTTTAACATAAAATATATACAACAGAAAGTAACATTAATGTATTACACTTCCAGATATAAATTATTTACACCATTTTAAGGATTCATTACACAAAATTTTTAACAATACCGCACAATAAATATATCAAAGTAATGAATATTGTAATATTATCACCTATCTTGGCGAACATAAACAACAACTTGACGCCTAGCCCTACTGTATCAAATTAGCATCCCAGATGGAGTTACGCAGTCTGATAATTAGACCGACGATATTTATAAAAGAACAAAAAAAAAAAATTAATGTTTATACCTTGACACTTGACAACTCTTCTCTGTTACTAACTTTAATATTTCGGTTGAATTTTTCTTTCTTGGCTACAAAATATTCTAAACATCTTGAAATTTGAGAATGTTTTGTTTTTCTCAAAAATTGCAATTTAAATAGTCAATAGTCGCTACTTTTTTTTTTTTATACATACGTCAGTAAAAAATCCAACTCTCCGTGATATAACGCAACAAGTTAATGGTTAAAAGCATCCCTTCTGGAAATTGCATTAATGGTACATTATTTTCAGCTGTAATAGAAAAAAATCTTTCTGAAACATGTTAATCTTAACAAAAAGCCATTAGTCACATAGTACCTCTTCGGTGAATATGTCAGCGCATGGGTTCACATCTTGATAGATTAGCCAATGAGGTTAATTCATGTGACGTCATAGTCACATGATAGTGAAAGCCACGTGATTCTAGCCAATCAATTCAAAAACTCATGTGACGTCATAGTTACACGATAAAAACTATCTTGTGCTTCCAACTAATCAGTTCAGACGCTCCGGTGTTGCCAAGTTTTGCTCTTTGCAGAAACTTTCTCTTAAAAAGTACATATGTACACAAAATGCATTTTATTTAAAAGTATAAGCATAAAATACGACTTTTTTTAATTATAAAAATCTTTTTGAATAAATTTTTTTTCCCTAACATTTAAACATCTTTACCCAAATATGAAATTTAAAATTTTATCTGAGTTTTACAAATAGAACAAGTACAATTAGTTTAATGTTCGTTTTGAATTCAATGGAAAACACATGTTTGTTTTTATCATGTGACTTCATGAATCAATCCCATTGTTCACTTTCTATAGTATTTACCTTTTACTTATTATAAGATGATCAATCGTCTTCCTTTAGGGAGGACAGTCCTTCTTTTAAAGGTTCTACTATTCCTCGAAAAGTGTTCTTCCACTTCTCCTCCTTTTCAAAAATTTAAAATTTTGAACGATCTTGAACCTTTAATATAGATCATGTTTGAAGAAAAATGTGTATTCCTTTAATAATAAAAAGAAAATTGTCAAACACTTAAGGTATCCGACTACGTTCGGAGCCGTTACTTTAAAAAAGTGCATAAATGGATAATTTTCATGATATTTAGTGTCACTTAAATTAGAATGCATGCATAAAATTGTTTTAAGGACATTTTGACAAAAAAAAATTATTTAAATACAGTATTTTGGCAAAAAATTAACTTGGAATAAAGTTTTTTTCAAAATGTTCTCCTTTTGTGAAAAATGCTTCTATTATAATAATGTTTGGCCTGTATATAACTCAAACCTCTGTACAGAGGCTCAACTATGATTTTTGAAAAATTCACATTATTTTCAGAGTTACAACCCATTGAAATAATGATCGGCATTTTTTCCTTAAAATCTCTACCCTCTGTTGTAAAACATGGATAAACCCACTTCTAAAGTATATGTTTCAAAAATTCTAGTTGAGCCTCTGTCTGAGCTATAGACATTCCAAATATTATTATAATAGAAGCATTCTTCACAAGAGGAGAATATTTTGAAAATGGGTCATTCTATGTTCATTTTCTGTCAAAATATTGTTCTTAAATAATTTTTTATTGTAATACTATTCTTAAAACAATTTTATATACATTTTCTAATCTAAGTGACACTAAATATCATAAGTATTAACCGTTTATACGCTTTTGCAAAATCACGGTTTCAAAAACGTAGTCGGATACCTTAATAATGTCGTTATAAAAACATCGAAATAAAAGAAAAAAATTAAGAAAATACATCTTTAAAATAAATTTTAATTTAAATTAGATAATTAAAAACTACTTATTGTTACGTGGAAAACGTAAGTAAATAATGCTTTATAAAACGAGAAAAACTTTAAATCATATACAAACCAAAACAAAATATTTAACATCGAGAATGCTTTTTAAGGATTTCTTATTTCGTATTCGCATGCAGCAAGGTTACTTTACATATGCATAAACCACCTTCTGATAAATAATACTTACAATAAAATGGAAGTTGTTTCTTTAATATAGCAATACAAAAACAAAGCGTAACTGCTTTTTTTGAAGACCCCATATGTCACCAGTAAAGAGACCGATTGCAGTGCTTAAACGTGATCGTGAATACTAAGTTGTTGAGGAGTCCCTGGAAGTGGAATATTAAAATTGGGAGAATATATAAAAGGGTGAGAAATATGCGTCGTTATGTTATGTCTTTTCTCGTTGACACTACTGTTTGGTACTCTTGTTTATTTTTTTTATGGTATTCAAAATACTTTTCTCTTATCTTGAGCTTTTTCTCTCAAATTTCTGGAATTCTTCCAGTTTTTCTAAATGTTTCTATTTCTCACAATGTACGAAATCGTTTTGGGCATATAAATATAAAGAAGTACACCAAATTGACTAGAAAAAATTAGAAGAAAATTTAAGACTAGTTTTAGAAGTGAAATTTATTTAATGTATCAATAGATATGGTATTAAATAAGAATAAATGAGATGAGTTTTAATTTAAGCATTGATTGTAGATTGCGGCTTCTAAATGAGTCAAATATATTGGAACAAATTGTCTTTAAAGATAACTAATTAAACTGAATTAAGAAGTCTCAGGAGTGTTAATTTTGTCTTGAGAGCTCAAAATATGAACAATTTTCGAATGGATATAATACTTAGAGTTTAAAATTAAATAATTACACCTTTTTATAAAGAAATGGAGTTTCAAGAAAGCGAAAATACTTAAAATATAATTATAATTTTTAAAATTATACGCTCAGGAAAATAAGAAACACTGTTGTAAGAAATATTAAGTAAGTTTCACGTTGTGCATGATATTTTCTAAAATATTAGCATTTGATGTATAAAACTCTATAGAATTATAAAATGTATTATATTTTATAAATCGTATCTAATTTGAGTATTATATATCTTTTTTTATTTGAAATATTTATAAAATATATAGAAATTTTAAAACTGTAATTTTTGTATTTTTTAAAATATGTTGTTTATTATTCTATTAATGTAAAAATGTGTACAGAGAGAGATAGAGTGAGAGAGATAATGTAATAAGTGCTACAGTATAATCAAGACATATTTGATTTTATGAATCAACTTATTGCTTGTTATTAGAGTTATTATCTTAGAAAATATCATGTGCAACGTAAAACTTACTTAATACTTCTAAAAGAAATGTTTCTTTCCTGTTCTTATTAATCTTAAAACTATGAGTATATTCTAAACATTTTATATTGTTTGAAACTTCACTCTTTTATAAAAAATGTGTAAAAGTATCTAAACATTTAATCTTAACCTCAAAGGACTATATCCAGTCGAAAATTTATATTTTCAGCCCTCGAGACAAAATTAATAACCCTGAGACTCCAAGGATTTCTCAACGAAAAAATAAAAGACAATTTAAAGAATTTTTTATTTGAAAAATGTCTTAACATATAATTAGTTCTGCAAGTATTTTTATACATCATAAATATTTTGCCACTGCAACGTAGCTGAAAAGATATGGATATTTTAAATTAATATACAACTAAAACGAAAAAAATAATAATTTATGCGAATTAAGGAATTTTATTAAATTTCTTTTATTTATAAAAAAGGCTTGTTAATAACAATTATATCTCATCTTAACCCTCTGACCGGAACATACATTACTGAGATGCAGATGATTTGCTTTGAGGCCTGTAGATAACGCTGTGGTGTGATTTTTGGGGTGGACTGACTTGCCATCTTCAGTTGGACTCTACCAGTAAGAGGATCACGTGGTGGTCCTTGGGGTTTTTTTTGAACTCACAATATGTGTGATTTTTCTTATCTATCACCATCTAGCAGATGAATATTCCTATAGTTTATTCGTGTTTGATATTATTATTTTTAATTACTTTTACTTTAATATATAAATAATTTTTAATGAGTTTTTATAAAATTACTAGTCACATTTCTAGTGATAAAAATATATTTTTGCGCTTGATTTAACCCCAAACGTCATATTTGAGCCATACTCAACTTCATGAGCTATAAGGACATTTAAAACAGTCCTTAAGGTAATAAAATTTAAAAAAAAATCACGTACCCGTCTGTCAGACTGATGTTCTTCAGGGCGGCAAAAAAATTGATGTTCCGGCCAGAGGGTTAAAAACAGATGCAAGTATTGAAGTTACAAAAATATATACTTGGTATTTTTAGTTTTTTTTATTAGTTAGTCATAAAATCTGTACTTTTTTAAATGTTGAATTTTTTTTTTGAAAATATTAGCAACTGTGGTAAATAATTAAGTTTTATTGAAATACTACACTATGCGATTTATAAAACAAATGAATAAATCCGAAATAAATATTATAAGTTTTTGTTTGTCTGGATATATATTTTCTACTAAACTCAGCAAAACTATAAAACAAGAAGATATACACCCCAAAATGTCTGAAACCCATTCTAACTATAAAAATAAACTTTTCTATCCAATAAACTGACCCACAAAAACAAAACTTAACTGCCACCCATTCCTTTTGTTCAGGATCCCATATGTCACACAAGTTACTGTTCTGATAACTGCACTTAAACGTGATCTCGAATACTAAGTTGCTGAGACGGTGAATATTGAAATTACGCGAGTCCGTAGAAGTATAAAATATATCTGTCGTAATGGTTTGTTCTTTCTGCATTGACTTTACCGTTCGATTCCTGCTTGGTTTTCTGAGATTTCATGGGATTTTTCTTCCCCTATCCCGAGGTTATTTGCTCAAGTCTCTTCAGTTTTTAGACACTATTTCTATTTTTCACCTCCGGAAGGGAAAAAAAAATTGTATTTTGTTCTTGTTTTCTGAAAAGCAGGAAAGTAAGAATATTGAGAAAAGAGCAAGAATGTTTTTTTTTTCTCTTCTATTTCTTCTATTTTCGTTAAAATATTATTATGGGGATCTGTTTTTTTTATGGAAAGATAAGAAAATTGGATATATATTTAATTTAAAAATATTTTTCGGGTAATATTTCTGCAATTGTATTTTGATTTGTTATTTATTATTAATTTGGTAATACTTTAACAGAAATTATTTTTCATTGTCTATACTACCTAACTTTTAAGGTATCCGACTACTTTCGGAACCGTGATTTTGCAAAAGCGGGTAAATGGATAATATTTATGATATTTAGTGTCACTTAGATTAGAATACACGTATAAAACTGTTTTAAGGACATTATGACAAAAAAAATTTATTTAAATACAATATTTTGGTAAAAAATGAACTTAGAATAACCTTTTTTCCAAATGTTCTCCTTTTGTAAAAAATGCTTCTTTTGTATTAATATTTTGTATTTATTTAGCTCAGACCTCTGTACAGATACTCAACTAGAATTTTTGAAACGCATAACTTGGAAGTCGGTGTATCCATGTTTTACGAAAACAGAAGGGAGAAATTTTAAGAAAATACGCCGATAGTTATTTCAAATGGTTGTAACTCTGAAAATAATCTAAATTTTTCAAAAATCATAGTTGCGCCTCTGTACAGAGATCTGAGCTATATACAGGCAAAATATTAATACAATAGAAGCATTTTTTACAAAAGGAGAACATTTGGAACAAAGGTTATTCTAAGTTAATTTTTTGCCAAAATACTGTATTTAAATAGTTTTTTTTGTCATGTCCTTAAAACAGTTTTATACATGTATTCTCTAATCTAAGTGACACTAAATATCATGAAAATTATACATTTATGCACGTTTTTAAAATCATGGTTCCGAACGTAGTCGGATACCTTAAGCCATTCGAAAATGCAATCGAACTGCGTCGATTCGAATGCGTCAAAGGATTACTGAAGCAGCGTAAGCAATAAATTTAGCTATAATTACGCCCTACACATCAAGTAATCCCTTTTAAAAGGAATCAGAGCCAGTTTTTGCGTTGAAGGAAATCTCGTCGAACATTTGATTCCTTCTAATATTACAAGAAATATTTTCAATTTTATTTTATAGCTGCATTGCTTAGTTTGAGTTATACACTTGGGATTCTGGGTTTTTTTTAAATTAAGTCATTTTATAAAAAAAAAAATATTATTATTATTATTATGGATAGAAAGGTTGCGAGTGTTGTACCGTTTTGTAATCTTAATTAAATAAATCATCTTTTGAAATAACTTGCCTGAGGTAGTATGTAATATTTTTCCTTTTTTTCAAGAGTCAAAATTAGACGATATTATTTTCTCAAACTGATTGAAACTACGTTAGTTCTAACTAAACCCAGCAAAATGTTTTGCCAAATTTGTGACTGTGGTTAATAGTACTGCTATGTAAGAACACTTTAGAGAAAAAATCACTGTAAAATTGTAGAATTTACGGCCACTGTACGTAATGATGCGATAAAGGATGTTAATTTTCCGATAATGTACTAGTAGACTCTTGTTGTTGGTGTTGTCGTGTATGCAAAGTGCAAAAGTGATAATAAAGATCTAGTCAAATGTTTCTAAAAGCGTAAACACAGCCGTGGCACGATCCGAGTATAGAATATCCATGCTGCAGTCATTGAATGGACTCTTAATGAAATGGAATTGATGGAATTGACTCTTAACCAATTGAAATGGAATTTTTCTCTCAATCCTAGAATCGCTATAACTTTCCTTTTACGATGTGCCCTTTTGATGCTGAGTTTTGGGATATCTTGCATATAACAAATTATTAGAGTAGTGAAATTTGATGCAAATATAAGAGGAACCCAAGGGAAAAGTATGCAACGTTATATTTTGTAACAATAATATTATATTTGCATCCAATAAAAGAGAAACAATCTGACGCTATAAAAATGAACATTAAAAGTGAACTAGTGTATGGAAATTGTAACGAATTTAAAAAATATATATGTGGGAATCCAACCGAAATCTTCCAAAAAATTGGATTCTTCAGATGGCGGGGTTTTCATGGCGTGGTATCTAGGGGTTTTTAGGGTGTATTAGTTATTTTCGAAATAAAATAGACAACATAGTTCAAGAAAGAAACTGGTTGAAAACTAAATAATTTATTAAGAATTATAGGGGAGTATTTACATAGGGAACATTTCAAAAGAATAGGAAAGTTAGATAAGCATATTTCGGAAGAATAGGAAAGTTAGATCACATTACTTTAAGGGAGGCAATTGAGATTAAATAGAACTCATTATGGTGCTATTAAGACTTACCGCCTGGCGCGGACGAATGATAGAACTCGTTATGGTACTAGTAAGATTTACCGCCTGGCGCGGATAAACGTGCGCTGACGCGCGAAATACGACGTTTCTCGACGAGTGTTAGTGGGCCTCTGGCGAAATAAGTTGATGACGACGTTTTAAAAGGGACGCTAGATGGCGTTGATGTGGAATACTGTTTTGATTAGAATTGCCGACCACGATAAAGGGATATGATCTAACTTTTTACAAATGGAATATCCTACATATATATATATATAAAAGCTTATTTTCTAAAACTACCTGGTGTATTTTTATTTTTATATATGTAAATAATTCGTTTTTCTAGTTCTAATATTTTATTTCTTGCCATGCAAGAAATTTTACATTCATGTTGAATTTCCTTTTGTTTAAGATGGAAATTGTAATACAGATATATCTGCTTACATATATGCGAGGGTAAGTCAAAAATTAAAGGGACTTTTGCAATTTTTCTTTCCAAGGTTTGGCAACAGCTTTAATATCCAGCGCTGAAAGAGGGGTCGTCGTCAACACTTTTATACAATGTGTCACTCGTCAATCCTCTTTTTCTTTTGAGTGTAGAAAAACGTTGAATATGACAACCCTTCGTCGATCTACACCAAGGTGGAAAGGCGGACAATGATTCGCTTTTTGTTTGAGGAAAGTGTGATAACTTCCCTGGATTCTATACCCGTTTCTGGCATCACTATACCCTTATTGACGATGACCCTCAGTGGTTGACGTCGGTGGATCGCCCAATCTTTCGTCGTCACATAAAGAAGTTCTGCCCTGTTTGAAGCTCACTATCCATTCGTAGATCTTGTTTCACAATAAACAGCTGTCACCGTACTACGCTTGCTTCAACTTTCGTTTCACACCTTCTGCAAACAAAAAGGAATCAACTGTCTTTCTTTCCTCCTTGGTGCAGATCGACAATGGAGCTGACAGGGTGAACGGTTTACTACATTCCAACCACAACGAAGGAAGACGACATTGTACAGCCGCCTACCTCTCATTTAGGGGTGGATACTAGTCCTGTTACCAAACATTGGTCAGATAAATCCCGAAAGCCTCTTTTACTCTTTGCCTTTCCCTCGTATATATCTGACTTACAATATATATACTGTTACGAATTTTGTGTAAATAGTGTAAATAATTTGTATTTGAGTGTTTAATGCATTTATATTACTCTTTGTTATGTTTATTGCATGTTAAAATTGTACCATTCACAAGCAATGCCGCCCTTTACGTTATAATGGCGATTCAATGAGAACTTGGCGAAATCTTGGCGCTAGAGCCAAGTTGGCATCATTTTTGGCGACCAAGGCGACTTTGGCGACCAATTTGGCGACTTTGGCGACCATGTTGGCGTCATTGGCGACCATGTTGGCGAGTTCGGAACCCTCGGTAATCTTCTAGAAAGTAGATCTCTCCACTAGTGTCACGTCCAATGACACGAGCTGTTATATTTCTGGAAGTTTCTGTCGGGCCTATAAAAAGATGCTCGCCGGTAGGGCGAGAGTCTGGATTAAAGTTACTATAAGAGTTACTATATATTTACCAAAGTTATTATACCAAAGTTACTATATATTTAGTAGCATTCAATGTCAAAAATACTTTAGATTTTTAGTCTTTTGTTAGTTAAAAAATATAAATTATAAATTCAAAATCGCGTTTCAATCTCAAGCATATATACATAAAAATACTATATTTTTACTCAGAAATATGAAATTGTAGTGTACAATAGTACTTTGAATAGATGCGAAGAGTATTGAAACCTTCATTTTTCATAGTATTGAAACTTTTAGAAACACAATTTTTTTAAAATGAATCCGAAGTTTTTACATCTTTTTAAATAAAAAAAAGAATTAAAATATATGATGTAACATAGTACAGACTTGAATTATTTATCACATAAAATAAGTGATATACGTTACAAACAATACAAAAGGAATAGTTTATAACATTTTTATTCGAATAAAAATTTAACTAAGAACCTAGCAACGTTCTGTATCGAATTCTAGAAGCATTAAAGCCTAAACCTGAAATTTTATTTTCATGCAACAAAACGCAGACAATAAAATTCCATTTTTCATTCGGTTACAGTTTCGCTTTTTAGGGGCTTCTAACAAAGCACTTTTATTGCTTTACATTTATTTTTATATAAGTACCAATCGATATAGGCCATCAACTACCCCTACCAAGAGTGCTTTGTAAAATCTAGTTTTTTTTATTTTAAAGTAAATTCTGTTAGCCGTCACGTTGACTACAGAAGGATATTTTTCAATAAGTTCTTTTCCAGGCTTTGTTCCATTTTGAACGTTTAAGAAAATGGCAAAAATATATTGATTTTATTTTGTACACATATGCATATGACATAGTTATATAATATTGCATATGAAATAATGAGAAATAGATTTGGTTTTTATAAAATGAAGATGAAGAATTTTTAGTGTATGATTTTTTCATATAAATTCTTTAAATACGTTGTCAAATTTCTACCGATTTTAAAATGAAATTATGTTATTGAAACTTTTGTGAAAGTTTAGTTTTTAATGAATAAATTAAAATTTTTTTGTTGTCATTATCGCTTAGAAAACAAATACATTTTTGAATTTTATTACGTATTTTTATTATATTATTTTCGATTTTTCATGTTCGTTTTTTTCATACACTTATTTAATCATAATACGTTGCATTAAGAATTATGTAAGGACATTGAGAAATAGGCTCAAAAATCTATAATAGGACTTATAAAATAAGTCAATAGAAATTAAAGGCATTAAACATTTTATAATTGCTTCCCTTTTATGTTTTATGTATTGTTTGTATTTTTCTGTATACTTTTCGTTTTCAAAAAACTTAATAATAAATACTTGATTCTCTTATACTTTGTAAGATATTAACTTCCTTAAGCATAACTTCGATAATTTATTGAAGAAAACCACAAAGGGCCTCTTGGTACCATTTTACAAGTTGTTATTCAAAAATACTTCTTACAGCAAATTCGGTTTTCAGTGTAATAAGTTATTTTTTTGCAAATATATAATTTGATTTTAAGTCATACATTATAAATTTCCTAGTCTTTAAAAAATTGCGCTTAGATTATTTTTAATGGATTGTTTTTGCTTTTCAAATATATATACATGTTTTATATATTTTTATGATCTTATAGGATTAAAAGGGCCTTATGTGTCTAAATTATAAATGAACCATGTTATATGGAATTTAAATCAATAAATTATTACGTTTTCAAATTCTTGATTTTCTTCGGTATTTTAATTTTCGATGTGATTTTAAAGTAATATCGAAAATTACAGCAATATTTATTAGAAAAATGTTAGACCAGAATATATTGTATTTAATTCTCACGATTCGATAAAGTTATTTCTAAGAGCTAAATACAACTAAAATATTTTAAAAGAAAAATTTTCTAACTTCGACAAAATGGCGTCAGTTCTTTAAGAATTCTTTTAAAAATAATTATAAAACATAACTTATTAAATATTAATTGTTCTAGTATCGAATTCCTGATCGCATTTCATGTATACAATATATTCCCACAAATATATTCGACACTTCATTTAGAAGATGAATTGTTTTCGAATTCAGTGTTTTGTTTATCAATACATAAATCATTTCGAATATGATACATTCATATGATCGCAAACGATAAATCCAGCTATGCGAGTAGAATAAAATAAACAACTAACTTCATCCTATAGATATTAAATCTCAATCATAGAGAGTAAACAATGATTGATGATTGTTGAATGGAATGAAAGAATGATTTATGGAAGTAGAATTGTTCACTTCGTTAATGATTTTCACACTGTGCTTTCGTAGAAATGAAAACCACATTGTATAGAATTATAAATATAGTATTAGGCTTAGAAGGAACATTGAATAAATTATTCTAGTAGACTTATTCCTATTTTATGTTAGGCTTAGCAGCTCAGATTTCAAATTCTCGATTTAGTCTGTTAACCGTTCTATGAACAAATAAATTAATTGTAATTTTTGTGTACAGGGTTTTAGATATTAACAAAAAATTAAATCGATTTTTTTAAAAAGTTTCATTTACTATTTGGACAAGGTTTTATTTATTCCGTGATAGCATTGTAATGCAGTTTTGAAATCTAAACTTTCAATCCAAGTGTATTTTTTTTATGAGAAAACGATTAACTATCATTTTACATGGAAAAAACGATAGAAATTACTCCTTAAAAAATAAAATTTGTTTTGCATTGAATTGAAATTTTATTATGTTTACTTAAATAAATATTAATTAAAATATAAAACGATACCATTTTTTTAAAAAAAAATTAATTCACGCAGTGAATATGCACTTTAAATAATGGGATTCCTTATTAAAATTTATTTATTGCTTTTTTAAAAATTGTTATTTATTTTTTTACTAGAAACTCTATATTCATATTTTTGAGTTCCAAATTATTTGTTTTGAAGTAAATTGCTTCTCGATTCAGCTAGGACATAAACCATAAACTGCCATTTTTAAAACATTTAATGCACACAAAATTGATTTTTATTTAAATAGTATGATTTTTCAAAATTTTGTTATTATATAATTTTTAATCATATTTTTGAACCTATACAAAATACAAAACGGTAAAAGAAATATCCAAAGAGATTTACAGCTGCTAAAAGTTAAAATTACTTGACAAAATATGCAAATTAATTGACATTTTTTTTAACCCACTAATTAAAATAATGAATATCAAGATAAAAAAAATTCTTAAATGTTAGATATAAGTAGATGAAAAATTTACCTGATATTATCCTAACAAATATATCATTAATAAATATAATTTTAAGTAAACATTATTTTCAAGGGAAATGTCACAATCTTGAGTATCTTGAGAAATTTTTATCAATCTTATTATCACACCTTAGAAAGAATTAATGAAATTCTAGATTTCATTTGCAAATTCAAAATATATCGGCCTATACTGAATGATTTGTCAAGTATTAGGTTTAGCTGGCCCTTTCTTTACAATTCTTTAATCATATTTTTATGCACATACTTTTGCTGCTCTACAAATATCATGAACTCGAAGCTTAACAAAATTACGAACTTTTTATTATTTTTTTCATAAATACAAGCAACGAAATTACGCATGCTGTTAAAGAATCTAAAATACATTAATTATCCTTGTGAATACATCGTTAGGCAATAGATTTAGCTAGTACTTTCTGTTACTCATTTATAAATATTTAAAAATAAGCTTATTTCGCAGACACGTCTCAATTTCAAAGAAGTTTTAATAAAGTCTAATTATTATTCAGAGACATCTCAATTAATACCTAATTTTCAATTCAATGTGACTTGAAATTTTATTTTTTTGTATAATATTTTGACTCCAATTAGATTCTGTTTTCTAACGGTATTGAAAAATCTATTAGCTCTTCATTATCTATGTAAATCAATACTGTACCTTAAATCTGTCTTCTTTATGAAATATTTTATTTTTGTTGAATTAATTTACATTTAATTTATTCTTTCGCGCGTTACGTGTCTTAATTAATATAAGTAGTACTTAATTTTCTGAATATGTTTATTAAGTATAGTAAAATCCGGCGTGTAACGCGAGCTTTTACACAAAAATAAGTTCAAAATTTACGGATGCGCGTATAAAAAATGATCGCCTCGAAAATACAGAGAAGAGGAGCAGAGAAAAAAAAGTTAGACCTCTAAATATATCAAAATACCATTTCTTAAAAAAAAAATGGTATTCTATATGAACTTAAAGGATTGTAGTTTTAAAAGTATACTATTTTTTCTAAAATTTGGAATAATACCCCGAACAAATGACTTCTAAACATAAACGCATTGCCCACTTACGTTGCAGGTTTCTTTGTAAACAAGTAATACAAAAAAATAGTTCCTACTTAAATCAACAACAAAAGATTTTTTTTAGCTACTTTTTATTAAATAGTTACAATTAATATAAATATGTATATATATATATATTACAACATTAAGTGGTAATTAATTTTTTTAAATTATCATTAAAGTATCGTATTGTCCTTTTAATTTCAGTCCAACTGAATGTTTTAACACGTGAGAAAAAAACCTTTTCAAGTGTTGACACAAGTCACCAAAAGGGTCGCTAAGTCGCCAACGTGGCTGTATTTGTAATTTTTTAAATAATTAGTTTTAATCAATTAATTTTTATTAATTATAATTAAATTATTGTATTGTCATCCAAAATGATCCCGTATATAAAATTTCAGCTCAATTCAGCGCTTTAGAATGTATTTTATGAACGATTGAATATTCCACCAAGATAAATAAATATATAGACAGTGTGAGCTAATAGTAGGAATTGAAAAAGAGGGTGCGCGTTGTACGGCGAATTATACCTAAATATTAAAAATTCCAGCTCCAAAGTATAGGTGCACGTTATACGCCGGATTTTATCGTATTTAGAGTACTATATAATAAGTGGTAAGCATCTGAATTATCAAATTTGCTCAATTTGTTGGTGTATTTTAATAAAATAAATACTTTTTCCCTAGATGGGTATCTACAATATAACTTATTTAAAAAGTTATTAATTATACAAACTGGGAGGGGGGAGTAGCCACCATTTGTCCAATATCGGAACAACCCCCATTGGATAAATTATACAACTGTTCATACTCATTGCTTAAATTATAAAACTGTAATTTACATGTATTATGTAGTTCTATTTTTTTTTCAATATATTGTAACAGGATAAAAAAAAATTCAATTCTTCATCTCCGCATTTTAATTTGTATTTTAATTTAATGCTTCCTCAAAAACAAAATTCCTAATCCCCTTTTCCTCTAAGTTCAATGTTTTTTCCTTGATTTACTTTTTTGGCGACCAAATTTGGCGATTTGGTGACCATGTTGTCAATTATTTTTGGCGGCTTGGTGACTGTATGAATGTTTCAGGAAATTAATGAAGAAATCCATAACATCATGATCTTAGACGGAAGTGGATTTGTTGAGAAATTGCTAAAAAGTAGATGGGGGTTCCTTTAGGTCAAGGGTGGGAACCTATGGACTACGGCCATTTTCAAAGAAGTGTTTAATGAGGTAACAGACGTGCCGCCAAATAATTTGACTTTGATTATTAGGAAAATAATAAAACTAAAATTTCTAAGAACACACAAACTTTTTATTTACTACGAAAATTTTTCACGTATAATTGTAAATGTTTTTAATTTTAGTGTAATTCAAATTAAAGTACATTATGTGACTTTTGTTGTTGCAGATTTGTGTATGTGGATTCAAAAACTTATATTAGATTTGTAAGAATTTCTTTTAGTAGAATGCATGCTCAATAGAAGTCATCCCATGGATTTTAAGCAATTAATTATTTTGCTGTGGTTCACTTTTTTTACAAGTGGATTTGCGATGTGTTTCGAAATGCCTTTTTTTGGGCGATGTTCTGATACCCCTATTCCAGAAATAAAACACACCCCTTTTTTCGACTTTACTAATAATGCCCTATTTCTAGGGTTCACCAATTTGAAATTCTCTGTTACACTTACTATCTTTCCCGTTTTAATTTTTTCGCTGAAACAGCCATGTAAATAAACACTTAAAATCATAAATATAATAAATAAACTTTAATTAGTTGTTCGATGAAATCGACTATTTAGACATCGATTGTTTGACAAACTTACAATTGTAGTCCGCGACATAATTAAGGCAAGACAATAACAAACGAGTTTGCTCCTTGCCGCCCCATGACCGACCCCCTGCATTTGTTCGTAATACTTCATAGGGAACTTTGTTATTTTGAAATAAAATGCAAACTATCTTGATTGCTGGCGTGCCAAAACATTGTGTCGCGTGTCATGAATGGCACGAGCGCCAATGGTTCCCCAACCCTGCTCTAGGTAAATCGTTCTTGGCGCATGGTATTGGGGCTTTTGGACCAATATAGAAATGCACTAAATCCATAGACAAGACAACAAAAACAATGTATTGTTTCATAATAGTACATCAAAATAGAGGAAAAAATAATGAGAACTAGCTTTTATTAACATTTTTTATGCGTATATTGTGTGTTGTCGCCAGTAAAGCCTTCTTGGCGAAATTTGTACGGACTGAACGGAAACGTACTGGTTTGGATATACCAAGCACATGTATCTGTCGCAAAAAAAATGATGAAATTAGAAATCTCATCAAACCTAAGGGAATTTATCACTTGACAATTGTTAAAAAGCGTCTTCAAGGTCATTCATAAAAAGTAAAGGATTTGAACGAATCCTTGAGCTGTTTCAGTGAAATTATGAAATGACAAGAGTTTAAAAGTGTTTATTTAACGAATAGGGTGCATTATTAAAAGTAGAAGTAAGTAAAACAACAATAGTCAATGAAATACAAATTATTTATTCGAAACCAATTAACTAATAATTGTAAAAGAAGTTGCACTCAATCTCAAGGACAATTCTACGGTGTCATTTTTTTAAAGGTATGGGGTTGATATTTAGGGGATCGATAGTACTGCATATATGGATAGAAAGTACAAGCGACTTGACCCCCCAGTTGTTACCCCCTCCACCCGTATAGCATTTTACCACAATGCAAATCCTGACTAGTTCATTCCATCATTTCACTGAAACAGTTTAGTGATTTGATAATATCACTACTTCATCAGGGACCTTTAGCGATGTTGGTTTTAAACATCTCCTGTCAAGTGACATTCTTTCACGGATTTTGAAGAAGAAATCTCAATTTCGCCAGCTTCAGTTTGAGTATTTCATAAAACAGAAATTATTGAACATAAAATTTAATTTAAAAATACTTATTTATATTGGACCATTTATCTTACTTTTAAAAACTTTCCATTAAAATTTTTTATAAGTACATGTAATGCAAATATGCAATAAGTGTTTCCACAGCATGCATGCATATATATATTATAAGATCGCAGGTCCAGAAATAAAGGGAAAGGAAAAATAAGGGGAGTTGGGAAGAGCTTAACATTAAATTGCCAGTAAGATATGAAATTTTCTTTTGTGTACGTCTCCTGGTGTTTGAAAAGAAGAGGGGAGCATTTTGTTCAATAAAGGCTGAGTAAGGGGATGATTGTTTCCAGGAGAGGAGGGGAATTTTTGTAGCTATAAACTGTTTCTTGTGAGCTCAATCCCCTTGGGAAAATGGAGATCTAGTTGTCTTGTAGAGTGAAGTTAATAAACAACAAATAAATAAATTTGTAGTTAGATACATTATTTGATAAATTAGTAAATAAAATATCATATAATTACAATATGAATGGAATTAAAATCAATAGTTAAAAAATGGCTTATTTGATTCTAATTAGCAATTTCAGAACTTTTATTCTTTCACATCCGAAAACTCTGAGGATGTATTCCAGGAGTTGAGTACTAACGAATTTCCATTAAATACTCTCGACAATGCATTGGTAGCACTAATTATTAGAAACTTAATAAAACGGTAAAACAGAAAATATAAACTTTTATTAAAATCAGGCCATTTAAAATATTAAATATTTATATATTTTTTAATAATATAAGTGCCACATTCTACACTCTCATACAAAACCGTATTATAAGCTTATTTTTTGTTTAAACTAAAGATGTTCCATTAAATTTAACGTCTAAACATAGACGGAATTCTGATAACATAAAAGGAGAAAAAATTATTTTATCTTTGTTTAATATTATGGAGTAAAATTTAAATTTCAAAGTAATTTTTGAGAGAAAACTTGCTTTGCAAGCCTTATGCTTCTCCCTTGCAAATTGTTATATTCATGATAGTCGCATGATAAATTCAATCACGTAGTCTCCATTGAATTCACAAGAGACATTAAACTTGAACGTGCTGTTATATTTGTAAAATTTAGACAAAATATCATATTTTACAATTAGGTAAAAATGTTCGCTATTAAGCGAAATTCTCTTAAAGTTCCAAAATAAAATAAAAAAAAAAAGAAGAAACAATTCTTATATTAAACGTGTAATTTTAATTCAAATGTATTATACTTACTAATGAGCGTTATTATTGGTGGAAAATAAGTAATGTTTGAAAGAAAGTTTCTACAACAAGCAAAAGTTGTCAACAACGTAGCACTTGAGCTGATTTTCTGAAAGCACGTACCGTAAATCCCCCTTCTGTATTAACGCGCTAACTCTATAAAAGTATAACGCACACCGGCGTGTACCACGTACTGAAGCGGTTTCTTTTAATATTCACCGTATAACGCATCCATT
The DNA here is from genome assembly GCA_019973955.1 of Trichonephila inaurata madagascariensis. Lineage (NCBI taxonomy): Eukaryota > Metazoa > Arthropoda > Arachnida > Araneae > Nephilidae > Trichonephila > Trichonephila inaurata. The sequence goes on from BMAV01010911.1 coordinate 21,621, forward strand.
TTTTTTTAAACATTCTGGAATTAATTTGAGCAATGCTCATATGTTTTGAAGGCATTTATTCAAGGAATTATCCCAGACTTTTGTGTGAAAAAATGGTATATTTCTAGATCTACAACCCTTTTAGTTCATTGGATATGTCTAACTTCTTTTAACTAAACAGTGTTCCGAACGATGTAGAAGTTTGATTTTATTTGTGCTTTATCTTTTCTTTAGAATTTTGAATGGGGCGTTGAATGGGCGTTCTGTTTTGAGCATCCAGACTGTAAGACAGTCCTCAATCCCATATGTGGCATTCTGAAATGTTGGACATGGCGAAAGTGGAGTTTTCACCGGAGAACAAAAATTTTGGGGGTTTAATGGGGGAATCCGGGGGCGTGGCTATGGTCCTTCTTCGGTGTGGAATGGAGATCTGCGTGGCAGAGAGCTTACACTGCTCTTTGGTTTATCAATGGTAGTGTGATCATAGACTTCTATTAGCTGAGAATTAGGAAAATGGGAGGAGCTTGTCCATTGGGGTAAAAATGGAATTTAACATGGAAACAATTTTAAAAAAGAAAATTAGAAATTTAAGTTTACTAAGATGCAAAAAATTTTGCAAAAAATTAAAAATTTTGGAGGGGAAAGACCCAAAAAGAATTTTCTTGCTTTTAGTTTTATTTTTAGGGTTTTAAGGGGGAAAAATTTAAACAATTTATATATTGGTTTCAGGGAAAGCAAAAATTTAAATTTCAATTATGAGATTTAAAAAACAATTTTTTAACATTACGTATGCGCAGGAAAATAACTTGTTGCTTTGGGGTCCGTATGGAAGAATTTTAACAATATCTAAGAATTTAATTTGGTATTGCACATTTAAAACTGAAAAGCTGAAATGGGACCTTTTAAAGGCTGTATAAGAAATTCTTTTTAAAATTTTAAAGCTATCATTTTTACATCCGGCGTATAACCGAGCCCCCGTAAGTTTCGAATTTATATTTTGTTTCAAAAGTCGGTATAAACGCACCGTAATCTTTTGTTCGATTTTGGGTTTTTAAAGGATTTTAAGGTACTTATATTTATGATATGACTACGACGTCACATTAATGTGTGGACTATTGGTAAAAACGTAATTTACCGTAGTATGAGAGGCCATAAAATCACGTTATTCATTAGAACAGTATTTTCCCCCTACAGTGTTTATCCCATTTTTTTTTCTAGATAACTTGCACCTAAAAACATTTGAATTTCTAAAGTTAAAAAAGGGAAAAGTTTTTATCTGAAAAAATTTTGGGAAAAATTATAAATTCGTTGTACTTTATAAGAAGTGCCGTTTTATACATGTAATTGAAAAAATGTGCAAACGATATTATTAGAACATCGGTCACCATTGTACAAAAATATAAAAACCTTTAAGCTTTGAATAAACTTTTATCTTCTCAGATGTAACCAATGTACTTTTTTTCTCAACTTCTGAATATATATGAATGCATTAAAATTTATACAATGCATTACCTTCTTTCGAATAAGTTTCTGAAAGAGGGGCTTAATGCATTCAACCAGCATCATCAATTAAATTCGCAATGTGAGGGAGAAAAAAAAACCTTCTATATTCTAAGTATAGAAATGCACTTAATGTTCGATTCAAGCCATTTCAAATCCACGATTTTTTTTATTATTATTCCTCTTATTTTGGTGACCATATCGTGCTAGAGTTCTACCATCAAATTCCTAATTTGACGTGTTCGAGATGACTGTTGGAAATTAATTACATTTTCGAAGAACCTGGCTCTAGAGAGATTTTACTTTTTGGGGGCGAAACCGCACCTAGCTTTAAATTAATGAGGATTTCGTGTTGACAGGTACGAACCGCCATCGAGGAAGAAGTTTTCGTCTGAAAACTCTCCTCCCACCCCTTCTTTCATCTCTTGCTGCACATAATTATAAGTCTAGTTGTTGTAAAATGGTTTAGCATTGCTTTCCTGCCTCCCTTCTAGTGGCTTGTCCTGCCCCAATTTAAAAGTTCCTTATCGGTAGGGGGTTGTCGAAGTTCGAAAGAGTTGAAGAGGAATTCTAGTAATAGCTTCAGTACAGGACGATGCGAGAGAATTATTAGCTTTATTTTAATCTATTCTTGAAAGCCATGCGGTTTGTTGTCATACGATCATATTCGTTGGTTGAGAATCTTGCTAATATTTTCTTGCGATTAATCTGAAATAAAAAAAAAAAAACAGGTAATATAAAAAAAACATTTTTTCCTACTTAGGACAACAAAGAAAAATTTTATTTTAGTTACTTTTTATTAAATAGTTACAATTAATAAAATATGTATATCGGCTTCTCAAACTTTAAATATTTCGACCCAATATTCAACTAATTTTTCACCCCCCCTTCCAAAAATAACAACATTCAATTCAAAAATACTATTTTTTGACGCCCCTAAAGCAACAATACGATTTAACCTCTTAATCCCCCGGCGATACATAAGCTCGCTCAAAATGCGTTAAATACCGCGACGTATATATGCGTTTTTCCCGAAGTGATTTTTTTTACAGATATCCAAAAAATTTTTCCCGGGCACGGAATGCAAAAGGACATTGACAGTGCTTGCGAAAGATTTATTTATATCAGAGGATTTCCTTATTTAATCATTCTCTTATCCCCCCTTCCCCAAAACGTCACATATATGGCCCACGTGAAACGGGAGGTCGTCCTAACTTTTAAACGGCAGTTAAGGGATTATTTATAACCCGTACAAATTATCAAGATAATAGTTAATTTTTTTTATATAATTTTATACATGACAAGTCCATGGGATCAATTATTAAACTTGTTCTTAATTTAGTATTGTTAAATTAATCATAAATAAAATACATTCTGCATTACTGATACATTTATTAGTGTATTATATCAGTGCAAATGTTAATTTTTTTTATTATTATTATGTCAGAATATATCTTGTTTACTTTCAGTAAATTAATAATTTTTGAAAATATTTTATTTTTGACTTTTCAATATGCTTGCACCCTCCTCGTAAAGTTACCCCAGGGAGGCCCAAGTTTGGAAACGCTGATGTATATACATTGTAGAACCCCAAATTAATGACAAAATAAAAACAATTTTCCATTTTCCTTTTTTTATGGGTGTTGTACTATTTTTATTAGTTTGCTATTGTTTTTTCATTAAATTTAAAATTTTAAATTATTTTAATAAAACAGAATATAGTAAAAAGAAATCACTTTCTCAGAAATTAGGCCATTTCAGGTGGGATTCGAAACTTTAACTTTTGGATTAGAAATGCAACTCACCATCCATTGGTCGGGACACAACCAACAAAATTTCCCCTTTTTTTGTTTTTTTTTATTTTGGGGAATTTTTTTTAATTTTTAATAATTTAAATTTTGTATAAACTTATTAACATAAAGTGTCATTTAGAGAATACACCCCAGTGGTCAAGGTTTCGGATCTGGGGCATATCATAAGTTCTAGCCCAAAACCCTAAAGACCCGCCGTGTGATGGGGGCGATGCACGTTAAACTGTCGAGGCTCAAACGTCCTCCCGTTGATGTGGTGTGGCAGTTAGGAGGGGGGTGCCAGCTGGTCTCCCGTGTTTTGACCATGGGTTTTACGAGGTCCCTCGCCAAACCCCGTGTGCGAACAGGGGAGTTAATATTCACTTAAGTCTCATTTACTACAAATATAAAAAAAATGTATTTGAACTTGAATGAAAGGAATAGAATGTATTTTATTAACGTTTGAAAGTTTGAATAAAATGTATATATATATATATATATATATATAAAGGGGAAATGAACTAATAATAGAGGGAATTGAATAAAGTATTGCTTTGATAATAAATGAAATGAATACCTGTTCAAGGCAAGTCGATTAAGTTTAACGACCCAAATAGTTCGAAATTATAAAAACTTAAGAATAGCTACTAACAGTTGGAATGCAAAATAAATAAATAAATAAAAAAAAATAAACGAATAGTTAGTGAGGTTATGCTAATAATTCTTTCCGATAATTTTAAGCCTCAAAGGCAAAGTGAGTGAGTGTTTATCAACAACACACTATAAAACAACCCGAAGGATATTGAGGATATTGATAAAATGCTCAAGGGAACCGAGCTCACCCGAAAACTTTTTGAGCTACAAACCGATTCCCCGTGATCAGTCTTTATTGAACAAAATCTTAGTTTGCATTTTTATAACAGCAGTACACATAAAATTTACATAATACTAACTAAAGGTAACTGCACGATGTACATACGTAATCACATAATACAAATATACAAAGCTAAATATAATAAAAAGGCATTCAATTCCATTTAGATCAAAAAAAGAAAATTTTTTTTTTTATCTTTTATCAAAAGTTAAAATTAAAAAATTTGTTTTGCGGAGAACCAACATTAAGTGTTAATTTTTTTTAAATTATCATTAAAGTATCATATTGCACCCAAAACAATGTGTACATAAAATTTCAGTTCCGTGTTTTAAAACAAGAAAAAAAATTTTTAATTTTACACAAGTCCCAAAAAGATGCCAACGTGGTTGTTATTTGTAATTTTTAAATAATGGTTTTTTTAATTTTTTTCAATTATAATTAAATTTACTGTATTGTCATCCAAAATAATCATGTATATAAAATTTCTGCTCAATTCAGTGCTTTAAAATGTATTTTATGAACGATTGAAAATTCATCCAAGATAAAAAATAAAAAAACAAATAAATATATAGAAAGTGTGAGCTAATAGTAGGAATTGAAAAAAAAGCATAAAAGGCAAGAGAAGGAAAAAAAATGAAATACATTACTTCAGCATTCTTACTAATGCATGAAAAAAAATAAAAATATCCAATTCAAATGGACAGTACAGACCCAATAAACAAAGTGAATTTTTTAATTTTTTGTTCGGTTACCGAGACCACTTTCTGTTAGTACTTTTTTCTTTTTAATTTTCCTTCCAGTTAAAAAATAATGAATCAGCATCGGAAGGAGAATTATTCATTTTAGACCCACATTCTCCTTTTTTGGATGAACAATATAATTTTTAAATTTATCAAGTAGGGATACCTAGCAAACTCCCCCCGGATATGAAACCCTTTACAAAGGGAAGTATTTGAGACTCGTCAGAATTGACGAGCATCAATCAAACGGGGCTAATCTGAACCTTGGACACGAGTTCCGTTAAAAAGGGGGCATAGAAGGTTAAATAAATCTTTTCTTTCTACATAAATGACACGTTAATCACAAGAATCGTTCTAATTATAAATATAATTATTATTTGTCAAAATATAGGATAGTTCCTTAACTATTGAAAATCCTACCAGAATCCTTTCTGATATTTTGGATTTTAACAACAAAAGTAATTCTTTCTATAATCAAAAATCTTAATCCCGAAATGTAGGGGCTATTGTGATATATTGAGGATTGTGGTTATATTTTTTGTTGATTTAAAACCTTTACAAAAATCGCATGTATAATAACAACAATTTATAGTTGTTGAAAGGTAAACAATCTTATGATTTATTGAGGACCCCTTTTGTTACTACCTTTTATGGTTCTTGAAACTAAAAATCAACATAATAATTTAATTAATACCTTCAATATTTGTGTATTATTTATACTATATTTAATAAATATAAGTCTTATAAAATCCCTATTTTGATTAAATAAACATAAATAATACGTTTTATTTTCCCATTAGCATTTAAAAATTAATGAATTTGGTAGGAGAAGTATACTTTCCCAGTCCTAATGAAGGGTCTAGCAAATATATATAGAACTCAAACTCAGTGGCGAATAGCTCATGAAGGTCAGGGCTCGTATGCCCATCCCAGTATACGAGACCATTGGGAGCTGAGGTGCATGAACAAATGTCCCAATCAGGTAGTCAGTCTGAAGCGAGACCCGCAGTGTTTAAGTCCCCAAGAAATCTTGATACTCATTTATCAACCCACTGCAATAGGGATGAAAGGTTGAGTCGACCTTGCCCAGCCCGGGAATAGAACCCAGACCTGTGGCGGGGAAGTGTGATACACTACCACACGACCACCGGGAATAAGTCCAATAATTATGGAACTTTAATGAAAATATTCAAAATAAAAAAATATATTGAATGTGTTGGTGATTGAAACAATGAAATCTACGGTTAATCCAGCGTTTCTCAATCTGTGGGGTGCGCCCCACTTGGGGGGCATGACAACTCTACGAAATGGAAGCGAGCATATTGAAAAGTTAAAATTATTTAAAAAATTATTAATTTACTGAAAGTACACAAACAAAATATATTCAGACATAATAAAAAATAAAATACACATTTACACTGATATATTACACTTTTAAATGTATCAGTGCTACACAATGTATTTTATAATTAATTTAACAATACTAATTTAAGAACAAGTTTAATAATTACCAGTGACCTCATGGGATTGTCATACATAAAATTATATACGAAAATTAACGCTTATCTTTATAATTTTTAAAAACCCTTAACTGCCAATTAAAATTTACGAGATGCATTTTCCACGTAGGATCGCGAAGGGGGTGTATTGGTGGGAGGTGAAGAATAAAGAAGTGCAAATAATCTGAAATAAGTAAATCTTTTGCAAACATCGTCAAGGTCATTTTATAACATTCCAAAGCCTTCGGAATAATTATATGGATATCAGTGCAGAGAAAATATCGTACTTCGGAAAGACGTATATATACGTCCCGGGAAATTAACGCTTTGACTTATAGCGAGATGTTTATATACACCGGTGGAAATTTAAAGGTTAAGGTCGTATTGTAGTTTTAGCGCTGAAGTATAGTATTATATTGGATTCACAATACATTGTTATTGTATGTACGGAGGGGGACGCGATGAAAATTATGATTGAATATTAAGTCGCGAATATTGAAACTTTGAGAAGCACTGGGTTTTAATCACAAAAAATGTCATAAAAAATCTCAAGCTATTTTTATCAACACAAAATATATATATATATATATATATATATATATATATATATATATATATATATATATATATAAAGTGCTAAGTATATATATATATATCAGTAGCGCACACAGGAATTTTACAAGGGCTCTGGGGTCAAAAGTTCACCATTCTTGTATCATGCTTCTTTTGATTTTGTCGATTTTCGGGAACAAAACACAGTAAAAAACTAATTATTGAATAAATAATTAGCATTAATTAATAAAATTAATCATTAATAGCAAATACTTAATTAAATTTTACGTACTATATACTTAGAATTATAAACAATCGGAAAAAAATCAAGGGCTTTGCGAGGGGGTTTTGAACCCCCAGGGCCTCCCCTTGTGTGCGCCACTGATATATATATATATACTTAGCCCTTTCTCACTTCACTTTACATTGAATGAGACGTAAGTAATGCCAAAAATATTTTACGAAATTATTAAATGAAACTCAAGCATAAAATTTATCCATTCAAAATAATAATTCATTTACTTTGTGAAATTTTGTTTCAATTTTCCTTTTTTAAGCAAAAGCATAGGGAAATGTCAACTTTCCTTATACTACTGTCATCTTCTTCATATTTACGAAGGAACTCCGCATTTCATTTTAAGAAAAATAATTAGCACGAACGAAATGAATACACAAGAGAATGGATCTCACATGTCAACCTGTTAAAGGAAATTAATTCTGTTTGTCAAGTTCAAAGAAAATGAATTTAAAAATGAAATTCATTTTGAATAAGTGTGTATTTATTCATTTCAACGGAGAGTTAATATTTAAAAATGGTGTGATATGTTTAATAAGCATTTCTTTTTCATTATGATTATAATATATATGAATACTGTTTACTTTTCACCTGAGAATATTATTTATTTTAATAAGACTCCAGTGTTTATTCTGTTTCGAAATTCAGAATAGGAATTTCAGATACATAAATAATGCATCAGTATTTTGAACATGGGATATGTATAATGCATACAGAGCACGAAAGTATTATATCTTTCTGAATTTTGAAAATTTTATTTTTTCAAAAATAATATAAATTTGGAATATTTAAATATTTTTAGTTATATTGTATCATTTAATAGTTCATACAGATATTTAACAATGCTACAGATATTTCCAATATTACGAAAAACTTTTTCAATGTTGTGTTACAAATCATCTATATTAAGATGACCAACCGTCCTCCTTTCATAGGTTCTAACCTTCCTCGAAAAGTGTCCTTTTTTTTTGTCCTCCTTTTCAATATTTTAAAACTGATCTGTACGTCTCTGCATTCAGAGATGAATCAAACATGTTTCCAAAATTTCGAAGAATGATCTGAAACAAATATCACAGGAAATAACAGTTTTGAATGGTACTTTTTGACTTGGTCTCAGGTAAAGTGGGCAAATATACAAAATTACGTTGAGTTTTCATCGAAAGAAATGCCTGATGTTAAAATCGATGACAATTGTCTGTTTGAAGCAGAAAGAAGACTGAATGTATATTTAAATTTTAATAAATTAGAACAATTGGAAAATCAACATGCTGAGAAATTGGTAAAGTTTGGTGAAATTACTTAAACCATTTCAAAAATTAACACATTCCTATGAAAATGTAATTATTCTTGTGTTGAATTTACATTGTGCTGCCCTGGAACTAATGTAGCAGTTGAAAGAGTTTTTTTCAGTTGGTAATGATTTTTGTGAAGCCGACTATTGAAAAATCAAAATTGAATGTCAATATTTTAGCTACAATGCTTACCGTAAAATTCAGTATGAAGGGTATTTTTTGCCCGAACTTTCCGATATATTGGAAAATGATATGTTGACAAAAAAAAATTCATTCAATGGAAAAATACTCTTAAGATAATAATTAAAAAGAATATAAGCGTAATCAGCGTATTTTCGTTTGAATTAATAAAACGTATCCTATATTTAAGTTGTCATTTTTTCTTAAATTTTCCGTCCTCCTTTTCATTGAAAAAAAAAATTGTCACTTTTTCTATATACACAGGTGTTTAAAATTAAGTGATATTTGACTTTTGGTTAGTTGACCTTTGGAAAACTAAACAATTGTCATGAAATTAGGTTTTTTCAAATTGGTGTTACAAAACGGCACATAGGTATTCTAAGCATGTACATCAGAATATGTCAAAAATACATTGTTTTAAATATTTTCAAAACCTACCAACGCGGAAAATACAGACGAAGGGAAAAGTAAAATAAATTTTTTTGTTAAACACTGCCTTAAAGGAAAAAAAAAATTAGCATTTGAGATTTTTAATGGGAAAAATCAAAGTATAATTATTTTTAATAAAAAAGCAGGTATTTTGGTACCTAAAAACATTTATCATGACGAGAGGATGACTACTAAATGTTTACAAGAAAAAAACACCAAGTAACAGCTCTTTTTCTCAAAGAATTCTCACACGGTGGCAACAGCAGCCGAGTGGTTATGGTAGGAATTTGTGACTGACCATTTTTAGTAGAGTTGAGAGATAATGTGTGTGTGTGTGTGTGTGCATGTTTTGTAGCTCAAAGTCCTCACGTTAGGGTGGAGGGGAAGTTCGGAGAGTGGAAGACCAGCTTAGGCGCTGGTTACCTCACTTCACACGAAGGTTCGTAATTTCGAGGTTCGTTGCCAATGACCATCATGTTGCATCGTAGTACAACATTAGCTAACAATCAATCAATCATCTCATTTCTTCAGACTTGCCACTGTTTGTCCAATCCAGATTTTTATTAAATATTTTTTAATTTTTTTTTTTAATATTTCAATTTTTTAATAAGATCTAATTTTTTTTATAAAACTATGAACAAAACAATATAGAAAACAATCATCGCTTAAAAATTTTAATGAAACATTATTTAGATTAACAATTGAATGCAGATTTCTGAGTATCAATGTTATTGTTTATATATTTGAGACGTGTAGTTTTAAAAAGCTTTATTGGCAATTTTCATAATAGGGTTTTACTTGAATAATTTACTTAAAAAAGAAACCCGATATTGAATTTACATTTTTTATTTTATGATTTTATTAATTCAAGAAATAAAATATTCCTTCTGAATGTTTTTATACTCAACACATTAGTACGATTGCTATACCTTGTTTTTAAGTATAGATTGAACATTAATGCAAAACTTAGTTTTAAATATTTACATTACTTTCCATTTTTGTCAGTTTATTTTTATTTCGAACCGAACAGTAAGGAAAATCCAATTAATCATATAAAGCAGTGAAATAATTTGCAAGCATGAAAATATTTTAAATATATAATACAAATCACCATTCTTTTGTCAATTGATAAACAAGATAATAAGGCAAATTAAATAAACAGAAACAGTATGATTAAAAATAAGTTAAGTATTTAAAAGATTAAACCCTTTTTTTAAAAAAAATATTCTATTGTATTTGTATCGGTTAAACTATCTTTTGTGTATTAACAATATATATAATATCATCTAATTGAAACAATAAAACAAAAGAAGCAAATTATGTTGTTCTACGAAATGTAAAATAAACATTTATTTTTCAAAGTGTTGAAAGCTAAAACACAAATAACGTATAAACAAAACGTAGCTTAGTGCAAAATATTTGCCTTAAAGAGTAAAGCGTTATAAAAGAATTTAAATAAATACTTAAGTTAAATAAATAAAAAATGTACCGTACATTAAAAGATGGCGTGAATTATTTAAATGAAGTATTAAACGAAATGAAATTATAATCGAAACAATTCTGCTGATGCCGAATTCCGTTTTATGTTGAAAAAAAAAAAACACATCTTACATTAAATACCCGAACTACAATTCAATTTTTGTTAAGAATTATAAACAGTATTAAATGCGTAATTATATCTTTTGATATTATTGTAGGTGACTTCGGAAATCCTTGAAGCTAACAATATTTTAACTTGAATAATATGACTATTAAGCATTTAAAAATTAGGTAAATACTTATGTTTTGTAGCTGTAAAGGATTCAATTAATTTTCGTGTAATATTTGTCAGTAAGAACTATATTGTCCATGAGTAAATATCAGAAAAAATTAATTGTGAATTGTACAAAAGGCGTGCACTTCCTTGTAAATTGTTTTCTGATTTAATGAAAACTCTTTCATACCGCACAAAGTAATAATTCTGGTTCGGTTGAAAATAAACTTTTATTTTATTTGGCGTTATCTAATAATGTCTAAAAGGGTAATGATTAAATTTAAAAATTTAAAAAAGCAACGTAATGAATTAGCTTTTGTCTGTAACTGCTAACAATTAAGAAATTAAAAAAGGTTAAAATTAAAAGTTTTTTTCTACATGTTTGGTTTTAACTAAGAAATATACCACAAAATAGAACGAAAGAAAATTCAATTTAAATAATTAATTCTAAATCTGTAGGGAGTTTCTGAGAACAAATTTATAAAAGTATGAAAAGGAGCAAACAATTCTCTGAGAATTAACGTATTTGGGGAAGATGTATAAAATTATCTGAGATAAAAAAAAAAGGTAAATTAAATCAATTATTTATTTGCTTATAATTTATTCTAATGTTTTATGAGCAGTGTAAATAAAATTTTTCGAAAACAATAATGAATTTTGCAATTTATAATTAAAAATTCGATGCTGAATTATCCTCAGAAAAATGATTTTTCTTTGTTTTAGTGAATATTTTATTTTTCTAAAGTATAGAATATTTCAGAATGCAAATATTTTTCACAAAAACATTTTCTTTGATTTCATAGTGGTTGCGATAGCCTGGTGGAATTAATTTTTTTTTAATTCAAGCTCTGGTCGAATGCTAAATATTGCCGTGATTTAATTTTGGCGAGAGCAGCAGAGCCAAATTGATACTCAAGGGATTTTTTACATGCCTCACAATCCTATGACATGTGTGTCTATGGTTTTCGCATCTAGAAAATCTGTCGACTCCAGCCGGGGTCAAACCCGCAACCTTGAGCTGATGAATCGGGCATGCTACATCTAAGCCAGTGGTCGTCAAACTGCGTTCCACGGAACCGTGGGACTGAGGTAGCCCAGTGGTCAAGGTATCGGATCATGACAGACATAATGAGTTCGAGCCCAGTACCACTAAAGACCCGCCATGTAGGGCAGCGATGCACGTTAAATCTGTCGAGAGTTCAAACGTCCTTCCGACGGTGTGCTGTGGTAGTTAGGAGAGGGGTTCCAGCTCAGATGTCGTACTCGTCACTTGACCATGGCTCAAAACTACGAGGTCCGTCACCAAAAGCCCTCGTGTAGCTGAATATTTCGACGTTAATATTCACTCATTCATTCGTTTCACGGAGCCCTAAATTCCACAAGGCATACCCAGGGGCTCCACGAGCCTCAGTAAAAAATCGAGAAAAAATAAATATGCATGTAAAATGAATTCACGTTCTCTATGAAGTTTGTATCGTTACCAATATATTTAGCTCATCCCCCATATTTATTAAAACTGAAAATTTATTTATATATAATGACTGTATTTTGCAATACTTCTTAAACTTTTATTATAATATAATATTAGAACGCGTTTTATACTTTATATATATACTTCCTAATAGATTGTGAGTATTCTATTGTTTACTCAGTGGCGTAACAAAGAACAATAGGGCCCCATGAAAAATCAGGTTTTGGGTCCCAAGCCCAAATACGTACATGATATCAGTCAGACTTTGGGCCCTCTAGAACACCAGGCCCTCCCAGTAATGCGGGGGTTGCGGAGGTGTACGTTACGCCACTGTGTTTACTATCTCGGGGTCGGTGAGATAACTTTATACCCGTTAGTTAGCACAATGTGTTGCAAAACTAAACAGTTTTCTAATGGAAAATGCACCTCTTTTTCCGTTTGTGGGAAACAACATCTATAATGAAAAAATGGGAACCACATATCCACAGAGTTGATGTTAAAATCTAAATTTAAGCAAGAACAGCTTCTAAATTTTAAGTTGCAAATTGATGCAGAATACACAAGATTTCTCACACAGCTATAAACACTTGAATGCCATTCAGAACAATGTGTTTAAGGTATCCGACTACGTTCGAAATCGTGATTTTAAAAAAGCGCATAAATGAATAATTGTCATGATATTTAGTGTCACTTAGATTAGAATACATATATAAAATTGTTTTAAAGACATTTTGACAAAAAAAAATATTTAAATACAATACTTTGGCAAAATATTAACTTAGAATAATCTTTTTTCCAAATGTTCTCCTTTTGTGGAAAATGCTTCTATTATAATAATATTTTGCCTGTATATAGCTCATACCTCTCTACAGAGGCTCATCTGGAATTTTTGTAAAATTCAAATTATTTTCAGAGTTACCACCAATTTAAATAATTATTGGCGTTTTTTTTTTAAAATTGCTCACCTCTGTTGTCGTAAAATATGGATAAACCCATTTCTAAGTTATATATTTCAAAAATTCTAGTTGAGCCTCTGTACAGAGGTCTGAGCTGTATACAGGCAAAACATTAAAATAATAGAAGCATTTTTCACAAAAGGAGAAATTTTGAAAAAAGATTATTCTAAGTTGATTTTTTGCCAAAATATTGTACTTAAATATTTTTTTTGTCAAAATGTCCTTAAAACAATTTTATACTTGTATTCTAATCTAAGTGACACTAAATATCATGAAAACTATCCATTTATGCTCTTTTTTAAAATCGCGGTTCCGAACGTAGTCGGATACCTTAAGTGAAATATATTTCTCAACGTTAGTGTTTACAAAAACAAAGTATAAAAATAAAATAAACTTAGAATGTATGCGATGAATACAATTGTATGTAATCTCAAAAGACAGTTTGATAGAAAAAATACTAGCATATATCCCAGTTACTATATATAATGCATGGTTAGGTGACACTTGAATCACAAATTGGTATTTGGTACCTTTGCTTGAGTTCGAATAACAGCCAGAGATGGAGGTAGCACATATGTTTATATTACAAAAAAATAAATATTTACAGTTAAAGTTTACACTTAAAAGTAGAAATGTGATTACACCTTTCGAAGGTGCTGCGGACTAATGCGGACAAAGAACTTACGTCTGTCCGTTGCGCTTTCTGTTTACAGAATGTCCCGGTATGGGGCTCTAAAGTTTCAGTCCGGGTAGGGGAAGGCGGGAAAGTATGGCACGCTCAGTCACAGTTAAGTGTGAGGAGTGTAGAAAACAGTATTGTTAATGAGTAAATTATATTTAAAAAATTAGATGAGAACTTTTTATTAATAAATGCAATACTTTTTTTAAATGCTTTTACGTAAAGTGCCTAAAACATTTTGAACTACTTTAAATGTTATTTTGAGATATATTCTTCGAATTATGTGTATGGAATGGAATTCAATGAAAACACTTTCTTGTTCTAGGGATTACGCGAAAGCACCTTCAAGTTCTGGGGTTCCATGAAAAAGTTTGAACACCACTGCTCTAAGCCACCGGAGACAAAACAAAAACTCCTCTCTCATATTCTCAGAATTTCAATAGTTTTTATTTCTAAAGAAATACTTTCTTTTTGGCAAAAACATCGAAATTCTAATTTGCAATTTTACATTAGATCAGCCTAAATAAATTGAAAACATTTGCATTACTACATTACAAAATAAATCAGCAACACTTTCTGTAAAATCCATATAACAATATCCAAAAGAATCAACACCAGAGCCAAGTTGGAGAAAGAAACTGCAACACACAACCCAACAAGAAAATAAAACATTAAAAACAGGAATTTATTGAAAAACATTTCTCCATTGTCAACGCGACGGCTTCGGGAAGTAACTGTATTTCGAGCGATAAATTGGGTAAATGGCTTGTACTTGAACTGGGCTCACTTTTAGGAGCTTCTCAATTCCGGGGGCATCAAAAAATGCGCTGAGAGTAATAAGAAAATTTTATGTGGAATGTGAGAGAGGGGGTGCTGTGTATCCCCTCCCTTACATTCTGAATGCTCAGAGCGCCTTATAAATTATGGATCAGCTTGTAAGAATTTGGGGTGACAGTAACGTTTTTACGGTAGCATTTCCAAGCCCTTCTTACCGATAAGGCGAGTTCATTCTAAAAAGTGATTTTTGTTGTTTTTGTCGGTTGAGGGGAGAGGGTTCTTGGGATAAATGGCTTAGCCTTTCTAATGTATTCAATACGAACCTGATTGTAATAACTACGTGTTTATATAAAGAAAGATGCAGCTGTTGTTTCGCAATTGTTTGGGGGGTTTATTTGTTGCGGAGTTTCCGTTTCGGGTTGAGCCAGGAATAGTTTGTGTATCAAAAACTGCAAAGTGAATATTTTTGTTTTGTACTTGAGAAAGATAGATATCGCAGTCATACATATTTCATTTTGCTTATATCGCTGAAGTGTGGATTGAATTTCTTACAATAGGAATGGATATTCTTACGGGAAAATTCATAGAAGTGAAATTATAATACATTATAGTTAACACCCAAAAAACATACTTTTATTATTAATCGAACTAAAAAGTAAAAAAAAAAAATTCTTAATTTAAGAATAAAATGATTTTGCGAGAAAATTAATGCCATTGAGGTAAAAGCGTGGGGTGTTCTATATTAATTGTTATAATTTCTTACTAGTTCTATTCTTAAATGCTGAGTTAGTGTAAAAATTTAGAACAAAGCACACACCCCACGCTTTTACCATATTAACATTGATTTTCTCACAAAATCATTTTATTCATTTTCATGGCTCAAAGTACTGCCATTGGCTTGGCGTGGTAGTTTCGGAAGGGTACTCTTCACTTAGCCATGGGTCAAAATTACGAAGTCCTTCACCTATAGCAGGGGTAGCGAGCCTTTATAGAAGAACGTGCCATTTTTCTAAAGAAATGTTTAATAAGGTATTACGTGAATTCAAATAATTTTGACTTGTGATTCTTGGGAAAATAATAAAATTAAATACTAACAACACAAAACTCTTTATTTACTATGAAAAAATACATTTGGCAATGTATAATAGTAAATGGTTTAGTAAAATGTGTAATTCAAATTAATGTAACTTTAGTGTGGCTTCTGCTGTAGCAGATTGGATGACAAATAACTTATATTCGGATTTGTAAGATCTTACTTTTAACAGAATGCATGCTGAATTGGAGTTATCTGCCAAACGGTTTCTTAGAGTCTTTAATGTTATTCATCTCTGAAAATAATGACTCACAAGCATAGGTAGATGGAAATATAGTTAAAATGGCATAAGCTAGCTTATTCAAATAATTAAAAGTGTATGGAATCAAGTCCTCCACCCTTCACCACGACCGATTTCACACGTTTGTTCGCAATACTTCACAGTGAATTTGGTTATTTTGAACGGTGGAGTGCCCAACATATTTTGTCACGTGCCATTGGTTCACCATCCCTAACCTAGAGCATTCGTTTTGCTTTATAATTGATGAAAAAAACACTGACTCACTATCTGTCCAGATATGATAGTGGTTTGTGATGCTGTTTTCTAAGCCATAAGGGGGCTGCGGTAGCCCAGTGGTCAAGGTATCGGATCATGGCAGGCATGTCATGAGTTCGAGCACAGTACCACTTAGGGCCCGCCGTGTAGGGCAGCGATGCCCGTTAAATCTGTCGAGAGCTGAAATGTCCTCCGGTGGTGTGGTGTTGTAGTTAGGAGAGGCATGTGCCAGCTCAGGTGTCGTCCACGTCACTTGACCATGGTCCAAAGTTACGTGGTCCGTCACCAAAAGGCCTCGTGTAGCTGAACACTGCGACGTTAATATTCACTCACTCTAAGCCATAAGACTCGGGCTCAAATCCTATAAATGGCTAGGATGATTGTAAATGTACTGGGGGAATTGAAAAATGCAAGGCGGAATTCTAAATATTCGCGATCCGAAAGTTCTCTCGAGAAGTTGATGGTAGAGGTAGAGGGGTGAGAGACCTTTTTGATCACACGCACGGTATTCATCCTCAAAAATGGAGTTCATCCAAATCGTGCGGTTATGTGCATGGTGCTCAAAAGCAAAGAAAAAACTATAGAAGTAATCTTCCAATCGTTGCTAAAATAAATTTCGGGTCCTCGATCTCATGTTAGGGACAATCAGGTAGGATGCCTAAGAATAACATCAATACATTCCGTTTGAACTGTGTATAGTTTTGCTAGTAAGCTAACTTTACAATACAGTTGTATGCGGTTTTGTGATTGTTAACGATTTTATGCATTGTTTTAAACACAATTGGCGATGCAATAGTATTTTGCTTAGCGAACTAATATTGCAATGGATATATGCAGTTCACTTGATAAGAAACGTTACAATAAAGCTGTATACAGCTTTGCTTAGTGAGGAAACATTGCAATACTATGAAATTTTGCTCTATGAGGAAACGTTACGATAGCACTGTATGCAGTCTCACTAGGTTAGAAAACGTTACGATAGAGTTGTATGCAGTTTTGCTCTGTAAGGAAACGTTACAATAGCACTGTATGCAGTCTCACTAGGTTAGAAAACATTACGATAGAGTTGTATGCAGTTTTGCTTTGTGAGGAAACGTTACAATAGCACTGTATGCAGTCTCACTAGGTTAGAAAACGTTACTGATAGAGTTGTATGCAGTTTGGCTTGATAAGAAGACGCAAGAAAAGAAGTTTATACATTTTTTAAAGGAGCAATCGTTGTTATAGAACTGTATGCAGCTTTGTTTATACTGAGAAAGCATTGCAGTAGAACTTTATGCAGTTTGCTTATATGGAAAACACTACAATAGAACTTTATGCTGTTTCACTTACTGAGAAAACTTTGCAATAGGAATCACATTCAGTTTTACTAGGTTGAGAAACGTAGCAATAGTGCAGTATGCAGTATGGTTTTATAAGAAAACACTGCAAACGAGACATATGCAGTTTTCCTTACTGAAAACGCTACAATAGAACTTAATTCAATCCTGTTTAGTAGATTATTACTGTCCAAAGAAAAATTAGTAGTAACATATTTTCACGAGTGAACTACAATTCTTTAAAATGACTTAAAAATTTTTTTAACTGTACTGCCTGCTTTTTGGTGTTAATTGATGTAACAACGGAAAATATATTAAACTGAAACGCGTTAGCAAATTAAATAAAGATGATTAGACAAACGAGTTTCTAAGATTATTTTGCCAGCTATATATCCAATTATTTTATTTAAAAAAAGTACTTTTTTTTTAAATATATATATGAAAAGAATAATCATAATCATTGAACTATGAGAAGAATCATAGTAATTATTGATTGGCTAGCAATGGGATTTGTTTTCAATTATTATGAGTGCATAACATTAGAAATCACTAAAATAAGACTATAAAATGCTCTGTTGAATTTTTTATATACTTATAAATCGATTTCTTTCCCAAAATATTCATTATGATATGTAAATTTTTTTTATTCTATTTCAATAAATAAAATTACAATAAGTTATTGTTCTTTTATTTACCCTCTTACAATCTGTATAGTTGCAAGAAGGCATTGTGCATGAATCTTATTCTTTTTTGCCTAAATTTGATTGCCAAGTTCGCTTTTATATTTTTCCTTCAACCAAAATAGTTTTATAGTGTTAAATCGATTCTATTACCTCCAGCAAATAATTGTCCGTGTCCAAAATTATTATATAAACATGCAAATTTATTAAATGATCTAAATCTTCTAATTTTAATATATAATAGGGTTCATCAGTGGCGCAAAGGGGGGGATCAAGTGTCGAAAGTCCATCATTTTCGTATAATACTCTAATACGCCGCCAATCATATAATTTTGATTTTGTCGGTTTTCGGTAAAAAACAGTAACAAATAAACTATCGGATAAATAATTAACATTAATTAATAAAGTTAACTATTAATAACAAACCCTCAATTAAATTTTATGTACTATGTGTGTAGGATTATATTAAATCGAAAAAAATCAAGGACTATGGAGTTTTCCAAACCCGGAAACGTCCCCTTTGTGTGCGTCACTGGCGGTTCTTAGATGTAATTGAAAACATATATCAAAATTAAAAACAGGAAAAATTAATTCGGTGAGTGGGGATGAGATTTATGCGCGTTCTATCTAACACTAGTTGTCCAAATACTTTAATTTGGAATAAGCGCAAAATTAGTCTTAATATATTTCTGGCTTTTTGAAAATTATATTTACTCTTTATGTTCGATCCCATTCCTTTTAAGTAAATATTTATAAACAAATTATGTTTATTTTAAAGCTAGTATTGTTTTCACTACTCCTTCTTCGGTTGAAAGTCTATAAATTATTGAATTAGTATGATTTAGTAGCTACTATTTGTTGTGTTTGTACCTGGTTCCTTACGAACCTTGGAGTTTTAAGCTGGGTAATTAAAAAGAAATAAATTCCTATAAATAATAAACTGATTATTTGGCTTGTGTTCCATCTTTTTCATTTTATGCCTTGCCATATGAAGGGTTCGAGACCAGTTAGACCCAAAATGTATTCAATATTTATTTGTTTCTTAATGTGGTTGCGAAGGTTTAAAATAAAATAAATATTTCGCCGTTGCTAAGGTTCAGAAGAAGCAAACTACCTTAGTTATTTAAAGTTTCATACAACGATTTTTCGTACAAGAATATTTTAGAGACTTTCTACGTAACACTTTCCTCTGGAAAGAACTGCATTCGTCAGAAATATAAAAATGGGAATGGAAGTGAAATGCTGAAACAAAATCAAAATTTCTGGCAAGAAATGTATCTTTTTATCTGATTTACGTTTGCTGGAAGCATTCTTCAAATAATGACGAAATATTGCGGGATTATTTGATATAGCTTTCAGACACAATCTTCTACAGATATACATCAAAGGATTTTGTAAAGTGAAGATGTAATGGATACAGAAAAAAAAATCAACAAAATACATTTTTAAACAAGTATTGATGAATAAAAAGTAGTTTTTGTCGATTTTCCATTTTACATTTGCCTGCCTATTTGGTATTTTACTTTGGTCTTTTTTTTTTTTTATTTCAAAATTTTATCCCAGTGCAAATATGGAAAAGATTCTCTAACTGAAAAAAACGAAGCTTTCATAGTGAAAATGGCAAAGGGCAATATTTTACGTACAAAGATTTCTGCATTTGATTTCTATTCAAAAGTTCGAAATAAAAGGCATTTCAGAATCTATAACTTTCTTTCAATTCAAATGAAATACGTTGGTGACGCATATTTATTTATTTACTTTTTTTATTTAGTATGTTCCTCGTAGAATATTTCGGTAAAAAAAAATTATAAAATATCGGGATAAAAAAGGACTTGAATTTACAGAAGCATAACATACATATGGAATTGCAGCATACTAGAAATAATCAATAACTACCAATACAATAATATATTTCATACTGACATTTGTCTCGCAAAAAAAAGGTTTTTTTAATGGAACATATTCGGTAACGTAGAGCCATATTCTATGGACTTAACTTTCTCTTTTTTTATCTCTATGATACTAAGTATAAAGATGGGAACTCTCTCTCTCTCTTCTCTCTCCTCTCTCTCTCTCTACTTCTTCAGAAAATAACAGAGGAGCGAAACAAAATTATAATGGAAAGAAAAATGGTAATTAATTAAATTAAAAATATAATAAACATACCAGTTTATAATGTGTAAATTACTTTTGAAAGTAATTACAGTCAGAAACAGGATAGCAGAAACAATGGTATCGTTAATTAAATTTTGATACTAAATTTTGTTGATGTGATGAGTTTGTTAAACATCAAACTGGAAAAAAAATGTTTACCTCTTTTTAATTTTTGAACTTTTCAATCTTATTATTTGAGAAAATGTAATTGAAATCAAAATGAAAATGTCAAAATATGTTACAGAATAAATTAGATAAATTAATATGAAAATTTTATTGGCGCATATAGAGCGCTATCTCTCATATATAGCTGTTTCCCTTTTTTTCTATTTTATATTCGTATACAAAATTTCTGGTAAGTTTTTGAATTTATGTTTGATTACACGTGAAAATTTTAGGCTTAAGTCATTTATCATTTTGGTTTATCTCCTTCAATTATTTCTAGTACTATTATGTATAAATTTTCTACTCCAATAAATGTTAGGATTTGATAAAACAAACTGAACCTTCCTTAAAGACCCTAAGTAAGTGGCAGCTTTGCAAATAATAATAGATCTCCATTTTAGTCAAACGACTTTTTGTATCTATAATGGTTTGTTGTCATTGATATTCGGTTTTAGAAATCCACCATTCTCTGTTATGTAATATATTTAATTTTTCCATACCATTTCATATATTTATTATTGCTTATATATGATAATAATAACTATATATATAGTTAGTATAATCAGGTCCAATAATAAAGATCTAAGCATGAAAATATTTTGTAATTGAATATTTTGTAAAATACCTTTAGATACATTTTAAAAAGTTGGCTAAAATTGTCCAAAAATAACATATACTGTAAACTCCAGCTTATAACGCGCACTATACTTTCGAGCTGCATTTTTTAATTTTAACGTATATCCGACGTATAACCCCCTTTTTTTATGAAAAAACCTGCAATATGTGTGTGTTAGCAATGCTATTGTGTTTTTAAGACATTTATTCGAGGTATTATCCCAGGAATTTAAAATAGTATATTTCTGGAAAAACAACCCCTTAAGTTTATGATGTATGCCATTTCTTTTAAATAAACAAGATTCCGATCTTTGTAGGAGTCTAAATTTTTGTTTGCACATCTTTTTTTAAAGCTATCATTTGTATACCCGGCGTATAACTCGCACCCGTAAATTTCGATCTAGTTTTTTGTGTTAAATGTGCGCGTTATGCACCGGATTTTACGGTACGTATGTATGATTAATTTTTGAAAAATTGATTTTCTGAATAATTTTATTGTTTTAAAGAACATAAATAGACTTAAAAAGTTATACTTATTAAATAACTAACATATATCGCCCTTTTTTGAAAAAAAATAATTTTAGGAAAATTTAGCAAAAATAAAAAAAAATTTAAGTTAAGAAAAACGTGATATTTAAAAATAAACTGCACATTATGCAATTTTAACGTCATTGATATACTTCTTGATCCCTCTGAAGTGTCAAAAACCGCAGGATAAATTTTTTTTCAGAAATAAATATTTTATTAGCATTTAAATTTGATGTTCATGATTTTTCGTCAAAATTACTGCATGTTTTAAGCTAAAAATGACTGCAAATGTGATTGAATGTAGCTGTCTTAAAACCTGCGGTTTGTAACACTCTGAAGGGCCCATAGCATGTATGTTATGAATTTCATTGCATTTGTTTGGATTATTTAGAAGATATCTCGTTTTTCGTGCACAAATTATCATAAAAAGTTCATTCTTCAAAAAACGAATTAAAAAATATATTTTTATTAGTTAGGTAAAGTAAATGCTATAAAAAGAACTTAAAAACTCTCTAGTTTTATGTATTAACCCTTCTTCCTCAACAATTAATTTCTGTTTTCCCTAATGACCCAAACAATACCGAACATCAAACACCTAAAAAGCACTTTTTCAACCTAGTAGGATGCATATTAGACCATTTACAAAAATGAATTTTATAATATATCAATTTTTTACAATAGTTATGGCACTTCAGTGAATTAGATATTGTATCGAAGTGTTTTGGAGACATTACATTACATTTTTATGAAGTGCTTTGCAGACATACATTATGCTATGATTGTACTGCAAAATATTTAAAATTATTTTAAGTATCAAATGAATTAAAAATTCACATAATGTTCCCACAGAGAGAGAAAAAAAAATATTTTAAAACGAAAAATAACATTAGAGAAGGGAAAAAAAGTCCAAAAATTATGCATTGTTTTAATTTACGATCTATGTTTCGCAGTGGCGTACACAAAAATTCTCAGGGGTGGGATTCCAGGGTCGAAAGCCCACCATTCTCGTATCATTACCCAACAAGCCATCAAACCTTTTTTTAATTTTGTCCATTGTCGGGAACATAAACTAGTAAAAAATTAATTATTAAATAAATAATTATCATTCATAAATAAAATAAATAAATAATAACAAATACTTAATTAAATTCTACGTACTATATACATAAGATTATAATCAATCGAAAAAAAAGTCAAGGGTGATGGGGAGGAGATCCAGACCCAGAGACGCCCCTTCCCCCTTTTGTACGCCACTAATGATCATATATTCCTCTATTATTTTTGGGAAAGTCTGGAATTCAATTCGGACTTTTCCTTTACTCCTGAAACATATTCTTTTTTGGTATTTTTATTTTCCATATTAAATGTAGAATTATGTAATCATCCACACAGGGTAGTATAATGGTCATGGTCATGGCCGGTGTGTAACGAGTTAGAGTTCTAGTGCCACTGAAGACCCGCCTTGCAATGGGACTAATGCACGTTTAAACTGTCACGGCACTAAGCCGTGAAAGTTCGGAGAATAGGGTGCCAGTTCAGGTGTTGTCCGCGTCATTTAATCATGGTTCAAGATTATGAGATCCGTCGCCAATATAGCTTTAGTGTTGCTTTATAGTGCATCATTAAAAAACATTTTTAATCACTCTAAAATCTGCCTTTTTTTGGTATTTTTATTTAACATACTAAATTTAATATTATGTAAATAATTACCCATGCAATGTTTTTTTTATGTTCCTTTTTTACAGAGGGATATTTCTGAAATTTTTATCGAACTATATATTTGTGGAAAACTATTTTCCTCAACCAGTAATTCTCAACCGTTTTTGTTGTTGTTGTTGTTTTTGTTAAGGTACACTTTTAAAAATTTAAAAAACTGGCAGCACACTATCAGTAATATAAGTTTAAATTAAGTTTACTTATCTATAATACACTGAGTAAAATAGTTTTATGATAATAATTTTCAATGTTAAGCATCTTTAGTTTATAATTATAAAAGGGCCAAATGATTTGGTTCCGGATTTTATTTTGTCTTCAGATTATGATTAATAATTAAAAAAAATTTTGCGACAAACTTTAAGAACTTGACGTCACACAGAAGTGCCGAAGCACAGTAGAGTTGAGAATCACTGCTTTAAATTCACATGTCTTTACCAAAATTTTAAAAAACCATTTTATTTTCTAATAATAGATCATAGTTTCTCAAACTGTGGTTCGCGCCTCACTAGGGGGCATGCTGAGTCTACAAGAAGGGTGCGCGCGTATTGAAAAGTCGAAAATAAAAAGATTATTTAAAGAAATTATTAATTTACTTAAAATAAACAAACAAAATACATTGTAACATAATAAAATCAACATTTGCACTGATATAATACATATATAAATGTATCAGAACTATACAGTATATTTTATAACAAATTTAACAAATTTAAGATAAGAGCAAGTTTAATAATTACCAGTGATTCCATGGGCTTGTCGTATATAAAATTATTTACAAAAAGTATATAACACTTATCTTGATAATTTGTACGATTTATAAATAATTCCTTAACTTAAATTTTATGCTATTCGGTTCCCAATGCATCTGTTTTCCACGCAGATGCGCGTGTGAAGTATTTGGGGGAGAAAAGGAATGCATATAAGCCCCCCTCTGATATTATAAATATATCCTTCACAAACATTGTCAAGGTCCAAAGCCTTCGGAATAACTTGATGAATAGCAGTGCACAGAAAAGATCGTACTTTGGAAAGACGTATATATAGGTCCGGCTCATTTAGCACACCGGTTGAGCGAAACATATATACGCTGTTGGCACTTCAGAGTTTAATGCAGTGTTTCTCAAACTGTGGGGCGCGCCTCCTAGGGGGGCGTGAACATATTGAGAAGTCGAAAACAAAAGATTATTTTAAAATATTATTAATTTATTGCAAGAAAACAAAGAAAATACATTCTGACATAATAAAAAATAAAGTACACATTTACACTGATATATTTATACACTTATAAATATATCAGTACCCCGCAATATATTTTATAGTTAATTTAACAATACTAAGTTAAGAACAAGTTTAACAATTACCAGTGACCCCATGGACTTGTCGCTTGTCGTACATAAAATTATATGCAAAAATTAACGCCCATCTTGATAATTAATCCCTTAAAATGTCGATTAAAAATTACATGATTCGCTCCCCAATGTCAGCCTTTAATATGTAAGCGAGCGTATGCGGTGTATTGGGGGAAGGGTAGAAAAAAAATAATATATTATTTAAGTAAATCTTCTGAAATAAGTAATTCCGTCGCAAACACTGTCAAGGTCCTTTCATAACATTCCAAAGTCTTCGGAATAATTTTATGGATAGCAGTGCACAGAAAACATCGTACTTCGGAAAGACGTATATATACGTTTCTGGACATTTAACGCATTGGCTGAGCGAGACGTTTATACACGCCGATGGCACTTAAGAGGTTAAAGTCGTATTGTAGTTTTAGCGTCAAAGTATAGTATTACTGAATTCACAATACATTATTATTGTATAGAGGGGGCAACTGAAGAAAATTATGATTGAATATTGGGTCGCAAATATTGAAAGTCTTAGAAGCACTGTAATATATTCCTGTCGAGATCTTATCCTGGGTTCCAGAAGCCACCTTACTCTGCCATTCGCCAGTTTAAAGATGGCGTGTCTTGAAAATCCGGGAGCGTGATTAATAATTCACAGATTGACATCATTAGAACAAGTCTTTAATCTGAGAATTAGCTTACGCTAAATCAATGATATTCCATAAATTCTCAACGTATCCTCCTTCTTAATGCTTCCACATGCAAAAAAAAGGAAACATAACTAATCACCTTAACAAGAGACTGAGCTCACAGATTTATTAATGAATTCAATTTATCGCTAAGTGAAAATGCAGATAATTTAACATATTAATGGAACCGGTTTCCAATTACAAGTACGATAACAAATGTTGGGGAAAAAAGACCGGATGATATCGGATACTGTCTCATTCATATTGTATTAGGGCAGGAAGACTCATTTTTTCCGTAGGATTAGGATATAAATACCGGTATTCCTTTTTGGTAAAAGATGAAGGGGGAAATCCTTGACAGATCTCGGCGAAGAATATCACATTTCCTGCCGCTGCGAGTGCTTTGGTTGCATGTAATATTTATTTAGCTCTGGAATACTTGATCTGTTATTGGATTTGTTTATTTCTAGGGAGAATCTGTTATTAATGTATAGATAAGGGCTCTATGGGAATGCTTCTCTGTTATGAAATAAATTCTAGAGGTTCGCAATAAAATAGACAAATGGAACGATATATATAATATGCAGAAGCTTCCAATTATATGGTTTGTATTCGAAGTACCAAAGTTTTGACGAATAGTGTAACTCAGTGTGTTTCTCAAACTCTCGATGCTAACGGCCAGTTTTCAATCATATTTTTTATGACAAACCCTCCATACAATAATAATGTATTGAATTCAATAATGGTTGGATGCTAAAGCAAAACTTTAATTACAAACTGTACAAATTATCAGGTAAGTATTAAATTTTGTATATATTTTGTATATGACAAGCCCATGGGGTCCCTAGTAATTATTAAACTTGTTCTGAACTTAGTATTGACGAATTAGTTGTAAAGAGTCACCCCCCTTGGGTGCCCTTCTCTTTGATTATCAGCGTGAGCTAGAGGTGTAGGATTAACGAAAGAACTAAAAGATTCCATAATCTTAATTTGGCTTTATTAAGATTTTACAACTTAAACCTCTAACAGATTAGATAAGAATAATATATGTGACAGAACCTACGATGACAAAACACACAATATATATAATACCGAATTAGTTTAACCCGGACCATTATCAATAACTAACACACCTAAACTCAATTCCAATAAAATTATCTCAGATCCTAATATTAAATAGTCAATCCTACCTTAACTTAGATCGTCGATCTAATCTTAATGGAAGTTGCGTATTTACTCGAGGGCAATGGTATGCAACTTGACCTAATGGCTCTATCTCCGGAATAACTTCTGTTGGCTGTCACTTCACAATTGTATCACGCTCTCTCATGACATTCCCCAAATTGCCAAATCGCTTACTCTAATTTCTGATATTTAAAAGCTTTCTAATTTTCATCTTTTATTCACGCTTCACTTCTTGGGTTTTGGTTGGAAAATAGTTGCCATTAATTCTGGCCCCAAAGAACCCAAAGGATATGTTAATGAAAAGACGCGAGAGCCCGTCACATAGTGATTAAATACATGTGCAGTATTGATACATTTATAAGTGTATTATATCATTGCAAAAGTGTAGTTTTTATTATCTCGGAATGTATTTTGTTTTGATTTCTTTCAGTAAATTAATAATATTTTTTTTAATCATTTATTTTTAACGTTTCGATATGCTCGAGTTTCCCTGGTAGGATTATCACGCCCCACAGTTTGAGAAACGATGGTGTAAATTGAGATCATTTATAAACAGGAGGGAATTAGCTTTTTTAATTACACATGTATCAATCTACAGCAGGAGTACTTAACCTTAACTTTGCCCACATATATATAATAGGTATTTCACGCGGGCCGCAACTTGAGTATAAGGGGAGGAAGGAAACACTATGAGACCAAAGCAACTTTGGACAAAGCAAAATTGATCAAAATATTTAAACTCATTTTCGGTTTTTACTCCAATACTTTATCGACCCTTCTATCAAACACATACACAAAAATAATTACTTTTACACATTTTTTACTGAGTTATGGAGTAGTTTCGATTCACTTTCATCCAATGGCACACACAAGGAGGGGGGAGGTCCTGGGGGTCCCAAAACCCTTTTATTTTTCCCATTGATTATATTCCCAAGTATATAGTAGTAAAATTTAATTAAGTATTTGTTATTAAGGATTAATTTTATTAATTAATGCTAATTATTTATTCAATGATTAGTTTTTTACTGTGTTTTGTTCCCGAAAATCGACAAAATCAAAAGGAGCATGATACAAGAATGGTGAAATTTCTACCCCCCGGAACCCCACCCTCTTGAAAAATTATTGTGTGTGCTACTGCTTTCATCTTTGACCAAACCTCTTACTTACATTCTACAATAAAAAAAAGCACATTGATTTAAAAAAAAAAATAGGTAGATTTGATTGCTTCATTGATAGAATTTCCCATTAAAGTTTTGGTATATTGTTCTTAAATAAATGAATTTTTAGTGCAATGGACCATAATCGGGGCACTCAGAAAAGACCACAGGGCTACATATGGCCCTCAGGCAGCAGGTTGAGTATCACTGATCTACAGGGTGTCCCAAAATAGCACCAAAACTCTGCATTGCCAGATTCTTCGTTGAGAGTACATAAAAAAAGGCACTCAGAACTGTAAACGATCCATAGCTTACGAGAAAAATAAGGTAAATGATGGTGCATGATGGTTCTTCATGAGAGCCCGGCACACTTTTATACTCCTGTACGTGATTGGCTGGATATAGCATACCTCGACCGCTGTATCGGACGTGTGAAGCAAGTTCTATGGCCACCGCGATCACAAGATCTCACGCTACTGGATCTTTTCGTATGGGGTTATCTCAAGTATTTGATGTTTCGAAACTAGTGACTACACAAACGGACATATTTGCTCGTCTGCATCCTGCTTGTACTTCAGTGGACCCTGTGTTGCTGCGACGTTTGCACCCATGCCTTCCATGCCACGCTCGAGTCTACCTCGATGTGCATAACAGACACTTTGAACATCTGTTTTTATAAGTATTTGTAAATATTCCGGTTGGTGTGTCCAATACGGTGATTTTTCCTTGAACCATCAGTGACATTATACCTTTTTTTTCATATTTTTTCTCGTTAACTATGGATTGCGCAGGTATAGTTCTTTGCACAATTTTTATTGACTCCCAACGTGAAATTTAGCTGTCCAAAGTTTGGGTGCTGTTTTTGGCACACTCTATACATATATGCAGGAGAAAAGAGATTCATTCATTCACTCCTCACAAGATCTCTAGAACTAACAGATATATATACTTGAATATTTGTAGGTATGTCCCCTTTCTTGAGTAGATATTCGCTAAGAACGTGTTTTATAGAAATTTACTTCGAAAGGGGGGGATTATTCGGATATTATATGTAGGCATTCCAATTTTGAAACTAACAGACCTATAGGCTATAATTATGACAAGAAAGTCTCTTTTATTGGGTAGAGATCCATTATAATTCTGATCTGCAGAATTCTACTACCTACGATGGCTATGGGAACGTTTTGACAAAATTTCCGTTTTCGTACTGAGTTAGTGAGTGAGTGAATATTAACGTCGCACTGTTCAGCTACACGAGGGCTTTTGGCGATGGACCACGTAATTTTGAACCATGGTCAAGTGACGTGGACGACACCTGAGCTGGCACCCCCTCTCCTAACTACCACACCACACCAACGGGAGGACGTTTCAGCTCTCGACAGATTTAACGTGCATCGCTGCCCTACACGGCGGGTCTTTAGTGGTACAGGGCTCGAACTCACGATATGCCTGCCATGATCCGATACCTTAACCACTGGGCTACCGCAGCCCCCGTTTTCGTACTATTAGACCCGCAAATATGAAATTTTGCAAATATCTTTGCTAAAATTCACTCCCAAAGGGGAGTAATGGGAACGTTATTGAGAAACAAAATTTCCCCTTCTGAATTATAATATTTACAGCCCTGAAAATTGGTAAGTATCTCTATTTTGTCAAGTAGAGATCCGTTAAAAGTCGTTTTTGCGACAATCGACTACGGGGGAAGGATGCAGGCGTAAACGATAAATATAATTTTGCCTTGAAATTCAAATTTTCTCTCTATTAAAACAACATTTGGAAGAATGAAGGGACTAGAATGTTTTCTGTACAATCAAGAGCTTGGTGTTCCGGCATAGATAACAATAGCTTTAAAAAACCAATATATGGTCATAAAACATCATGAAAAATCCAACGAAGTAGGCGGGAACGGCTAGGTAAGGTAAGCTATTGCTGTATAAATATTTTCATAGCTTTCTTACTTGTCTAGAAATGTTATCACAGCAAAAAAATAACATTAATATAGCTTCTGATGAAAAGATGTTTATTACAATAAAATCGTTAGTTCGTTAACCAAAAACTGAAATGTTAATTAATCATAACTAAAATATAATCAAATAGTAATAATTATGGTTCACGGCAATTCCTTATCTCGACTTCCATTCTACAATATATTGTTACGTAGATCCGGGGTTCGAGGATTTTATGCAAACCAGTCGCAGCGAACAAGACAATTCCTTAAGAGCGATGAGAATTTATAGTCGAAAATCCAATCCTTGAAATACAGGATTCAGCAGCAATTCTCAGAAGGTCTTCACACCTTCAGCAGCAATCAGACTCAAAAATCGGCGTCTAAAATACGCGTATATAAAAGATTATTCACTAGAAATCGTTCGTTCAACAGCCGAAGGAATCACTAATCGCTTAAACAATCAAAGCAATACTAACTGATCGCTAGTCAAAACCAGACTGACTGACTTTCGGCGAGCATCTCTCTATTTGTATCCCTCGTGGATAATTCGCACCCGCTTGCATCATAGATCTTGAAATTAATGGATTTCTCTACTAATTTCTAGAAGAATCCAGAGGGTCTTGAACTCATTAAGTCACCAAAAATGACTCCAACTTTGCCTTTTTCGCCAAGATTTCGCCAAGTTCCCATTCAATCAGCATTATAGCGTAAGGGATGGCGTTACTTGTGAATATTACAATTTTAACGTAAGTTAAATCTAATTTAGAGTAAGATAAAGGAATTACACATCCAAATTATTTACACAATTTTACACAAAATTCGGTGTCCAAAAGTCCATGGTCCTGAACTCGTTGCCACCGTTGTTTCTGTCGAGGTTTGATGCCATTTAAGACGGACTATGTAGAGGGAGTGATGCCAACTAAACCTACCGAGACTCAAAATCTTCGTTGACGAAGGTGTGGAAGTGGATAGGTGCTGTTCAAGTGTGGTTTTAAGTATTGTTCAAAACTTCTAGGTTCGTTGCCAATAGTATTCGTCTGTTTCGAAGTGCGGTGTTAATAGTAAATCATTTATTAAACCCACACGACACTATTGAAGGTTTTTAGATTGAGTTACATTTTAAGTGCTATAGCCACCTTAATTTCACGTATTATTTGTTCGATAGAATTCAGATCCTGAATATTCTATTCGGACTGAACATAGTTAGCTATGAAGGTCACGGAATGATGAGGCTATCAAGAACCAATAATACATAACAAAAATATGAGTATAATGTAAACTTCGAGAAAATAGTGCCTGAGGTGCCAAAAAATGTAAATTAAAATTATAGTAGTATTTCTTTGAGAAAAAAAAATTGTAAGAGATATTCTGACTGGTTTTTGAAATAATCAATATGTGGTATATATATGTATATTCTTTTAAATTACCATGAATTTTCCCTAAAAAGATTTTTTTTTACGCTTTCAATTAAAGTTTCTGAAGTTTTTCCTATATATCGAAAAAGTAATTTCGAGTTTATAGAAATTTTCATTCATGAATGTGATGGTAATATTTTTAAAAATATGACCTTTATTTACCTGTGTTGATTAAAATGTCTTACACTTCCAAATTAATCTGCATATCTAAAATTTATAATAAATTAATTTTTCCTTTAAAAAGAAAAAAAATATTTACAAAAGCATGTTCTTGGTTCACGAAAAAAAACCTTGTAATTGTTTTTCAAAACATTTTATATTTATTTTCAAAAAAAAATTATTCGAAATGCATTTGTATATGCATTCGAAAATATCCGTGCAATGCCGTACTAAATTGAGTGAAAAGAAACCAGTCTGAGAGAAAAGGAAAAGAAGTGGAACGAGTTTCGAAAAAGGAAATTCCTTACATCGCGCGTACACACCCACACAAAAGTAGTGGCGTTATGATAGAAAGAGGAAATTCCCATGGGGTTTAAGTTATACACTCGGTAAAAACCCGTGAAACACCGAGCTAAGGTGAGGGGTAAAAAACCCTACGACGGGGCAAGAAGTCAAAGAAATTTCTAAAAAGAATATTTTACTGGCATATTAATTTAGAAATCACACCTACCTCTGAAAGTGCTGATATTGACAAAGGAAGAGAAAATTTTTTTAAGGAGGAAGCCCGTGCAACGCCGGGCCATGCAGCTAGTAACCTCATAATTTATTCTTCTTAACTTTACCAATACTTTAAAATGATACCAGTCTGTAGCTCCATTTTGATTTTAAAATTAAACTCTGATTGTATGACAAGATAACTTTTCAATTAACGTACCACAAACCCAACTTTTACACCACAACACATGAAAGGTTTCAAGCCTAACTCAAATTAGCATGAATAAATTCCCTTGACTTTGTTAGAATCAAGGCTCAAAACAAATCAGAATAATCAGCTTTGAAGTTCGAGGTTTTAACGAACAGTCTATTGTTTTATCTTTGAAAAATACTATGAAATCATTGAAAGATAATTGAATGAATATATATAAAAGAAATGTATCAATAATTACAAGCTATTTGAATTCCTTTCGCTTCAAAAATATTATCAGAATATAATTGGATATTTTTTTTTATGTCCGAAATAACTTTTCTGTAATTTTAAATAAATATTCTGTGATCAAAGTTTTTGTTTTTTTAAATTTGATTCATGGTTTCTTTGAACCTTGTTCTAAAATAAATCCTCCAGTAACTTGAAGATGTGTCCTTTTTGAATACATTTTAAGTAAAGTCTTAGAAAATTATTAGTCTAAACTTAAGACTGATAATTAGACTCTAAAGCGAGAGCGAAATAATTGTAAAAAGTTTTTTTATTTAAGTATTTTTAATTTTAAAAAAGTATTTATTTATTACAGAAATGTCAAACGTACTGTCCAAGTTCCACAAAACATATAAACAAATTATCGTTTGTCAAATAAGAATAATAACCTAAAATGAAATAAAAATAATCTATCCACTAATTCATTTTAATTATCGTCTCTGCATTAGGAAAAAAAACAAATTTTTCTTCCTTAACGGATTTTTTGCTGTTATTATTACACAAAAAATTTGCATTTTGAATTATGTTTTACTTAATTAATACATTGATTAATTTTTACTCGTTCGGCTTATTCACTTTTCCAAAGTACCATAAACATTCAAATACTATAAATAAAATAAAGCTTAAAATCAAACGATATCTGTGACATTAGTAAACTGTGTCGAATAAATGTGAACAAATCAATAGAAAAAAAAATTTGAACAGTTCAAAAATGTGCTCAAATAACACAAAGACAATGAAAAACACAAATAAAATACTAATAAATTTCGTAGAAAGCTTCTTTTTAAAATGAAACAAAAATAAATTTTTTTCAGACTTGACAGGTTTAAGAAAAAAATCTTGAAGTTCTGACCTTTCCTAAATATAAAATAAGATAACAGAAGATGAACTATTTCGATCTAAATAAAACACTTGACTTAAGGGATAACTCTTGAAACCACAATGACAAGTCAAGGGTTGTGCTGTTTTGAAATGTTCTCAAAATTTTATTTTTTCCTTATTTGGTTTTGATGAAAAGCATTCCATTTTGTTAAAAGAAATTCACTCGAAAATCCAAGCTTTACAATTTTTCGCATTTTTGTAGAATTTCTACACTTAGGTTATTCTTTTTTTTTTATGAATATATTCTTATTCTTTCAATTGAAGTTCTAAACTCATGTGTAAAAAATATAAGGGAAATAAAATCGATTAAGTCTTTTATTGCCTTCATCTTTTCAGTTTCATCTATTCACACAATTCTTCCTATTAGCTTACACTCTCTATATATTTATTTATCTTGGTGGAATTTTCAATCGATAAAAAAATATATTTTAAAGCGCTCAAAAAAATTGAGCTGAAATTTTATATACACGATTTTGGATGACAATATAATTATTTAATTATAATTCAGAAAAATTAATTGATTAAAACTAATTATTCAAAGAGTTACAAATACAGACACGTTGGTATCATTTTTGGCAACTTAGCGACCCTTTTGGCGACTTGTGTCAACAATTGAAGACGTTTTTTTCTCACATTTTAAAGTGCTCATTTGAGCTGAAATTTTCTATACACCATTGTTTTGGGTAAAAATACAATAACTCAATTATAATTAGTTAAAATTAATTGACCGAAACTAATTATTTAAAGAATTACAAATACATCCACGTTTAATGACTTGGGTCAAAATTTTAAAACATTTTTTTTCTCACGTTTTAAAGCATTTAGTTGTACTGAAATTTTATATACACGATTGTTTTGGATGACAATACGATACTTCAATGATAATTAATGATAATTAATTACCACTTAATGCTGTAATTCTGTCCTATGTATATACATATTTATATTAATTGTAACTATTTAATAAAAATAGCTAAAATATAAAATTTTTCTTTGTTGATCTAATTAGGAATTGACCTAATTTATTTTAAGTTAATCGTTTTTCCTTTTTTTTTTATTTATAATTTGTTTATACGTTTTAAGAACATCATTCTTTTCCCCTATTACATTATCGAAATAATTCAGTATTTACTGCAGTTCCTTCTGTGTTGAATCTAAAATATTTATCGAACTCAAATATTTCAAAACTCTCAATTAACTTATTACAAATTAGCTGTCTAAATTTTGCGTAGGATTTTAAAGTAACCCAGACCAAAACTTGTCCAAAGTTTATGTGTAAATGCAATATACGTTTGCTTAACATGTTATTGATCCCTCAATTGAAGAATATATTTGTAAGGTATTATACACACGTCAATATTAATTAACTAAATATGTCCGCCTTTACCACCTCCATACTTAATTTGATTTGAAATTAAAAATATCCTCTATTGTGTGTTTGCATGAGGATTTTGAACATTTAACCTAAAACTCTTACTTTTTTCAATAATTCTTTCTATATATGAAAGAGAAAAGACACCCGGAACTAATAGACCGAGAGGATTGAAATTTGGTATGCATGTTCTTGTCAAAGAGTAGACATACGTTAAGAACGGATTTGGCGAAAATTGCATTCAAGGGAGGTTATGAGAGGTTAAGGGACATATCATTGAACTTCCCCTTTTCTGAACTAATAAGCCCACATACTTGAAATTTGGTAAACATGTTTCTGTTGTTGAATAGACATCCGTTATAAACGGACTTTTTGAAAATCGTCTCCTATAGGGAGAATGGAGAGTTACAGGACTGTATAGATAAAAATAATTCCCGTTTTTGAACAACTAGACATTCAGTAATGAAATTTGTTATGCATGTTTCTTTTGCTGGGTTGAAATCTACTAAAACGTGTCTTACGGAAACCGATTCTCAAAGGGGATTACTGTGTAGAAAAAAAATTCCGCTCTAAGTTATTAGTGTTAGACTTGAAATTTGGATAGCATTTTTATTTTATTGAACAGAGATTTATTAAAAGTGAATTTCGCTGAAAACTACTGAGATGGGAATAATTTCTCACATTCACTTTGCGTGTGACTTTGGAAAAGATGTTACAGCTTTTGTGTTGCGTTGATCTAAATGTACATGTTCAGAATTAAAATTTCCATGAAGTTCACAAGTTTTTCTTATTCCAACAATTTTATAGAGTTCGTATCTATATATTAAATGCTGTGGAGTTAGATTCGGAAATAGTGGAAGCATAGCTACATTTCAGTCACTTCCAATTAATTTAGGAATGGCTCTGAATATGAAAAAAATTATTGCATAGAGAACTATATCATTAATAACTGAAATTTATGCTATAATTCTAAAAAATGTTTCTCAATATGAATTTTAAAATAATCCAAATATGGATAAAAAAAACTTGAATTAATATAAATTTACTATTACCAACCACATTTTGTAATTTCAGATTATTTTTAGATATAATTTCCTCTGAATTTCCTAAAAAAAGTTGAGAGTTCACTCGAAATGTTGGATTCGTCAGATGGAAGCAGAGAACAATCAAGTATTTTACCAACAATACACTTCTAAATAAATCATTAAATTTCTACCACTTTACAAAGAATTCTTGAAAATATTTTTTTCAAAAATTAGTATTTTAGTAAGGCAAATATAGCAATTCATGCAACATCAAACTATTTTAAAAGGAATCTAATAAATTTTCCAAGAACACATATAAATCGGTAGATAAATTTAGCAGAAAACTGTTTAATTGAAATCCGTCGAAATAAAATTTAAAAACTTGGCACATTTTATAAACTATCTATGATAAACAAGTTTATTCTTTTTTTTGCTTAGAAATTATCTCCAGCATCGAATTACGTCAATTTGTCATTTTCTTATTTAAAAGCAGTGATGTCAAAAACGAATGTCACCCAATCTCCGAAATGTAAGGAATGAATGTTAATTAGCATTACATATAAATTTTCATAATCTTAGGTCCTTGTAATTTGTAGCACATCATCATTAAAAACAGAATATGTCGAAATAGAAAATACTGCATTCTTTTCGCTTACTTTAGCACTTACGCACGTTATGGTGTCACAAATCAACTGAGCCAATTCTTATTTTTTTCTTGTACAGTTTTTCAATACTAAACCATGCAGAATGAAAAGCAAGGCCATTTTAGAAATGCTAATGAAACTAACTAATTTCATCCCTTCAGAGTTGAGTTGGAGAATCGGCTGACAGTTTTTGAAGGAAAAAAAAACATTTAAAATAAAATAAACGTACGAATGTATTGTATTCGTGAATTCATTTGAACCATTAAGGAAGCAATTAACATTTTTTTTCAGTATGTATGCTGAAAACTTTTAAAGAAAAAGAAGAAAGAAAGAAAGAGAAAAAATAAGCAACATTATACGAAGGAATTTACTGGAAGAAAAATAAACAGTACACGGAAGAAATTATCTTCAGGCAATTGCAGCAAATCGTTGAAAAGAAGGGAAAAAAAAATTTACAGTCTCATTTGTATCTAATGATGCTAAGCCTAAATATCAAGAAAATTCTTTCTTCCAATAAAAAATGGCATTAATTACTATGACGGGTTTAGTTGATTTTCCATTAGAAACGAAAAATTGTGGATTTAATAAAAGTTTATTCATTTCTGTTGGAAGCAGAAGGAGTTTTTGCAGTTAATTTTTGCATCGAAGCCAGTTTTGCTTCTGAATTTTTAATGGATAGAATTTGTTCTTTTACTTTAGAGGATTAAATACAATTGAAAACTGTTTCTTTATAATGAGTTTTACGTTTATTTTGCTAATTAATAGTATGTTTACAATGTATATCTCTTTCACGTAATTAACCAAAGAAAATAATTCCGATGTAATATGTTTGTTTTATGATGAATTTTTACATAAAAGGCTTAACATATATCCTATTCAATGTAATCTCTTTTGGGATATAAACTCTGTTTCTTACACGCTTTTTCCATCTTTTTAATAAAATTCGAATCTCTGTAAGACGCAAATGTGATAAAATCTGGTTTTTTTTTACTCAATTCCGCAATGCTCTTAATACGTTTCGGAGCTTAAAATATAATTTGGTAAATATGGAAGGAACAATTAGAATAATTCTTTATGCATTTGAAATAAACATCTGCAAAAAAAATAGAACAAAGGAGATATATGATACTTTTTTTGTATACATGTTTAGATCTGTAGAGAAAACATATTAATTATAATTTATTTTTAGCTTTTGTTTCACGCATATTTGCTTATTGTTAAAAATTGATAAAGTAAATGTGTTTTATAAAAAAAATCGAATGTGAATCTAAAGTAACATTTTCAAAAAATCTCAACTAAAATTCTTTATTAAATACCGAGGATATTTTTTACTTCAGTAATCTGATTGTCTTGAAAAAAAATTCTTAGCAAAAAATAGCTGCTATTTTAAAAAAACAATAGCACCAGTTTCGAAGGTTATATAATCTTTCTTCTTAATTGTGCCCATTTTGTTGCTTAATTTCTTTTAAAAAATAGCATATGGGTTTTCCCTTTAATTTAATTTGTAGTTCGATAATAAAAAGTTTTTTAAAAATTTTTTCACCGTTTGATAATAAGATGTACAGATATTATAGAAGTATTTCTGCAACATTGCCCTCGAATTTGCATTTATTTGTTTCATTTGTGTTTTACTCTTTCCCCAGGGGGAAACCGGAGAATTTTGGGGGCCCCCTGCAAACTAAACTTTTTGGGCCCCAACCCCAAAATTTACTTTTTTGGGCCCAGTCAAGTTTTTTGGGCCCCTTCGGGATTTCTCTGCCCCTCAATGTAGGGGGAGGGGGTGCGGGGTTGTACGTTATGCCACTGTCTTCCCCTTTCCTTAAAATTGCATATGGATTTATTTTATGATTCTTGTAATAGTTATTCACATTCAATTTTTGAGCAGTATTGTAGACAGAAGGAAGGTTGGCGGGTCCTTAAAACTGGTTCCAGCCATCTTAAAAGCATTCCTCAGCATGGAATTTTTTGTCCTTTTGGGGCATTTTTAGATCTTTTTGCCCATGTGTTTTTTTTATTTTTTTTTACAAAGTTTTTTTTTTGTTATTCACATATGATAAATTTTCCTGCTTGTTAGTACGTCCTTTTAATTATATATATAAAACAAGAAAGTTAAAAAATTTCCCCGTACTTGAATCTATGATTTAAAAAAGTAATACAAATTTAAAGGGAAAATCCGAATACGTTGGGAACCGGGGTTTTTTAAAAAAATAAAAATGGATAAATTTTCATGATATTTAATGTCACTTAGATTAGAATACATTATAAAAAATTTTTTTAAAGGGCATTTTGACAAAAAAATTATTTTTTAAATACAATATATCGGCAAAAATTTAACCCAGGGAAAAACCTTTTTAAAAATGTTCTCCTTTTTGTAAAAAAAATTTATTTAAAAATAATATTTTGCCTGTAATAAACTCAGACCTTTGTTTTTTTAGACTCAACCCCCGATCTTTGAAAAAAATTTACATTATTTTCCCGGGGTTACAACCATTTGAACTTTAAATTTTCGGCGTTTTTTTTTTAAAATTTTCCCCTTTTGGTTTTTCGAAAAAAATGGATAAAACCACTTCCCAAGTTTATATATTTTCCAAAAAAATTTGGTTGGGCCTTTTTTACAAAAGGGCTGAGCTATAAAAAAAAGGAAAAAATTTATTATAATAAAAAATTTTTTTTACAAAAGGAGAATTTTTGAAAAAGTAAAATTTTATGTTCCATTTTTTCAAAATATTGTATTTAAAAAAAATTTTTTTTCAAAAATATATTTAAATTTAAAAAATTTTTTTCCCAAAAAATTTATTAAATTTTAAAAAAATTTTTTGTCAAAATATTGTATTTAAATAAATTTTTTTTCAAAAAATCCTTAAAACAATTTTTTTACATGTATTCTAATCTAAGTAACCCCTAAATATCATGAAACTTTTTCATTTATGCGTCTTTTTTAAAAACCCCGGTTTCCCAACTGTCGGAAAAACTTTAAATCTTAAACACCCCCTCCCTTTAAAAAAAAGCAGAGCAACAAAATCATTTGTTTTTCTTGTAAAGGTCATCGAAACATATCTGGAATCCATTTTTAGCCATGACCTTTAATGCAGCATGCGATGGACTTTTGACTTCATCTGCGGTTTAAAATCGACGACGCGACGAAGAGATAGTGGTGTTTCGAAGTTGTGCCGATGCTCGGGGTTGGATTCGGGCCGTATAAAAAAAACCCCTTACTCCCTCTCCTGTAACATTCTTCCCAAATTGGGGAAAGGGTCTTTGTCAACAACCGAGATTGAGTTTCCCGCCATTTCCATTCGAATTGACTTCTGGTCACCTTTTAACATGAGGGGAACGATGCTTTCACACACCCTATGCATGTAACGATCCTTAGCCAGTATCGGTTTGCATGTGACCTCGGATATCCCGACTGATTCTGCTATTTCGATATTTCGTAAGTCTCCGTAGCACTCATCCTCAAGCGAGCAAAGAAATTTGATATTCATTCTCTGCTCAACAAACGTCATTTCTTTCAATCAACGGTTACTAATTGCATCAGCCAACTAAACAAGATATTTGGGGCTACCGAGATCCCCTCGTTTTGGGGGCAAACCACTTTTTAAAAAGGGGAAAGGGCGCAGTAACACGAAAAATTTTCCTTAAGGGAACTCAACCGCAAAAATTTTTGACGTTATATTCTCAGTCTGGGGAAATTTTAATCCTACCTTTGTAATATATATTCAAATAAGATAGCCACAGTTGTATAACACAGTAGTAGTATAACTCTTAGCAAGCCAGCACTTCTCAAAACTTTCAATACTCACGACCCAATATTCCCAAACATCATTTTTATCCCCCGCCCCCCTCCATACAAAAAATGTATTGAATTCAATAATACTATACTTTGACACTAAAGTCCGAACGACTTTAACCTCTTAAAACCACCAACATATATAAACGTCTTGCTCAGCCAAATTAATTTTCTGGACGTATATATCGTTTTTCTAAAATACGATCTTTTTTTGGACCATCCATAAAATTTTAAGGTTTTGGGAATGAAATGGACCTTGACTGTGTATAAGGGATTTTTATTTCAGGACATTTGTTTTTTTTTTCCTTTTTCCCCCCCAAAAAAGGGCCAGGACCCGGTGTACAGGTGTCGGATCAGCTTCCCCCGTCACGAGTTCGAGCCCAGAAACCATAAAACCCGCCGTGTGGGCGGCAACACGAAACCTTTTAGAGCTAAACGTTTTTGGTGTGTGGGATTGGGGGGGATCCCAGCTCAGGTGTCATCCACGCCTTGACCATGGTTAAAAATTACGTGGTCCGTCACCAAGAGCCCTCGTGTAGCTGAACAGTGCGACGTTAAGTTTCAATCAATCAATAAACCCCCCAAAAAAAAACACTAAATACCCTTGCTGGGGGGGGGCATGGAAAATCTCGGATCTTTGAATCGTCATTAAAAAAATTTATAATAAATGAATAAAATTTAAATTTTAAATTTATAATAGTATAATTAATATATATAATATTAATTAACTTTTTTTAACTAACCGCACAAATTCTAAGATAAGTTTAAACAAGCCCATGGAGTTACTTGTAATTATCAAACTTGTTCTCAAAAATATTTTAAAAATAATAAAATACTTTATAAATAGTACATTTATTGTATTATATCAGTGTAAAATGTGTAATATTTTATTATATAAAAAATATTTTTTTTTAATTCCTCTTTTAACTCACACTGTCTATATATTTATTTTTTTTATATATTTGTTTTTATTTTTTTACCCCGGTGGAATATTCAATCATTAAAAAAATACATTTTAAACCCTGAATCGAGCAATTTTTTATACAGGATCTTTTTTGGAACAATACAAAAATTTTAAATTATTTTTAATAAAAATTAAGGGTTTAAAACTAATTATTTAAAAAAATTTCATATACGCCCCGTTGGGGCTTTTGTCAAAACTTAAAAATTTTTTTTCCCTGTTGCTTTTTAGTTGGACTGAAATTAAAAGGACAATAATACTTTTTAAAGATAATTAAAAAAAATTTTCCGCTTAATGTTATGATTTGTCCAGAAACATATTTATATTAAATTTTAAACTATTAAATAAAAAGTGCAAAAAAATTTTCTTTGTTGATCTAAGTGGGAATTGATTTAAAAATTTTTTTTTTATATTTTTTCTTTAAAATTTCGTCTTTTTCAAAACCATTTTTGATTAAAAAATTTTTTTTTCTTCCAAATATAGCGTAAAACTTTTTATTTTCATTAAATTTCTATCCAATATTCAAAACGAGAATTTGCAATAATGTTGTTTTTTAAGAATGCAGCGAAAATTTTTTGCATTATGGGGAATGTGACATTATGTACACTTTTTTTTGGATGACAATACGAATTCAATGATAATGAATAAAAAAATTTACCCTTAATTTTGGGATTTTGTCATATGATCCCTTTTATATTAATTGTAACTATTTAATAAAAGAAACTAAAAAAAAATTTTTTTTTGATTTGTAAATTGAATTAAAAATTTTTATATTTTGTTTGTTTTTTTCAGAAAATTATATTTTTGAATAATCTTTTTTTTCTTTTTTTTCTTTCCCCCCCCAAAAAAGTTATACCCCCAAAAGGTTGCCCCCGTTTAGAAACCGCAAAAGGGCTTTTTTGGGGTTCATAGTCTTAAGACCTGCCACAATCTTCCCCTTTATTTCTCCCCGTACTACTAAGCTGTAAAGAAAAGAAAATCACGTAAACATAAGAATCCATAACAACATATATAATTAAGAGAGAAATACTGTCAAAAAGAGAAAAATATTTTTTTTTTTTTCATTTATAGTTTTAAAATTTTCCTGATACATGTGGAGCCATAGTAATAGTAATTAAAACTTTATCGGAAATTGTAGATCTTAATGACCACACAAATAAAGTAGCAATGAAGAAGACGAATCTAATTTGATGTTATTTATCTATTCATTTTTAGTAAATCTAAAA
This sequence comes from Trichonephila inaurata madagascariensis, assembly GCA_019973955.1. NCBI lineage: Eukaryota > Metazoa > Arthropoda > Arachnida > Araneae > Nephilidae > Trichonephila > Trichonephila inaurata. The sequence goes on from BMAV01010911.1 coordinate 63,925, forward strand.
ACCAAAACAAAACAAAAAAAATCCCCATATTTCCATTTTTTTTTTTAAAAAAAAGTTGTCGCAAGTAGTACCTTAATCCAAAATATTTTTTTCCTTAATTCATGTTCTATAAAACTAAGACGTTTTAACTATGTAAAATAACAATAATACAAATTTTCATACTCAACTAGCATTTTATAAAAAATACAAGTAAATGGTTAAATTCCATGTCAATTAATTGTATAGAAAAATAGTACTTTTCCTCTGGTATATAAATTAATAACACACAGCGTGTTTCCCCATTCTCAGAATTATCGAAGACAACATAAAGCCTCAAAAATAAGTCTTTAAACTTTAATCACCTCTTTTGGGAATACCCTAACACAATTTCGTCAATAAACGGGATACTTAATGAAAAATAAGCACCGTTGTTGCAACTGAGCGCGTCATGCATTATCTGTTACTATAGAGTTAAATTAATATTAATTGGATCCCAAAAGGGATTTTACGGGAGTGTAAAATGGTTAATCATGCTATCCTAACAGTTTTCCCTCTTCGTAAGCCAGTCTTAGTGAAAAATGAAGGCAGTTGAGGTTATTATCATAGCAGCGGGAAATTCAATTGATATTAAATCTGCTTGGAAGTGAATTTTAAAGCTGTATATTACCTGTTACTAGAGTCCTCCAAAGACTATCTTGATTAATGTCCACTTAGTACTTCCTTATGGCTTCCTTATTTAATTTCAGACTTAAAAGGTAATTCGAATATTCCTCATTGTTACGCAGTTTAAGAGAAATATAAGTTTTTATTAGTAATGTTGATTAAAATTTATTCATTGTCATTATTGCTTTAAAAATGTAAATATTAATTCCCATAGGAGTTAAATAATATAGTTAAAATATAGACAGGATATATGTTGATAATGAAAATAAATTTCACCTCCACACACTACGGTTCTTTTTTCAATTCCTACTATTGGTTCCCTTCTTTCCCTAGAATTTTCGATCTCCAGTAATTATTTTACACGTTTTTTTTTAATTTTATTATTATTATTCCTCTCCTAGAGACAGTCATTATTGTTCTCTTTTCTTAGCTTCATTTTAATATATTAGCAGTTTTTCTTCCACGTGTTGTATTAGGCTTAACTTTTCAACTTGTTTTTTTCCTATTATGTCGAAAGTTTCTGCTGTACGGGGAAGGTTGGATCCATAAAGCATTGCTAACCCTAATTCGCTGGCCTAATTCAGCGATAGCTTTAGAAATCATAATAGGTCTCCAGTTTAGTCCAAAGACTTTTTGTATCTACATTTGTTGTGTCTAGTGAATTCAATTTTTCCTGCTTTAGCACTGTTAGGTTCTAGAACTTCTCACTTTTATTTTATATTACTATATATTTATTAATATATATATCCTGTTCAAACTTTCAATCGTTAATAAAATACTTTATATTCATTCATTCAAGTTCAAATACATTTTTTTAAAACCTGTAGTAGATGACACTTGATGTCCATACATTTTTTTCAAATATAAATTTATTAATTAAATTTTATTTTTTAATTTTAAATTTATTCTGCGTTATTTCTGTCGTAGTTACTACTAGCTGCAGTAGATGGCGCCAATACGTTTTTCTAACAAAATAGAAATTGACTTTTTTTTAAAAAAAATTATATTATTTGTTTCTTATATGACTTTAAGATTGGGGCCATTTTTAATTATCTAAATATGATGTTTCTAATAAACGGGTTTAATTTTTGTGTTCACATCATTTACTGAAATAGTGTTCACCATAACATTTATACATAAAAATTTCAGTATTTGTATAGGTTAAATTATACTTTTTACTGTTATATAACAAAAAATGTTGAGTTTATGTGTTTTGTAGTTTTTTTACCAAATATATTTACAGAGATTATTTGTTTTTAATGATATTTATTAAGAAAGTTATATTTGGAATATTCATAATACAATGAGTGGCTTAACCCTTTATTTACCGCATTATGATTTACGGTAGTTTTTTTCATGCAATAGTTTTTTGGACCACTACATTGAAAATTAAAGAATATACATAAACAAAATACTCGAATTTGAGAAATGTAATCCATTAGATCTAATTACTTAATTAAAGATACTCCCATGTAAAATTAATTATATACACTGTTCACTTAAAATAAAGAGTCAAATCGTTTTCTAAGGTCCTCATTAACATACAAAAAAAATAAGACACTTAAATTTTGACATTAACTCTGTCTCTCTCTCTATCTTATAACTGAACCAGCCCCTCAGCCCAAAAAAGTGGCTCATATAAGATTCGGTATAGTTTATTTTCTACCTGATTTTTTTTTTCATTATTTAATGTGATTAAGTAATTATTTTACACAATTTTTAGAATTTTTCACGGAGAAATAGAAATTTTCCTAAATTTGAAAATAGTGGAAAAGCCAAAAAAAGGTATTGCTATAATAAACGGAGCAAAAAACTTAATTTTCTAAATGAGAAGTAGTGATTACATTTGGATCAAAATGAAGAAAAAAGAGATGAAAGTTAATTTTGTTAATTTTTTGGAGTGATATTTTTGCCTTCAACAAATAATATATAATTCATATGTTCATTTTTTTTCATTTCAGTTCGCTCCTACACAGTTCTGTACTCTGGAGAATTACTAATTCACGAAACGCAAGAAAAAGATGCAGAATGGAGTTACAGGTGTCAAACCAGACACAGACTTACAGGGGAGATGGTTGTTAGCGTTAGTGCTGGGAAAATTACAGTAACAGGTAACGTGTTCATTATTATTATTATTTGATATCACTTTTTAACTATTCTGGAACTAATTATATAAATATTTGGTTTACATTTTTGTAATAAGTTCCCGCTATACAGTTTATGCGCTTAGAAATCAAATAAATTACTAATTATAACAACTTAGAGGAATAAAATCGCAAACATTTTAAGGCCGTATCACACGCATATTTTTCAAGCAATTTTGTCATCCAATTTTTGGCCGAATCTAAGGGGGAAGGGTTGCCATAAACAAAACGACATGCTCTGACGTCAGCCGTGCTCTATCTCAACATTGAGAAATTACTCGCCGATTTTTCTGCCTCGGAAAACGAACATCCAAAATTATTTCTTTCATTTTGCTTGCGCTTTTGTTGATGGGTGTAAATAGAAATAGAGCACAATTTTATTTCAAATAGTATACGTCGTTAAAATATAATTAATTAATAGAGCACAATTTTATTTCAAATAGTATACGTCGTTAAAATATTATACGGCATATCTGAAGTGTTAAACGAAACCGAAGCCGTCATCTTGTATATGACGTAGGGCGTCGAAGAACCCCATTGGCTGGAATTTCAAGCAATTTTTATTTGGAACAACTTTTTGAGCTCGCTAGCAAAAAATTGTTCTAAAGCGGTTGCTATGGCAAGTGAGTAAAAATTGCTCGAATTGGACGAAAGATTGCTTGAAACGTGTACGTGTGATACGGCCTATCATGATCCTCAATCTGATCTTCAAATGTCATTTTTATGCTAATGATATGCTGAATATATTTAGTTTCCTCAAAAACGTCATTTTTTCAGTTTTCATCTCTTTTTTTAACAAGAATTCATAATTTTGCTTCCTTATTTCTAAGCATATTTAAAAAATATACGTTTTTTGGATTATTCTGCAGATATTATCTCATTTTCTGATACTTACGTTTGAGGCCGGCTGCCAAATTTTATGAAATTGAATCACTTTAAAAATTTGACGCCAAATGCTGCATCTTACTGAAAAAATTAGTTCCCCTACAGCCTATTCCTAAGATTGTTCAAACGCAATAATTTTGGTTGCTAATCCTCAAAAACATAACATTTTAATAGCTTCTATCATTTTCGGGCATGTTCACACACAACCTTGAATTTGCATACTCGAAAGTAATAGCATTGTATAAAAAAAACTTGCAATGACAAGTTTCTCTTATTTAGATGTGAAGAAAGATTATAATTTAGGATTCTTCTGTGGAAGTGAAAGCAATGAAATACTCAAAAATTCACGTGTAATACGTAAGTACTGGAAATAGTATGGGTTATATATATATATATATATATATATATATATATATATATATTAGCAAAATAGTAAAATGAGAAACATAGCAGAGCTGATAGATTGCATTTAAATTTGTACTTAATACTGCGGCTTCTAAACTAAAGAAAACTCTTTCATCGTGATTTTGAATGCAATTACGGAATTGTGGCCCCTAAATATTGCAATCGTTATTATGTATTGTTGCGCACATCCGGGCCTCGAGGATTTTATGCAAATCAGTCTCAAAGAGCAAGACAGTTCAGAGCGATGAGAATTTACTGTCGAAAATCCAATCCTTGACGTACAGGATTCAGCAGCAATATTCGCAGAATAAATCTCAGAAGGTCTTCATACGTTCAACAGCACTCAGACACAATAATCGGTGTCTGAAATACGACATGTATGTGAAAGCTTATTCACAACTACGCACTCGTTCAACAGGCGAAGTAATCTCTAGTCGCTTCAAAGGTGAAGACAAGTCTACTAGTCGCTATTTAAAGCTATACAAACTATAAAAAACTGTAGTAACTCAGCTCGACTAGAGTCTCCCTATTTATATATCTCGCGGATCTTTCGAGAAAGATCAGCATGCGTCACAGATTGGGAAATTAGTGGGTTTCTCCAATAATTTCCAGAAGAATCCAAAAGATCACAAACTCGCCAAAAATTGTCTCCAACATGGTCAACAAGTCGCCAAAGATGCCCATTTGGTCGCCAAAAATGATGCCAACTTGGCTCTATCACCAAGCTTTTGCCAAGTCCTCATTGAATCGCGATTTTAACGTAAAGTTTTGCTTACGAATATTAAAATTTTAATACGAATTAAATATAACGTAGAGTAATACAAATACATAACACATCCAAAAATACAGATTATTTACACTATTTTATACAAAGTTCGGAACAATATATATATATATATACATATTTCGTTAATTTCAAGTATAAGTTTTTTATGCTGTATTTAATCCTCTACATCTTCGCCAATTCGTTAAAAACCCATTACAAAAGAAATATGCGTGGGAACTGGGTTTCCCTATGTGATGAATTAATGTCAGTATTTTGTGACGTTTTTTGATTGCGCAATGTCTTTTGGCTTAGCAAATTTATTCGACAATATAGCAATTGCGCAAATACTCAGTTTCTATTCTCTACACAGGATATACTACAAAATCTCAGTGGAAAATGAGTAATTCGCCACAAAAATGTGAATTTCAAAGCTTAAAGTTACGTCAAATTCTGTTCAGTGTAATTTTTTTTTTAAATTTCAATGTGGAGAAATGTAATCCATGCGTTACGATTACAATCTTACAATTGCTTTGAAGATAAGTATCTGCCTATAAATTCAGAATAAAACTTTCTTGTGGTGAAACAAGAATTAATAAAAAGCATTAAATTGCACATTGAATGAATGGAAACGGGGAGAGAGAGAATAACACTAATATATATTACTTGTACAGAGTTCTACATTCTAAATGGTGACATCAAAAAATTGTAAGTTACTCGTATTTACGGATAGAGATAATAAAAAAATATATTTACAAAGCGAAAATTATAAGTCATGTTTTACCACCTTCAGGGATATTTGGAATAGTCTGCTGAGAAATCAGGAAAGAATTGAAAATTTGGTTAAATTAAATTATATACGGTGCTGATGGCAATTTTGTCATTTTTTGCACAAATTTAAAAAAAGTCCCCAAGTTATCATTAGCGTTTTATAAAACTTATGATTTACAGGTTACCAATGAGGAGGAAGATTTAAGGTATCTGACTACGTTCGGAACCGTAATTTTGCAAAAACGCATAAATGGATAATTTTCATGATATTTAGTGTCACTTATATTATAATACATGTATACAATTGTTTTAAGGGCATTTTTTTGACAAAAATATTATTTAAATACAATATTTTGACAAAAAATTAACAGAATAATTTTTTTCCAAATGTTCTTTTGTGAAAAATGCTTCTATTATAATATTTTGTCTATATATAGCTCAGACCTCTCTAATAGAGGCTCAACTAGAATTTTTAAATATATAACTTAGAAGTGGGTTTATCCATATTTTACGACACAACAGAGGGGAGCAATTTCAAGAAAAAAACGCTGATAATTATTTCAATTAGTTGTAACTCAGAAAATAATGTGAATTTTTCAAAACTCATAGTTGAGCATCTGTAAAGAGGTCTGAGCTATATACAGGCAAAATATTATTATAATAGAAGCATTTTTAACAAAAGGAGAACATTTGGAAAACAGATTATTCTAAGTTAATTGTTTGCCAAAATATTGTATTTAAATAATTTTTTTTGTCAAAATGTCCTTAAAACAATTTTATACATGTAGTCTAATCTAAGTGACATTAAATATCATAAAATGATCCATTTATGCGCTTTTTTAAAATCACGGTTCCGAACGTAGTCGGATACCTTAAGAAGAATCAATTTTAGAAAAAGAAAGACATTTGTAGAACCTAAAAATTGCTAGATTAACGTGTTCCCTTCATTTTATTTTAACGGACAAGATTCACATCAAAAACACTGTAGATGTACAAGAATAAAATACATACCAACTAAAAGATTTCTTTCGTTGCTTGATTCTTGTTCCAATTACAAAGGACTGTTTTTCAAAATAAATCTAACAACAAATAAAAATACAAGTCCAGAGAAAAAATGAGGCAGTTAGAAAAAGAATTATATGTATAACTATTCCTTGCATTCCTATATTTAGTTCTTATGATTTTGTAGTAATATATTTCAAAACTAACATGTTTTATTCTTTTATTTTTGCTGAAAACTTCCTTTCTGTGCTAAATTGATTCTTAAACTAAATATAAATAGAAAATGTAATGTTATTATCTTACAAATTGCAAGAATTTTAAATTTATAATTTTAAAAATATACAGTCAGAAAAATATTAAGAATATTTTAAATATAATGCATATATATTCTTAGAAAGGAAAAATGAGACGATAAGAAAATCCATTTACAACTATTGAAAGAAAACATTTTCGTCAGTCAAATACTGAGTAAAATAGAAATTTCTCGTTATAGAAATAAACTGGTTTCTTTTATGTTTCAAAATATTTCTCGGAAATTAGGGTCTTAATAGTTTATGCTTATATTGGCTTTTAATAATTACAAATGCTTTTTAAAAGGAATATATTTCATAGAAATAATTGATTCCCAGGAAATAAATATGTTAAAATCAATTACTTTGAAGCAAAAAAATTAGTATTTTACTTAGGATCATTTGTTGTTAACATAAAAAAATATATATTTCTTAGAGTGAATTAGAATTTATTTTTAATATTTAAAATGTATAAATAGCAGTGGCGCAGACAAAGGGGGGTCCTGGGTGTCCGGACCTCCCCACCCCACCCCACCCCAAAGCCCTCGATCTCTCTTTTTTTTTTCTGATTGATTATAATTCTTATATAGTACGTAAAATTTAATTATTTATTATTAATGATTAATTTTATTAATTAATGCTAATTATTTATTCAATAATTAGTTTTTTACTGTGTTTTGTTCCCGAAAATCGACAAAATCAGAAGGAGCATGATACAAGAATGGTGAACTTTTGACCCCGGATCCTCCCCTCTTGAAAAATTCCTGTGTGCGCTACTGATAAATAGTATAAAAATATATATTTTAGTTTGAAAACTAAAGCATAAAATACTATTACAAGACTCTTTCATTCTGTTGATAAAATATAGAAATCGCTAACAAAATACACTAAAAATGTAGAACAAAAGCATATTAATCTAATATAATATTGTCAAATATAATAACAGAAGATCTGATTGTCTAATGCGAAATTATATTTAATCTTTTCGCCCCATAACCCCTCTCGGGGTCTATTTCTGCAAAACCCTTTTTGGTGGTTCTCTACTAAGCAAAGGAAACATGACTTAGCAAATTTCAAGACAGTCGAACTAATAGTTTAAATAAGAGATTTCTGTATGTATATCTTTCCGGTATTCTCCCAGACAATTCTTGGAGTCAATTTATGGAAAACGCGTTTCTAGTTCATCCGTATACTATAAAATAATGATGCTCACCGAATTTCAAGTATGGTGGTCTAATAGTTCAAAAACATGAATTTGTATCTATATCACTCCCATAACCCATCTTGAGGGTTGATTTCCACAAAACTCAATTTTAGCGGAATTCTACTCAAAAAAACAAACATGCTTGCAAAGTTTCAAGTCTGTAGATGTAATAGATCCGGAGAACTCGTGATGAGTGAGTGAGTGAGTCACTTTCTTAATGACTAGTTATTTTTTAAATAAGTATAAAATATTACCTGGTTAGAGTAATTAGAAATTGCCATAACTTTATTACACCTCAGGAAAAAAATTTACAGACACTGATTTACATAATTATTATTTTTTTTTATTCGTCCCTGGCAACATATTTATTTCAATAATAGAAATTATTGTTCAAGTAACTTATGTTCCTATAATCACATATACTTTAATTTGAGATAAAAGTCTAGAAATTACCAGTCGCTTTTTATGTGGTAAAGAATTTTTTAAAACTCATGAGATTAACAACAAAGTATAAAACCATTTTTTTTGCTTAACAATATAGAAAAGTTTCAAGTTTGGTAATAAACTAGATCCTAAACCAACCGGAATAAAGAAAAATAAGAAATCAAGGATCAAAATAGAAATCTGAATTCCTTACATTATTAAAAATATTTCTTATGAAAGTGAATGATCTGAAGCAGGAACAGAAACTGGTTCTACAGTGGAAAAGGCAGATTATGGAATAAGTGAAATTGAAAATCGTTCTGAAACTACTGTTTGTAAAGTTTTGAATAAAAAGAAATTACGTAGAAAGTAGAAAAATTCTGGCCATAAAAGCAAGCTGTGAGCTCTCATGGTAATATTCAAATTCTCAAATTGGCAACAAAACAAACACCATTCGACTGGTAAAATATCACAACAGGCAAATGAACAATTGCCTCATGTTAATGTATGACACTGCTTGAAGTGAAGTTTTAATCTGTAGGAAGTAAGAGGAAAACGAAGATAATTTAACCATCATAAAACAGTACATCTGAAATGCTTAAAGAATGCCATGTTTTGGATCTGATCATGTGTGCTTCGATGACTAATTAGTTTGGTCGGTGAATAAATTCAGATTCGCAACAGTATTCCGAAATCGGAATAGGTTCAAAATTTTTAAGACATCTTGAGGACCGGAGCCCCTACGCAAAAGCAGGTCCTACCTGAAGGCATTTTTATGACAAAACTTATTAGCATACGTTGTAAAATCTGCACAAAGGGAAAACTCGTAACAAATAACTGTGGTAACTCACAATCTCACAAATCTAAGAGCAAACCGATTCGATTGACGCGCCTTTGACTAAATGTTTAAATGACGGTGGGGGTAGGCCTATGGATGTTTTTTAAGATTTTTTTAAGTCCCGGGGGATCCTACGTTTGTGGGCCTTGGCCCTACAGAAATATAGAAAAATCTATGACCCTAAAATTTTAAAAAAATAGCATACGTTGTCAAATATTTAAAATTTAACCCCCCGTAACAAATAACTAGGGTAACTCCCAATTCAAAAATCAAAGAGCAAGCCGATTCGTTGCTGTCCCTTTTTTGACTAAATGATTAATGACGGTGTAGGGTGGTAGACATATGGATGTCTTAAGATTTCTTAAGTCCCTGGGATCCTACGTTAAAGTAGGCCTTGGTTTTTACAGAAAAGTAGACAATACCTATGGCCCTTAAATGTAGAGGGTACATAGCATACGTTGTCAAATACTTGCACAAATGGAAACCCAAAAATTACTGTGGTAACTCACAATCTCATAAATCTAATAGCAAACCGATTCGATCGACTGCTGCCTTTCGACTACGTGATTAATGACGGTGGGGGGGGCCATGGATGTCTTAAGTCCCTGGGATCCTACGTTACAGTAGGCCTTGGTTTTTACAGAAAAGTAGACGATGCCTATGACCCTTAAATGTAGAGGGTATATAGCATACGTTTTCAAATATTGGCACAAATTTAAACCCGTAACAAATAACTGTGGTAACTCAGAATCTCACAAATCTAAGAGCAAACCGATTCGATTGACTGCTTTTTTCATAAGTGTTTAAATAGGTGTGGGGTGGAGGCCATGGACGTCTTAAGACTTTTAAGTCCCTGAGATCCTACGTTAATGTAGGCCTTGGTCCTTACAGAAATATAGACAAATCTATGACCCTTAAATGTAGAGGGTACATAGCATACGTTGTCAAATACTTGCACAAATGGAAATCCGTAGCAAATAACTGCGGTAATCAAAATTTCCCCCAAACAAGAGCCAACCGATTCGATTGACTGCTGCCTTTGGACTAAGTGTAATGATTTGAGGGTGGTAGGTTTGGGGGCCCTTTAGGATTTTTTCCCCCGGGAAACCCCGAAAACGGCTTTGGTCCTTACAGAAAAGTGAAAAACCAACCCCTTTAAATGTAGGGTACATAGTATACGTTATCACACACACACACACAGAAATGCAAACAATAAACCGAAGCAAAAACATTGTGCTTGACTTACAATCGCACAAACCGGATCAATCAACTGCCGTATTTTGAGTGAATGAGTAATGATGGTGTATGGTGGTATGCCTACACTTTGTCATACACTAGTGTCATCACATGCAGCCAGTTGACACATTCTCCGAAATTCCCAGTTTTTCGGAGAATACAACCGGAAAAAACATTTGACTGTTGAAATTATTCGAATTATTATCTTTTTTTATGCTTAGTCGAGGACGAGATAAGGCTCCCATTGTGGTCCCTGGGAAGGCATAGACCTAGTCATGGGCAACACAATAATTCAGTCTTGACCTTGTTCACAGTTGCCATATACTTCGAAATTCTCAGTGTTTTTCTGAGAATATTTCCGGAAATATTATTTGACAATTTTTATTATTCGGATCTTGATCTTATTGTAGCCAAATCAAGCACAAGATGATGAGGCCCCACGCTCAACCCAAATGCCACATGCATTAAAATATTCTTGAATAAGTTAATTAAGGCTACACAGTACCCTAAAAATTTCATTTTTACCAAAATTGTTTTTTTTTTTTTCATTTTCTAGTGGCCCATATCATTGAGAAGCTTGCCACGAAATTTCAGATTACTTAGCAAATTAGTTTTTAAGATATTTGAAGTCTTATGAGCTATGGTTTTGGTTTCGGTTTCATTTTAAAGCATTTTTCCCACACTTAAATTGAATATTAATTAAAAAAAATTTTTTAGTTTTTTTTTGAAAAAGGGTTTTTAACCCCAATTTGCATTCAAAAAATTTCTGCTTTATTATGTTTTTAAGTTTTTTTACTTTTCATAATTAATTTTTATTAATTTTATGGCCCTTTTGTTTAAAATAGTTTCTATAACTTAAAACTTCATCGTTAACTTTTTTGTAGAGAAAATACCCTGGCAAAAAGGTCTCAAGTTGCTGTGAAAACAATATTTGAAGAGATGGAATACTACTGAAAAAGATGTATCTAAAAATGTCCTTTTGCTGATTATGAATTTGATTCCCAATACAAATATTAATTCAAATGTTCAGATATAACTGAATATTTCCTTGATGTACCAAACTACCTTATACTAAACATATTGTAGTACTATATTTTAGTACTTTAAAGTTGTACGACGAGAGATAAAACTTCCTAAACTGTCCCAATTTAAAACTCAAAAAATTAAATTTTATGAGCTAACCTGACTATTTTTAGCTTAAGTTGGTATCATTATTATTTTGTACATAAATGTTTTGTGTTTCAAAACTTTTATGAAAATATTAGGTTAAGATAAAGCTGAATAAACTGACGTCTTAACAAAGGCTATCAATATTATGCAAAAATATATTTTAAATTAAAAATATTATTTTCAGTCATATTTAATTAAAATAGTGTTTTAATGTAGAACATACATTGGAAAATAACATTTTAAAAATTAGAGTTTTACGGGCATTATAAGTTTTTGTTTTGTGACTTTACAAACTTGAAAGCGTTTTTCTCAGACTTTCAATTTTGAAGGTATAAGTGTTTTCTAATCCCTAAGGCTTTTTTTCCTGTTCAAGATAGAGCCTTGAATTTTTTTTGTATATACTCCCAAACGTATGTTTTATAGAAGTTAGTATGGATTTAGGGCTGAGGTCTCTAGTTATTTTTTTCTAAGAAATGCTAAAGTTGATATTTTAAAAATTTTCGTGTTTTTTCAGGTTTTTCTAGAAAAATAATTATTAAAAATCAACAAGTGAATAGATTTTCAAATCCATACTAACTTTCGTTTGCAATAACCTAAGAAACACAAATAATTTAAAATGACTAAAAAAATTTAAAAATTGATTATTTTATAAAAATTTGAAAAAAACTTCAAAAATTCCTAATTTTTTAAAAGTGTAAAATAATGGCTGGTAAAACTGACTTTTTACTTATAGAATCAGCTTAATAATATAATCTAAATATAAAACATCAATCATTTTTATTGTAACTGTCTCGAAAAAATTTTTTTGGAAAAGGGTACCGCGTAGTCTTAATTACAGCAGAGACATAAATGTAAAACTAATTTCTTTTCCTTGTATTAAAAATTTCCATAAAATTGTAGAAAAAAATTACTTATCAAATTAATTGAATACTTAATTTTTTTAATTGTGATTTTGTTTTTGGTTGAAACACCATGCTCTCAAATGACAAGACCTTTGAACCAGGTCATTTGAAAAGATTAAGACAAATCTAAAAATATGTCTTTCAACATTCTTTTCCGATAAGCATGAAGATTTGGTAGCGACAAATATCATTTGAAATATTATCTATGCACTGTCACCGGTAAAAATTGCAAGAAGCAAAGCCAGTTGTATGCTGCTTAACTTAAGGTATCCTACTCCCCTAAAATCATGATTTTTCTTAAAAATTGACAAATTTTTTTTGTGTTTTTATTTCTTAGGCTATCTCATTAGCTTTATAAAAATACCAAGTTTTTATTTTCCATTCACTAGAACAAAAACTACAAGTGTTTTAGTAAAAGCAAATGCCGTAACTTTACATAAGATGTCAAACTTTAAAATGCGTTTTACTCGAAATGTGTTTTTTCGAAAACTCAAACGGGGACAGCGATTGCTCAAAAAGTTTTCAAAATAATTTGCTGAAATTTTTTGTGTTTGTTCTGTATAACAGAGTAGAAGTAATTTAACCTTCAGATTTTTCAATCACTGTTTTATTACAAAATTTACATTTCTTTATGTGAATATAATCACTGTTTTTTTAAGCAATTTCATATAACAATTAGGTTAAAGTGCTCTTATCGTGAAGGTCACTTCAAAAAGGAATAACAAAGTAATACACATCAAAATTGAAAAATTCAGAATTTGTTCATTTACTATTTGTACAGAGCGGACCCCGTTTATGTAATTTTTTGCCAATTTTTACCTATTTTTTCCCATTTTAATAGTAATAATTTATTTTTCTCTTCTTAATTTTAGCTTTATTTTCTTAAAGTGTACTAAATAAATCTAAAAACCACAAAAAAAATCTCCATTTTTTAAAAAAAATGTTGTCGCAAGTAGTCGGATACCTTAAGTTAACGTTAAGTAAACTATGGTCTCAAAATATAAAAATTAACGTTCGAAACAATATTATTAGTATTTAGTTATATAAACCTACAAATTTAAATCTTGCTTTTTTTTCCCCTTTATAGTCATGATTTTATTCTGTTCTGTCTATTTTATATACTTCTTCTAGGTAATCTTTATAAATTCTTAGGGCGGTTTTATGTAAATATGCAAAAAAGAACTGAAGTGAATAGTTTTTTTCTTATATGGAATTTAATATTATTTTTGAAAGAAATCGAGAGAAAGAAAATTGTTTCGAGTAGTGATACTTTATTAAGAAAATTATCGCCAAAACACTTGTTTGCTTACTTAGCATTGAACAACGACGAATTTAGAAATTTCCCTTAATT